>MTQE01000401.1:21675324-21685965 GCA_014337955.1 Aspidoscelis marmoratus
CCCCCCCCAAAAAACCTGGGGTGATGGGTGGGCCCCACGTGGGTCGATCCAGATTTCTTTAAAAAAAAATAAGAACTTTTATTTAACAATTGTAATACAACTTAATGCACAAATTTAAATAAAATAATAAACAAAGCTATGTCAAAACTTGAGTTGTGTTACAGGTAAGTTATGAAGTTGTATAATTCTTGGATTGGCACTGACCAAAGTTTACATGAGATACATACATCTTACAGTATTACGATATAATAATACTATCATTTCAACAAAAATTTTAGGGGGTCGATCCAGGTTTGTCACATGGCTGCTCCGGTGTTTCCACTGCGGGCAGGCTAGCACCCATTGCTTTTGGGTGCTGCACCGCCCATGGGGACACATTGGGTACCTCCCTTAAGCTTACAATCTAAAAAGGCATAACGGGAGAAGGAAGGGGGAACTGGAAGGGAAATGAGGGCATGTTATCCTGTCCCTTTCCTGCAGTCTAATGATAGAATAACTGCTCAGATGATACTTGCAGCACTAAAGAAAGACCCAGTGTCTCGAAGATACGGCTTGATAGATGTTTTCCAGAAATCTCGTGTGGTAGTGCCAGAAAGCACTGTCAGTGAAATCTCTGCTTGAAAAGAAGGCTGCTTCTAACCACTCTGATTTCATTTTTGTGACAGATTTCCTCCAGGAGTAGTAGGTGTTCCAGCCAGTGGGCTTCCGGAGCCACCGGTCGAGGGGATTGTACCTCATGGCATTCCCTCTGTGTCTCACTCTGCACCTCATACACCTTCTCCAGGAGAATCCAGCAAACTGGAGCCAGACAGAGAAGTCTCCACTGACCAGTAGCATCTATGTTGTCCTTTCATCCCCCATTAAGAGAACAGGGAAGATTGCCTGTTTTTTAGGACATGTTGTGTTTCCTGTGGACTGTTTCTTGTTCATACTGAACAAGAGAATGCATTTCGCTGTTGGCAAATTCTAGCTCTTGCCTTTAAACAGATATTTTATAACAGATTTAGTTTAAATCTATTGATGAATCTCTTTTCTTGTCTGGGGCAATGAAGCAGTGACTTTTCATCCTCTTGGTAATATTTAGTTTTAACATGCAAGTCCCCCTGCGCCTGCCTCCACTGTGTGATACATGCGAGAACAGTACCTGATTGAACATTGAGAACTCCAGGGATTGCAGAGCAAGCCTGGTATGGATTTTTAAGATGGCTTCTTAGGTTGAAGATCAGCTAAGTTTCAGGTACAAAGAATTCTGTACAAGGAGGGAAACTGCATGTGGGTTGCTTAGTAGGAGAAAGGGATCCCCTGCTCAGTTGTGAGCACTTACTGGTTTGACCAGCCTGTGTGCTGTTAACTGATGTACTTGGTGGGAGTTTGCTCACTTGGGTGCTGGGGGTAAATAATAATAAGAACCAGAGTGAATTTGAAATTACGCCTGGAATCTGATTTTGTTCAAAGTGCGTGCAGAGAATCAGTTGAATTATCTTGACAGCCAAGATGCTTACCGATAGGAAGGTTCAACTGAGATTTGGGCCCAGCTCAGGGAATGAGGACTCAGCTCCACATGGGGAGGCAGGAGGAGTTTCAAAACTCAAGACATTAGGTTGTATAAAAAGCCTGTTCCTTGCACACAGATAGTGCATCTTTGCTACAAGAAGATGATGATGCTGAAATCCTAGAACTTAACTTAGGACCTAAGTCTCCTTGACCTGTCTCTTAACATGCATCAAAGGCCAAGCCAGGATCATTCCCTCTGACTTTGTCTAGTGTGAAAAGTCCCGTGTGTGTGCTAAAGCTTCATTTTCTTTCTTAACAGTCCTTTTTGCTGAATTGAGTCCTTGTTTTGCAAAAAAGAAAAAGAGACAAAAATCCAATTTCATTTTCAGAACCTGCAGCTTTTTCTCCAAGAACTTATTGGCCTACTCTAGCGGATGCTGACCTTTTTGAATCCTAGGGCACATTTGGAATTTTGAGGCCAAGCCCAGAGGCATTACGCTCTCTGGTTGCTTTTCCCTCCCAGGCAGTTAGTAGGGAGTCTTGGTAGCTTTGCAGGAGCCAGGGGAAGCTCTCGGAGGCAGCATTGTACTCAAGTGCCACATCAGTGACTCTCGGCACATAATAATGTGTTTCTAATTTGTGTTCTTTTAAAGGAGGCATTTATGGTTGATTTGAGAATAGAACCAGGATTGTAAAAATTTGGGCAGGGTGGGGTAAGGAATTGCTTATTCTCTGGCATATCGTTCAAAAACAACTTATACTTCATCATGAAACAGTATATTTATTATTGTTGGAAGATAGCCTTGTGGCATTGCTGGGACTTTAGAGAACTCTTAGACTTTGAAAACATTATGGCTTATTAGAACTGGGTAGAGAAGACAGTTGAGAATGAAGTTTGGGGAGCAGAGAACAGGACTTCTTTGATTGGATCAGAATCAAATTTCCCCTCATTTTTCCAAACAAGCATACCAGCCAGGCAGCCTGGGACTTGGGCAAGGTAGAAGTTTCGTTTTAGAGTCCTGCTTATAAATGGACGTTAATAAAGCCCTCCCCATTGTTCCAGGCTGTTTGCTAACATTGGCAGGAATGTTCCAATGGCAAGTGCAAACTGACACATCCCTCCCTTTAAGTTAAGGTGATGCTGAGGACTTTTGTATTGTGAGATGAATATATAGTTCCTGGTAGTGTGTGCTTTGTTAGAATGTGAGTTGGATATGTTTGGTGTAATGTAGGCTCTGGTAGTGGAGATGCACAATAGCTTTATGATGTCTTGGATGATTATGACTTCATGTTCAAAATTCACATACCTCTTGGGCTGCTCAGGGTTTATAGCAGTACATGCATGGGGTGGGGCACTAGTAGATGTTAGTGCTAACTGGGTGCCAGTAAGCTTGGGTGGATCCTTTGTGTGAAACCTCCAGCTCAGAATACCTGTAATCAAGCAAAAGCAACCACTTCAGCTGTTGGATCTGTGTTCTGTCTGTTTTAACTAACCTCAAGACTGGAATATGGTTGGTGCAGGCTTAATGCTGGTTCTTGATTAGGGTTAAAGATTGGGAATAACCTTGCCTTATGGACTCCCTATTTCAAAATCCAGGTTTAGGTTTCTGCCGGTCAGATTTAATGGCAGTCAGATCTAACTTTTAAGCACAGTAAAGTGGGCAAAAAGCAATGTGTCTGTCTGTCCACGAAGGCAGAACATGTAATCCTGTGGCTTTCTGCTGATCTGTCATCCTGAGACAAAGGGAGGAGCCTTTTATTATATCTACATTAGCCCTTGAAATACTGTGCTCCTTAGTGAGTAAACCAGCCAGCTGTGAGTAGGTTGCATGTATTATCTCTCACAATCTGTTTGGGTGGAAATTTCCAGTCTACAGAACAATAACACATTTCTAATGTACCTCAGATAGCCATATCAGCAGATGATGCTCCAAAGGGCAGTGTGCTGTGGTTTTATTTTGGGGTTGTTTTAGTTGTTGTTTTGCCAACCCCCTATCCCACTGCCCCAAACTGTTGTTTCATTATGAATAGCATATGTGTTCATATTTATTTCTATCTCCAATAGACCATCATTGTTTTATTGTGCTTGAGAAGGCAGGGAAATGTAAGAAGGGTACAGAGATTTGAATTAGTGAGGCAGAAGGTAGGAAATAGTAGCCATAGAGGAGCAGAGAACTGTGGTAGGCCCTGAGGTTTGGCCACACTGCCTTTTTGTTGCTTGAACTTACTAAATATTGGCTAATACAACAAGATCAGGAATGTGCTTTTTTTAAAAGATGAAAGGTAAGATTCTCAGGATACCAAGTTTGATTACAGATTTCATACATGTGCGAGACAGAATGCACACTGCCCTGGATATGTGATAGGATGCTACTTTACTACCCATGGTTCGTACCCTCTCAAGAGTGTATTTTGTTGGTTTGTCCCTAACCACCCAATATCATTGTGGCTTTTATGACTGCTGCTGAAGTTTTTTCAACACCTGGGTTGAGCATTCCTGCTGTAAAGAACTGGGAAGACTTTTGCCCTAGTCTCACAGTGTATTACTTGCTGAGACTAGCAACCTTTTGTGAGATTTTTGATCAAAGTCCCCAGTTATGGCATTCCCTGGATTCTGTTTTAGGGTGAAGTGTAAGATACACTTAAAGGTGCATCCATGTATTAGTCAGAAAATATTTTTTACACATGAATACCTCTTAAAAGATTTATCAGGTAGAACCTCCATAAGGAGAGAAGTTGCAGCAATCCCAGCAGGCTAGCACTGAGCTTCTCTTTCTCTCTTTTTTGCTCTAGTAACCATGCTGGTTGGCATACTAGAAATGCGTGATAATAGCTTTGTGTCAGTCTCTGAATGCTGGTGAACATGGTTTAAGCCTTAAGCCCTCAGAAATAACTGGTATTACCCAGACCTACCCCTGGGGAATTCAGATGATGTTGAAACGGCTAGGGTGGCAGATCAGATTTGACACTCCTCAGCTAATCAGGTTTCTTGTTACAAAAATATGGACTGGTTGTGTGCCAATGAAAGTGCTCCAGTTGCACCATCATGGTACATTGTTGGTCAGCATTACTAGTTGCCACAAGAAGGGGCGAATCTTGGGTATTAATACTAGAGTTTCCTGACACACCAGACTTTGATTCAGTGACCCTTTTTCACATACTTCATGCTCCAGGTTTTATGCATGTTGGGGAAAGAAAGAAATGAGAGAAACTAATTTCTACATTGCCTTCCTTCAGAACTAACATGGAGCTTAATCCCAAAGAACGTCTTTTCCTAATATTGAGGCAGGAGTGCCCTGGGTCATACCAAGCTTATCTGCGGGAGGAGCTCACTCTATCCTAAGGTATATTCTGCTTGTCAGGTTTGCTGTTGCTGACCAGCTTTTTTTATAGAGGACTCAGAGTTTCAAAAATATATTTTTGTAGACAATAACTAAACTGTGAAAACCTAAACAATAAAGCATGTAAAAGCATTTCCAACAACGTTTTCTGTACAGATGTTTCTCCCTTAACTCTCTCCTGGTTTTTGTTAGAAGTTTGACAGTTTCTTTGAATATATTTTAATAAATATTTCCTTTATGGTCAAGTGAGTCTTCTCATTTCACTGTGCTGCTTTACTTATGTATTTGACTAGTAGTGATGTATCTGTGCAACAGGTGTCTTTGCCACCGGATTTAGAATGTAGAATTCTACATTTAGGAAATTAAATCCACACAAAGAATATGTGAACTCTCTCAGGGTTGTCAGAAGTTCATTCCCTACTTTTTTGAACCACAGCTTGGAAGTCCATATAGCCAATATAGCCAATATGAACTAGATGGGCCAATGGTGCCAGTGAAAGGCAGCTTTCCTCCTGCTTCTCCATGATAGGATTCTGAGAATGTTTCCTTTTGAGTAGGCAAAGATGCCTTTTCTCTATACTACACGTGCCTTCGAGTTTCTATTCTCGCCTATTGCAAAATCCACCACCTTCTAAAGGGAATCCCCTGATACTCAGGGGTCCTGTCTAGGGGATCATGGGAATGACCACAAAAAAAGTGGCCAAGGAGATTCACCTTTCATCTACTCTCTTGCCCTCATAGATGTGAAAATCTGAAGTCTCTGTACTTTCAAAGACTCCTTCAAATTATAAATGATCAGAGAATTATCTTTATCTTTAAATGTAATATTTTCTACAATTGGTCAGAGAAAGTTTGGTGCTTGCATCTGATTACAGTGGTCAGACTAAAATATTTTGTGGTTCGCTATTTTCAGAAGCTGAAGATTTCACTGGAAAAGGTGGAAGAAAAGTTTGCTTTTTTTTTTCTTACAGAAAGTTGCTTCTGGTGAACATGTTGTCTGAAATGAGAGTTAAGTGAAGTGCACTGTTGTTAAGAATACTGTACGTTGGTGTTTATGATAACTCATTACATGATTATTATAACTGTTCCAATTCATCTAAAAATTGTTTACAAGCAGCCAGGAAATTAAATCCACACAAAGAATATGTGAACTCTCTCAGGGTTGTCACAAGTTCATTCCCTACTTTTTTGAACCACAGCTTGGAAGTCCATATAGCCAATATGAACTAGATGGGCCAATGGTGCCAGTAGGCCTAGGGCTGCTTCCTCCTTTCCTTCCTCTGGTCAACCAAAGATAATATAATTTAGCCTTTCACACTGCCCCCTATCGTGCAGGTCAAGTAACTACTACACAGGACAAGAGTTGCAGTGCATGTCGGGAGCAAAAAGTAAATAAATAAGGACTCGCGCAGTGCACGCCGGGAGCCCGAAGAAGGGGAGGGCCTGTGCCGCGCGGGGCACGCCGGGATTGGAGGAGAGACCGGCGCGGGGCACGCTGGGACCAGGGCGGGCTGCGTTCGGGGGCCCAGTGCAAGGCTGCCGTTCGTTCTGGGGGGGGCGGCGGACGGAGGCTGTTGATTTCGACGACGCGGCGGCGGAGGGAGCTTCTGCCCGGCGGGGATGGCGGACGCGGCGGCCTCCCCGGTGGGGAAGCGACTTCTGCTGTTACTGGTGGCGGGGCCGGGGGAGGGCGAGACGGCCGGGTCCGAGCCGGGGCCTGCGCTGCCCTCCCGGGCCTGGAGGACCGGAACCGTGCGTGCCATGAGCGGCGCCGTCCCTCAGGATTTAGCGGTGAGAGCCCGTCCCTTCCCTTCCCTTCCCTACCCTCACGGCCTCGGGTCCCTGGTGGGGGAGGGCAGACGGGCGGGGGTGTTGCTGGACCGCTCTCGCTTGGCCTGCCCGCCTCGGGGGTCGAGGAAAAGGAAGGAAGGAAGGAGGGAAGGAGGGGGTTGTTTGCACTTTCCTCCTTCGGCCGAGGTAACTTGGGCCTCTCCTCCCTTCGCTCCTCCTCCCCCTCTTATCTGGTGGCCTTGGTTTCTGTGGGATCTTCCTCTAGTTTGCTTAAGCTCAGATTTCAAGTGCTGCGATCCCGGCGGGCGTGGAGTAGTGCATGCCTGGCGTCCCGGAATGAGGTGGTGGGTGATGGGTTTGGTGTCCTGAAATGGTGGCAGGAAGCAGTGAGGTTTCGGGGGTCTCCTTCTGCAACGTTTGTGGCAGCCGCGGGCGGATGAGTGGCGGCGCCTGGCCGCCCCTTCTGGCAGTGACACCCCTGCAGCCACAGGGCAGCTGGACTGTGGGATCTTGTAAAATTCAGCATATTTTAGTTTTTGCTTGTATGCGTTGAGTGCTGTTACGTCGCATTGAAAGCTTTAACACTTCCTCGGGGGGGGGGGTGTAACACTTGCTTAATGAGGAAAGGCTTATATAAAAATGCAACCTTGACTTACGTTCACCGGTATTTTCCTGATGGAATCATGAAAAAGATGCAGTCTAGATTTGAACCAACACTAAATATCCACACCATTTTGCAACTTTCAAAATTGAGGATAGTTTGTTTATAACCTTCATCCATTTCCTGTAGTTGCCAGAGATATGGACAGGTGGAAGAAACAGTATGAGTAAATAATCAGTGGGCAATTTACTTTTCACCTTATTTGTTGTCACTGGTTTTATCTACTGTATGCATAGTCCTATTTTATTCTATTTGCCTCAACCTTTTAGAATAAATCATAGAGAAATTCTCAGTTGGAAGCAGCTGTCTGAAAATACATCCCTAGGTATTTTTAAAAATGTGCTGTAAAATGGTCAGCTTGGAGATGGGATTGTTCCAAAAAAATAAGGAACACCAACACTGTCTAGTCCGACTACAAGAAATCCACAAACAAAACATGAGGGTAATTGCTCTTTCCCTTTACCCTTCCTGGCAACGGGTATTCAGATCCACATTGTCTATAGTTCTGAAGGTGTTTATGGCTGTTATAACTTGTAACCTTTGATAGTCACATTATACGTGCATGCATGTACACTAGCCTTTTAAGTCCATGTAGGTGAAAATCCACAAATTGTTGATGTAAATTCCATAGTCCAACTTTCTGAATAAGGAAACATTTCCTTTTCTCCATGAATGTCTTGACAGTTCAACTTCCTTGGCTGACCGTACATTGTAGCACACTATCATATTAAGGGAAAGCCTTTTAGAACATAAGAGGATCTTGCTGGATCAGGCAGAGCCCATCTAGTCCAACATCCTGTCTCATACAGTGGCCCATCAATTGCTCTTGAATCACCGCAGATGGCCTTTTGAGGCATCCTGTCTGTCTCTCCAGCCTGGAGGGAAGTACCTAGGCATCCATTCTAATAGCCATTGGCCATTTCTGCACTTACTGTAGTTAATCTGGATTAAGTAACTCCAGATCTTCAGAATCCGGTCTTTGGGGAATCCATTCCTTGTAGTCCCAGACTCCATGGATCAGTGTAGCACCCATCCTAAGGCCCCCTAATATGCCCGTACAGGAAGTAACACCTGCAGTGCGGTGTGATTGGCCTGCGCAACAGTCAAGAGTCACTTCTGTTGACAGTGGGTGTGGAAGGGAGACAGCTGCATAGTTGGCTACCTAGCTACTACATTGCCAGTCACTGGTTGCTTAGCTCATCTGCATAGGTGTTCTATGAAGAGGGAACATAGTGGCTATGTGGGCCCATCCTTGGACCCCAATGGCCCAGCATATGTGAGGATGCATGTTCTGAAATCTAGTCTTCTGGGCTCAGGAATGGAATGCAGATCCTTTAAAGGGGTCTGTGGCTAAACTGGATTATGGGGTCCAAAAACCCCATTAGATCCAGAACTTGACGATGCTCATACGAATGATGCGATCCCATTGGGATGCTAATGGGACCCACAGTGCGGAAGGTATGTAGCGAATGTGTACCAGATCCAGAAACAATTGATACATCTTTCCTTAATGGATTTGTCTAACCATTTGCCCATGAGCATTTTGTGGGCCACTGTGTGCAACAGGATGCTGGACTATATGGGGTGTGGCCTGATCCAGCAGGGCTTCTCTTACGTTCTTATTTCTTAAAGCTGTGTAGAGTGGTTGCTGTTACCACCTCTTCTGGCAGCAAATTCCGTAGGTGAACCGCATTCTCTCCACAACATCTTTGCTTTATACCTATCAGCCATCTTAGTAGTTTAAGTACTGTAGCCTCTTCTTTTAGCTTTGCACTGGCTCTTTCAGAACAATTTTGCTTGCTTTTTCCTGCAACTTAACCATTACTGCAAAAAAAGTTCAAGTATGGTTGCAGCATGCATATAAGCTGATGGTTGTTAATCCAAAAAAGGCAACCTTCCCTTTAGTTTATTTTTCCCATTTGTATTTTTCCCAACCTTGGATGAGATTAAATTAGTCATGGGAACGCTGCCTGATTATTTCCTTAATATTTTATGATAATCAAAAGTAAAACAAAGCCCAGTACACAGTTGTCCAGTAAACAACAGACATCACTTATAAAGTATTTGGTATATTGTTTTACAGTGTGCAATTTTAGTAAATGTAAAGAATATGGACTAAATGGTAATATAAAATAACAAGGTGAACGATGAAGAGAAAATGCAGGTGTAAAATTGGAGGTTGAATATTGAAATTGATAAACAGTGACTTTAAGATATTGCTCAGCAATATAGTGTTTCTTTATATGGTGAAGATTCACGCAAGCAACTTCTGTGCTGTGGCTTTCTTCATGCGGTCATCAGAAATTGAGCATGACTTTGGGGTGTCTTCTGCTCTTTTAATCTCAGCTTTGACGTTCTGCTCTTGAAAGACATGTTAAACTAAGAGAAGAGTCTAAACTGTCTCAGATCTCCAGTTCTCATCATTACTGCTTGGTATTTATAGTAACAGTAAGGAGGTCTTAGACTGAAATGTCCAGGCACTGTCACACTTTTGGCAATGCATCCTCTTGAGTATGAAGCTGACAGATCCTTAGTTAAATATATCCTTCGATACTTAATTATTAATAATGCAAGCATCACTTAGTTCAATAAACTACTTGTGGATAACCAAGCTGTTGTGTTAGCTTATATAGGAAATAATGAAGTAATGAAAAGCCCAATGCAGTATAATGCAAGAGTAACAGAGAGAAAATATATAATGATTTATAAGTCCGTTTGTTCTTCAGTTTCCTTTTCCATAAGAATTCTTTGGTGTGCTTAAGAAGAGTGGAGGAAATAATTTTTGGGAAATCTTGAAATCATATAAGCCTAATTTTGTTGATGTTTTGTAAATTGCTCAGTCCCTTTAAAGCATGGCTGGCAGTGTGTGGCCATATATATGTTGAACTCTGGCTGTCATCATCCCTGATTACTGGCTGGGGCTAATGGAATTCCACAGTATACTGAAAGTCACTAAGATCTCTCTCCTTCTATATAGCAGTGCTGGTGTATTGGTGCTGTAGTCCAACCATTTTTTCTACCTTAAATTTTAAGGAACATTTACATTTTCATTGTCCAATTAAATAATGCTATTGTATTCATCTCAGCCTGACATCAGAGTCTTAAGACCATAAGAGGAGCCCAGTTGGCTCAGGCCACAGGCCATCTAGTCCAACATCCTGTTTCACACAGTGGCCCACCAGTTGCTTCTGAGCATCTCAAGGAGAAGAGGAAGGCAAAACCTTCACTTGTTCTCAGTTCCGTGCAGATGGCCTTTAGAAGCATTATGCCTATCTTTTTTAAAATTATTTGTTGTAAATATAAGTACAGTTTTTTCACATAACAACTTGAACAATTCAAACAAAAGAATAGGAA
>MTQE01000401.1:21694058-21712983 GCA_014337955.1 Aspidoscelis marmoratus
TGAGGGGGTTATTTTCTCTGGATTTCTGCAGGGGTTTCTGCAGAAAATCCGGGGGAAAGGAACTGGCATGGGGACTACCCTTCCTGGATTCGGACAACTAGGGAATTTAATGGGATTGCTCGATCCCAAGTCTGAATCTGTCCAAATCCAGTCCAGATCTAGTGCCTTTGGGAACGCACCCTCTCTGTTTCTGTGCTCTCTCACTTTTATCTGCTCCTTTGGCTTTTATAGAAAAACACCTTCCTCTCTTGGCATCCTTCCTGACCAATTTTTATGGCTTGCTTTCTCTAGCAGTTATCCTTGTTTTATTTATTTATTTGTATTTCTATCCTTCCCTATACTAAATGGACTTAGGGTGAATCACAGTAAGATTAATAAAGAACACAATTAAAATGAACAGACTAAAACCAGCAATAAAAGTGCCTGCTTCTTTAGGCAAAAGCTAAGATAAACAGGCACATCTTCACCAGTGAAATGAATGCATATCACATGTGTAGATGGTTAACATACCTCAGCAGAGAGGCTGTTGTATAGTTTGGGGGCTATTACCAAGAAGACCATTTTACATATCCCCACCTTTCAACTTCTGTGGATGGTGGAACGGCAAAAGGGGCTTCACTGGCAGATCTTCATACGCAGGCAGCTCTTTATGGGAGGAGGCCTTCCATTAGATATTTGGGGCCCAAATCGTTTAGGACCTTGTAAGTTAAAGTTAAAACTTTGAATTGGGCTCTGTAACAAACTGGTAGCCAGTTGAACTCTTTTAGGACTGGTGTGGTGTTTATCTGGTCAGCAGTCTTGATACTGCATTCTGTACCAATTGTCAGGAAGTTACCAGGGCATGGATTAACATGTTTAAACTTTCTCTGTCTGGAAAGGAGTATAACTAGTACACCAACTGTAGTTGGAAGTACATACTCCTGTCAGTGCACTTGCACCTCTAGATTTCACATCTGCCCTTTCCAGGGCAATCCAACCCCATCAAGAATAGAATGCTTCTCTACCTCCCAGACCTGAGACCCCATGACACAGAGCACCTCTGTCTTGTCTGGATTCAGTTTGTTTATTGCCCCCTTCCAACCACCTGTCAGGAACCTCAACCACCTCACCTCATTCAGATGGCACAGAGAGATAAAGTTGGATGTCATCCGCATATTGGAGGCAGCTCATTCCAAATCCCCTGGTGATCTCTCCCAGAGCATGGGAGATGAGAGTGATCCATGAGGATCACAAGTGAGTTTCCAGGTTGTCAAGATCGCTTTCTGGAACTGGCCTTGAAAATAGGGGTGGAACTATTGCAAATGCAATGCATTCAGCTTCCAAGCTCCCTAGCCTTTCCAGAAGGATGCTGTAGTTGAAGGTATGAAAAGCCATCCACAGATCTAGGAAAACCAACAGGGTTGCACTCCCCCTATTGTTCTCCCTGAGGTCATCAACTAGGGTGCCCAAGATAGTAGCATAACCAGGCCTGAAACCAGATTGAAATTGGTCTAAACAGCTTAATGGAAACATGCCTACAGCTGAATAGTCACAACTCTCTCCAGTACTTTTCTCAGAAAGGGTGTGTTTGCTACTGGGCTAGTTGTTTAAATCTTCTGGATCCAGGGAGGGTCTCTTAAGAAGGGAGCACACCACCGCCTCCTTAAGAGTCAGTGGCACAACCCCATCTCTCAAAAAAAGCTTTCACCATATGCTGCACTTGTCAGGACATAACTGTTGGCAAACTTTCACCAGTAAAGAAGCTAAAGGAGCTAAAGGATATTTAGTTGGCCAAAGTCTAACAAAAAGCTTGCCCACATCCTTGGGCTATAATAATTGAAACTGATCACTGGAATCTTCCCTTAAGCTGTTGTCAACTGTGGCATCCAATCCCCCCATCATACTGAACCCCAGAAACAATAAACTGATAGTTCATCGGCTCAGTTTGATGTTTTTAAATTGTTTTAAAAACCCTTTAAAAAGGGCAGAAGTACCTGTCCACCCAAGTTCATCTTGAATCAGTTTGAAAAAGAACTGTTTGGCACATCTCTATTGTAGTGTGGAGATAACTTATATTTAGAATATTTTCCATCAACTCCACTGACTGGATCCTGTATGAATGGGCTTAAGATACAGTCAGCTTTGAGTGATCTTCCCTGCTCATGCCCTGTTGTCATTACTTCTAAGGGCCAACAAGCTATTTGGTTTTGCAGTTAGGGGACCTACCATGTCCTGAATTGAATAGACCTAGTCTGATGGATTCTCTGTCAGAATGGCAGTGTGATATAAAATGTTCCAAAAGGATCCTACCCCCCAAATCCGAAGAAGTCAGTTCTTGCTCTTTGCAGATTAAATCATTCACCTTCAGGCAGATCACGACTCCTTATTAATAGAACTCAGCAGATGGCGAGGTTTTGATTTTGAGATTGTGGAGATAGAGGATGGGACAGGACCATTTCTGTGCTTAACTTTGCCCATCCTTTAGACCAATGCCCCCAGGAAGCTGTAAATGCAACTCTGAGGGAGATGCAGGTAGTGGTGGGTGGCATCCCTGGATCCTAGCCTATCTCCAACCTTCCCTTTTTAGATCAGGTACTGGGGAAAGTTATTGGACAACAGTTACAAGGAATCCTAGTGGAAATGGATTTTCTAATTTACCATTCAGAATAGAGACTTGAGTATGGCACTGAAGCAGCATTGGTTACACTGGTCAGTGATGCATTGGTCTTTTTTGGTCTATTAGACTTCTCAGTGGCTTTGGATACTATCAACTGTAGGATAGTATCAACTGGGTAAGCTTCAGGAGTTGGGGATTGGAGTACTGTTTTGCAGTGGTTCTACCCTGTTTCCCCGAAAATAAGACCTACCCTAAAAATAAGCCTTAGCATGATTTTTCAGGATGCTCAAAATATAAGCCTTATATAAGTGTTATATAAAACATCCCCTGAAAATAAGCCCTAGTCCATTTTTAGGAGCAAAAATTAATATAAGACCCTGTCTTATTTTCGGGGAAACACGGTAGCTCTTCCTTAGTGGACAATTGCAGTCACTGTATGTGCAGGGTAAACAGTCAAGGTCCTGTGGAGTTCCTCAGGCTTATATATTTCTCCTGCACTTTTAAACATGGAGACGGAGTGAAGTATTATCAGTTTGCTGTCCCAGTAATTCTGCTGACATGCTGACTAGCCTGAAAGCTGTGAGGATCTGGATGGTCAGAAACAAGCTCAGGCTCAAACGGGCTGAATTCTTCCTATTTCCCATGGAAGGGTCCTGGAATCTATTTAGGAGGGGAAATCCTTCCTTACAGGCTTTGTGATTTGGGTTTTTTTTTAATCCCTTCCTCCTTTTTGAATATGTGAGTGTTTGCACATCATTTTTGGTCTTGCAGCTCTGCTCTTGATTTGCAGAAACTAACCTCAGTGAGAACCAGAATGATCCAAAATTCAGCAGCCCAGTTGTTAACCGATCATGGGAGATAAGACAGAGTGTCCTTCCCCCCTTCACTACTGGATTGATTACCAGTTTGTTCCTGGATTCAATTCAAAATGTTGGCTTTGACCTATTAAACCTTACAAGGTTCAGCACTTGGATACAACCAAGGTAAGGATGCACATAAATACAATTCACCTCCTTGGATTTGTATCAGCCAAAGCACAAGTGGTAAATTTGATTTGTAGGGAGCTCCAAAGCCCATCACTTTGGGGTTCAATTCATGAACTTCCTCATCATGTTCCCAGCCTCTCACCCAACCATTGTTTCCCCAGATATCTGTCCTACCCAGAATGTGTTTCTGACTTTTGTTGTGGTTGCTTCTCTGTGCTTCACCTACTTTAAATGCATTCCTGGTTTCCTTACCTTCTTGCAGCACTGCATATTCCAGGCAACTCAGTCTGGGCCACTACTACCAGCCATATAATTCTTCAGTAGGCTAGCTGGCTTGCTTTCCTGGCTTATTAGACCTTTCAGAGGGGCCTACTAGGTTTGGGGGAATGGAGGACCACAGGTCCTCCCAGCAGACCAAGCTTGGCTTGAATGCTATTGGCTCAGTTCACACACATGTCCTCACACTTGGCATGCTTGAAGTGCCTATGCCATCCATTACAAAAGACTTAGTCGGCAGCAAAGCAGGCTGATTGGGCTGCTGAAGAATCACATGGCCAGCAGGAGTAGTCCAACATAGTCCTCCTGGAAAATGAGGTGCCGTGAAAGGGTTAGGAGGCCAGGAATGCATTTAGAGTTGGTCAAGCATGCAGGGAAACATTCTAGTGGGGTGGGGTGGAAATGCCCCCTCCCCATGCTTCAGCATTTAACTTTAAACATTTAGAATTATGGACGGTGGTCATTTTTATGAAAAATGAAAAGTACAAAGTGACTCATCACGCCCCTAATCTGAGCCTGTCTCTCCTACCCAGCTGGAACTTCTTCTGTGCAAGATTCTTTGGGTCTAATTCCTGGCTCACATGGGGGACAGAAAGAGAACCTTTTCATTTGTGGCCCCTGCTCTTTTGAATTTTCTTCAGCTGAGATCCAGGTGGCTCACTCACTGATGCCGTTTAAGAAAATCTATAACAATGTGTATTTTCACTTGTGTATTTGGAATTGTTTAGTATGGTGACCATGATCAATTCTGTATTTGTGGTCTGTTTTTGGTGGGATTGAGTTTTGGCACAAGTCTTGTTTTTGTTTTATCGTTTAACTTGTAAACCATGTAGAGTTGACTGGAGTCTGAAGTATGTAATCCCCATAAATACAGTGGTACCTTGACATATGAGTTTAATTTGTTCCGTAACCTTGCTCTTATGTCAAATCGCTCATATCTCAAAGCAATTTTCCCATTAATCCATTCCAGCTCCCAAAACACCACCTCAGTTGTTTTTGTTATGTACTGTACTGTATTTACATACTCGTATCTCAAATCTTGCTCTCATCTCAAAGCAAAATATCACTCGCTCGGCGGCTTGTATCTCAAAACACTTGTATGTCAGGGCACTTGTATGTCGAGGTACCACTGTAAATACATTCAGAATAAGTTATTTTTAAAAACCCCAGAGGTCCCCAGTATATGAACAAAACTGAAGCAGAAGGAAGGTAGGTGTTCGGTGGTTTCAAGCAGTGGGAGGCTTGGGTTAAAATGTTTACATTTAAAAGGAGGAAACCAAACTCAATTCCACAAATGAAAATGTGCAGTTCTACAAAAAAGGTGAAGTTAATGTTAAGGAACATAAAAATAATGAAATAAAAACTGTGGAGGAGAAAGTGGCCAGAGATTTAGCTTCTTCTTCTTCTTTTTTTTTTTTTTTCAAAAATTGCTAAGCTTAAAAAATGAATACCCAAAGAAGCGGGATGATACCGATCAGAAAATGACAGATATGTTCAGTGATGGGAGAGAGATAAGATGAGGAAGAAAATAGGGTATGAAATGTACTGTTTGGAGAAAGAGGAAATACAGGTAATTGAACTGTTTGGGGAAAGGGGGAATACAGGTAATTTTTTTTTTAATCCCATATAAGTTTGTGGGGCAGGAATTAATTCCAAGTAGGAAGAAAACACTGCAGAGAAGAAAGGGAGTTGAAGTAGGAGAAAGCATATGCCAAGTCAAGGAATGAGGAAATAGAGGCTCTTAGGAATAGGATTGCAAGAGCAGAGAATGTGGTTTAAGGAGAAGCGAGGGATGAATTGTGAGGGGTTTGCCTCCACTCTCTGTCCCCAGGACGTGACACAACCAGCTTCCAGCTTCCAGTACAGGGGTGGTCCTGGGTACAGGGCTTTTCTCCAGCTGCAGAAAGTTTGCCAAGCTATACCTTCCCTGCTTTATCCCCAATCCTAGCAGCTCTCCAAACAGTGCAAGGAGTGGTAGATTCCTCTAGAATCCATCAGCCATAGAATCTGTACAAGTTCACTTTTATGGACGCCGTTAAAGACAACCCTGGCATGCTTGATGCTTCCTCAGTATGCAGACTAGCTTCTGTGCCCACCTAGCCAACTGTTTATTTCATGGCATCTTTTAGCTTGTTTCATAGCATCTTTTAGGAGGAAAGCTTGCATACTGTCAGCCATTGCTGCCTCTTTTTCTGCTTGGGCCATTCCCCTGAAAGGTATATTGCGGTACTCTGGTTCATATGTCCCCGATTTACAGCAGCAATGACAGAAACAGAGAGGAAGAAGGAAGAATTTCCTACTTCCTATTTTTTTCCATGAAAAGAAAACTGAAATAAAGTTAACATCTTTATTACTTATTTGTTCCAGAGGTAGTGAACAGAGGCTTAGCGGATGCTGAGAGAGGTATTACAGTTGGCAAAGACAGAGCATTTTATGCAGCCATCCCTTCTTCCAAAGCACCAGATGATTTTTAGAAAAAATTGTTGCCCATGATTTTCTATTTTTAGTTACAGTATTGTGATCTATTTTTCATATATTAAAACTGTTTTGGAACGTTAGCTTCCTGAGTACAGGATAATATACATAGTATGGTAGTTCTCTTTCTGGAAACCACTAAATTATGCAAAGCACATTAAGGAAAAGTGGCATGATTGCTGCTGCTGATTTGCAGTAGCCAGTAATTATATATAGAGCATCCTCCTATAAGTACAAAAGCTCCATTCTTGGGAAAACATCAATTAATGTGAAAATGCAGTATGCAAGCAGTAGACTTTAGTGGAATCCAGAGGTTAGGGTCTTGCAGCTCTGCTCTCAATGTACAGAAACTAACCTCAGTGAAAACCAGAGCAATCAAAAATTCAGCAGCCCAGTTGTTAACCGATCATGGGAGATAAACACAGCAAAAGATCTGTTGACTTAGACTGGGATTGCCAGTCCCGCTGAAAAATAAATAGACTTAAATGAGGAAGTTGGGTGCCCAACATAAGTCAGTAGAGAAAGACAGGAACTACAGTGAAAGAGGCACAGCGTGGCCTCCCAAGAGATGATCTGTCATACAGGCAGTATCAGAATACATAAATAGCATGCAAGAAACCTGCTCCACATAGACACCTTGCAAGATGCCAAACCTCCTGCCCCCTGCATCCACAGTGCAATATTGAACACATCGATGCCATGCAGAATGCCACTCTCCCCACACATCCAGATAAGGTCTTGCACAGACTGCAGTCCTGAACACAGACATATTATGCAAGACGACTCTGTGGCACGCACATGAAGTCTGCAGTGCTGAAACTCACTGATGCCGCAAAAGATGCCAGACCTGCACATCCCTGAAAGGTGTTCAGTGGGAAAGCTCTGCAAGAATGGTAAGAAGAAAAAGAATGCCTCCTACATTTGATGGCTTCTGAAGAGGATGAAGCATCTGACTTGTTGGCAGCATGCTGTAGAGCCTTTCCTCTCAAAAAGCATACACACAAAAAAGGGTGTGTATTCTAAAAAAGGTTTTATGCGTGTTAAAGAATGCACAGCAACCGTGTGTGCCAGAAAAACACACAGCCATGCACACACATCCCCCAAAGTACCCTGCACTCACTGAAAAACCCAGTCACTGCATCACAGCACAAACCACAAATAGCAAATGGTAATAAAGAGCCTAAACACACAAGCATGCACCGCAGACCCAGTGCACTTCATTCTCTACTCAGAAGCAGTCAGAACCATGGGCAACCAGGCTCAGAACACATACCAGTTGAACACATTCCTCCCTGTTGAATAGGCAAGAAAACGACTCCTGGAGCAAGGAGAAGTTCGCAGAAGGCTGAACCTCTGGCCTCAGACTTTGGGCAGGAATATGTGCAACAGTGAAACAAAGGGTTCCATTGTAAGAGGATTGGTCACAATTAGTAATGGTTGTAATGCTCATTTTATATGCTCACTGGTTTTTAATGTTGTGACCTGCCTTGAGACCTTTGGGTTTAAGATGGGATACAAATTCAAATTAAATAAATGGCATAGTAGTGAAAATGGGCAGTGAGAAAACGTGTTAGAAGAGGCTGCATTGTTGGCTTTCAATTCCTGTCTGACCAAAAGTGCTAAAAGAGGCTTGTGTAATGAGAGGGGCTGCTGTATTTTGAAAATACTGTACTGTATTCATTTTAAAAAGAAACAAATAAAATTGTTACATTGATAGCACCATCACATTTCTATCTTCTGTCAGTTTCTGGAGAGGGTATTACGAGAGTGTTGTGTCTTGTACTAGAGGAATTTTAAAAATAAGCTTACTATTAAGAATATTAAATCAGCATTAAACAGTGGGCAGCTAATTCAAGATATAGCTTTCAAAGAATGTGGTAATCTAATAGTACAGTCCTAGATCTGGGAGAAGTTATGCATTGCCAGTTCCAAAGCCTTGTTTGCTAGAAGTCATTGCTTCTGTCAGCAGTCAGAACAGCTGAGCTAGGGAGGTGGAAGCCCTGAAAAACTCTAGTCAGCTTAGCCAGCAGCCAGGAATGATGGGAGTTACAATTTGGCAGGATCTGAAGGGCAGCAAATGGGGTTATCCCTCCACTGAACAACTTGGCCTGGAAAATCTAGGTTAAAATACATCAGATGAATTTTGAAAACAGCTAATGCAAAAGATGGATCGTTCTTAAACGTTCTCCAAGTATCAGTCTATTGAAAAATTAATGAAAACTTACATTTTATATTCTCATTAAACACTTAATCTTCCCATGCCAGGAGAAAATAAAGGGGCCTTCCCTTTTCTTCTCGCAAGAGGGTAGGAGTTATTTTAGCACATTGTCCACCTATCAGGGCCATTTCCCACCCTTTTTTCCCACTAATGTTGGGGAGATTTTAAAATGTCCTGAAGGACATGAACAAATCTATAAGTACCTGCTCCCTCCCAGATTACAGAATTAGGATTTCCTGGTGGTTTTTTAAAGTATTTGTGGGGAGTCCTGGGAGGGAAGATTAGGTTGGAAGAATAATCTCGGAAGAGGGCAAGTCCAAGGGAATGGGAATCTACCACTTGAAGGTTCATTTTGGACTCTGGCACAGGAAGAAGCTGTGGAATACTTTGGAGTCAGAGAACATGCGGCTGGAGCAGCTGTGAGTTCACCATACAAGCTGCTGGTAATGAAATGATAGGCCCATTGGATTTGTTTCTCTGCTATGTCAGTTTTGATCTGTGGTTTAAGGATGTTGCAAAACAGACCCTGTATGTGTTCATGCTTGATTTGTATTGCATTTATTACCTTCCTTTACCAGATGGTCCCTGCAGATAGCAAAGTAGAAAATGAGTAAAAATGCTTAAAATCTTTAAAAATGTTATGGAATATTGTGGAAAACATATTGTTTCAATACCTCTGGTACCATTCATTTGCTAATCAAAGATTAGTTTTCCCTAGGGAGGGCAAATGTAACTGGCTATATACTTCATTAATGAAACAGCTTAAACTAAAACTAAGCAGTAGTCGTTTCTCATATTTTTTTGGTAAGAGAAGATTTCACCATGTCCTTGAAGCACTGAGAGACAGGAAAGGCCGAATCTTCTTCAGAACCTCCCACTAGGATGAAAACAACTATTGGGAAGAATACTGCCTAAAGCTTTCCACAAGTTTCTGCCTTTTGCTCAAGCCCCCTGTGTTTGAGAGAGGTTTTGAGAAAGAAGCAAATGGATTTTGCAGGGAAGTATTAATGCCGATGTATAACATAGTAAATCTAACCCCAGAAACACTAAGTTATGCAAACAGTATTAGGGGAAGCAGACTCTTTAGCCTAGTCTATGGCTGAAGAATCAGCCTCACTTGCCTTTTCAGGTACTGTTGTTTTTTAGTCAGTTATCTACACTTTTATTCTCCTGAAGGCTGTAAGGGAGAGAGGGAGACGCTGTCCCATCCTAGCATTTGGAAGTGCCACACCTCTTCCTAGGAGCTGAAAAGGAGAGACGGGCGCGCTTTTCCACCTCAGCATTCCACCTGTGCTGGTTCCCCCCACCCCCCACCGGAAGGGAAGGAGATGTTGTTCCATGCCTCTTCCTAGGAGCTGAAAGGAGAGAAGGGGACACCTTTCCACCTCAGTGTTACACCTGTGCTGCACTTTCTTTTCCTGAAGGCTGTAATGGAGAGAGGGAGATGCTGCTCTGTCCTTGGTGTTTGAAAGTGCCACACCTCTTCCTAGGAGCTGAAAAGGAGAGAAGAGGATACTTTTCCACCTCATCGTGTTCCACCTGTGCTGCATTTCCTTCTCCTGAAGGCTGCAAGGGAGAGAAGGATACACTGTTCCATCCTTGGCATTTGAAAGTGCCACACTTCTTCCTAGGAGTTGAAAGTAGAGCAGGGGATGAACGGGGGTTTTGGCATTCCATTTGTAATGAATTGAATGTTAGAAAATTCATATTCGTCCAAATAGATCCCGTTCAAATGTGGTTGGATTCTATTTGGTACAAATGTATTGAACAAATTCGTACGAATATCCAATACAAATGCATATGTATCCTGCATACGTATCCTATACAAATGCATACTGTCGGATACATATCCTATACAAATGCATACGTATTGATACGTATCCATATGTATCCTCAGTTTAACGAATGTATGAACTATTTGTATGAATGTTCCAAAACATTTGTATTCGTACGAATGTTAATGTACGAATATTGTAATATTCAATTTGTGTCCGAATGTCCAAATTTGTCTGAATAACTAATGTTACAAATATTTGTGCAAATCCCTAATCAACGCCCCTGTATAAAGACAAGACCCCTAGTCTGTCTCCCACTGAAATAGCAGTTTCAGGCAAGATTAGAATTGTAGACGATCTTGTGTATTTTTTTCCTTTTCCTCTTCTCCATTTTGCAATTCAGATAAAATTCAAGATTTCTTTGGAATCCTTTTTATACACTAAATTGTGGGAGTGGATATAGAAATAAAATTGGCAGTCAGAATGTACAGAGGCATGAATGATACCAGAGTTGATATTTCAGCCTAGAGTTTACTATTGTGATTTTCTTTATGCATGTTAAAGAGCCAATTCTGTTATTTCTTTCAGATATTTGTGGAATTTGACCGGTGCAATTGGAGGCAGCATGCTTGGGTAAAGGTCCATGCTGAAGAAGTGAAAGTTTTGATGCTGGAAGGATCCCTGGTTTGGGTCCCTCGGACTGAACCAATTCTGCTTCAGGGCGCTAGAGTGACAGTTGAACATTGGCCTGCACTGGTGAGTTTCCTCATTGAATTTGTTGCTGGATGTTGAGAGTAGCTTATTTTGTGTCAAAAAAGATTACAAGGTGAGTTGCATTTGTTGGGTGATTAAAATGTTGAAAGTAAGGTTGGGGAGCCTATTACTTTAGAGACTGGTTTTTATCCAGTCCCATAAAATGAATTAAAGGATACCAGAGCCTGAAGAGTTTCTTGGGATGCACTTGCATTCATATTGATCCCCCAGTGACAAAAGATACTCAAGACATATCAGTATTTGACAGGTGTTCATGCAGTACATGTAATCTGATTTGTGTTACTTTCTATATAGTGCCTTTAATAGAGTATTGTGGAAGTGTATTTATTAATCATCTCTTCTGCAGGATTTTTTTAGGAAGCATGCGAATGAGAAAGGAAACAATTTGTATATTAAATATTTTTAAAAGATAGATAACTAGTTTGAAGACCTAGAAAAACCTGTATTAGCATTTAATTTTGAATGGGTTTTCATACTTTTATTTCTATTCTGTTCTCATTTACAGACTTTCACTCCTTTTGTAGATAAGCTTGGTTTAGGCACTGTGGTTCCAGTAGAGTCTCTAGTAGATCGTGACTTGAGATTTCTTTCTGATGCCAATGGATTACGGATCTTCCAGGTAAATTCTGTTTCAAGAGATATTCTAGAAATGGAGATACTAATTCCATTCACCGTGATTTCAGTTATTTGGAAGACTGTGCGGCCCCAGTATTTGGATATGCTTCCTTCAGTTGTAACAAGAATTGTGTTCTTGCAGACATCAAAGGGATATGCAAGATTGAGTTCCCAATAAACAAGGCAGAGGTAGTAGTGGGATTCGGCATCAGACTAAAATCCTCTAAAAATTCAAGAGTTGATCCAAAAAAGTGAACCAAACTGGGGTGGGGGTGGAATTCTGTCAGTCTGATCCCCTTCACATTGTGCCTCAGCTTCTCTCCATTTTCCCCATCATGCTTTGCCATTCTTCAGATTGCGTCCCACCATCCTGCCTCTCCCATGGCATGACTTGCCTGGACATGTATGGTGTATAGAATAACTTACTTTAGCTGTGTACAGTATGACAAAGGCTACTGTGTCAAAAAGAAGATTTCCATCGATGAAGACTCCATTTGAGTTAAAATGCATGTGGCAATGTTGATTTTTGTTCATCATATTTAAATGTTTGAAGATAATATTTCCAATATTGGAATACAGTCTGCTTATATAATTGTCCAGAGTCCAGTGGAATACTTTGTGACTGCAACATAAGAGTACTTTGCAAGTCATTATCAAGTCTTTTGGAATACAGTCCTGTACTGTATCTCATGTCAAGCTGGACTGTTTAGGCTATTTATATTTTTATATTTATATTTTCTGCCTATTGGACTGGTTAATCACATATTAGTTCTCTATTAAAGAAGAATAATTGTAATCTGAAGGCTAAGACTTTTTTCTTTTTACTATGAAATATTTGGGGTAGATATGGTTGTTTTACTTCTGTTTTACGTGTATGCAGTACTTTAATTTTTCAATGTAGAATTCATTATATAGCCATATAATAATTTTTAAAAAGTTACTGTGGATTCTTTTTCTTAGCTGTGCCCTGCATTTCCCTGTTACACTTCATCATTCTCCCAGTTTCGTGTGTGCATTCCTGTTTCCTTCTTGTAGACCCATCCCTCTGCTGTTGCTGCTGCTGCTGCTGCTGCTGGCCATGCAATTTTTTAAAAATGGCACCTGAGACCTTACAGGAAATGAGTGCACAGACTGGGAGGACCTTTAGCCTTTCACTAGAGAAAGCCTAGTAGTAGACCTAAGAGACAGCATGATGATCAACCCATGATCTTTCCAGAACTGTAAGGCCAGCAACAGCTGAGTGGTACAGCAGAAGAAAAGCAGGATAGGAGCCTGCAGATGTGATAGGCGGATGATGGGGCATGTGGTGGGGGAATGGAAGATGATGGTGTACAATCCAGGGAAGTGGTGGGTTCAGTGGCAGAAGAGGGAGAGGCCATAATGTGAAGTGGGAGATGGCTTGTGAAATCTTTGACTAATGGGCCAGCTGGTTTTATCAACCTTGAATGGTTCGCCTGGCTTGTAATTCAGATTTGTCATGAATCCAAACCACAAATTTGCATTTGTGAAAGAAAGAAAGAAAGAAAGAATGTAGTTAATATTATCAGCCTGAGAGCACGTTAAGCTTATATTTCTTGGATAGCAGGCACAGTGTCCCAAGCAAAGCATTTCTTGGAGCTGATTTTAATACACCATGACTACTGGTGGAAAAATGGAACAAACACAACCTGTGTGTGCCTAAAATAATTATTTCGAGCTGAAAATGGATTCTAATTTGAAAGGCTTTGCTATTGTTACAGTCAGCTTAGAAAGAATTAGATCCTGTAAGCTTAGCTCTGTGAGCCTTCATAGGTTGTGATCAAGTAACTTGACATGTAAAACTGCTTCTCACATTCTGTTTTGTTAGAGAAGACTATTTGGTATGACATAAGTTTGGTCACATTGCTTTTCATACAATATTTAGGAGATATTTAGTAGAGAAAGGACCAGGAAGCAGTGGAAACTTGCATTTGGGGGATTTTTACACTCTTGTGCAGTGAATTGTGCTGTTGTGGCATGCTCAGTTATTTCACAGAACAATTTCTGAGGAAAGATATAAGTACAAGTACAAACACTGAAATAAATGTAGCTTGAAGTACTTTTTCTTTTGGCTGCATCTGATTAGCAGGAAATACATACAAAATATTTGGATTTGCTTAAGTTACGGATCAAGCAAACTGACATATGACTTGGGAAGGAGCTCTTAAACTGTTAATCCTTTCACTTTGAAGGAAGGACATTAAGGGAGTGGCACAAAAGGGTAATATTTACACAGTGTTCAAAGATGTAGCTGTGTTAGTCTGGATCAGTATTTTTTTTTAAGGTGGGTGTAATAGCACCCTAAAGTCTAACAGAGAGAAGTTGTGGCATGATCTTTTGTAGACTGAATCTACATGCATCTGATGAAGAATGCATAGTCTATGAAAGCTCATGCAACACCTACTTCTCTCTCTTAGTATTTAAGGTGGATTTACACAATAAAATTATGGAATTAGCCATTTCCTGAACAGTTATTTTATTATTTTTAACTTTTATTGACAGATGGCAACAGAAGCAGAGAACCAACTTCTCCAACAACACCCTTTATTGAGGGAAGCTGTCAATGCACTGATCAGTGATCAGAAGCTTCAGGAAATATTTAGCAGGGGTAAGTGTAACTGAATTTGTGTGGGTGGGTGGAGAGAGAGAGAGAGAGAGATTCTAGGAACTAAGGTTTGCTTAAACTTAAGATTGGGCCTGCATTTTCATACTTATTTACTTACATTGAATTCATTTATTTATTTACCACCAATTTCCAAAGACTGTGTGGTTTACAAGTAAATAAAACAAGAAATCAGGCATTAAAAATAATAAGCACTTTCACATTCAGTTTTGGTAATGAAATGAAGGGTTGGGGGATTCTTGTTTCGAATTAAAAGTTGATCCAGGCATGATCCTTCTTGATAGCAGAATAACAGCTCATGGGATAAGGACTGTTGCTACCCTATTCTGATTTGCAACATACTGAATTGTGTGTTTTGCAGCTAGAACTATTTAAATTAGCTGGGTTTTGTTTCCCTCTCTTGTGTCTTGCTTTATATATTTTGGTTATGCAATTATAATCCTATATTTAGTGGAGAAAAGAGGGAGATGCTAAATAAACCTACATCAATGTTTGAAAAATTTAGAAATTAACCTGTTAAAAAAAAAAGACAAGACTGCACAATACTGAACTGTGATGGCTATTGCTCAGAATAGAATGGGATTAAAATTGTGAATCTGTTGAAATGATCTGAATTTCTGCTTGAGTGTCTCTTAAAATGGTATATTATTGTCTAAATGTTAATGATAAAGGCAGTCTTACTTAGGAAACAACACAAGTATATTGTTCAAAAATGTATTTCAAAAACATGGTCATTGATGGAAGAAGTATGTGAACCTCTAGAATAATGAGGAGTGGACCTTCTGTCAACTAGAGAATTGGGATGGTCTGTGGAGAGTGGACTTTCCTTCAACTAGGGAATTATGAGGTCAGTTTATGTTTCCAGGAGGTTCTTGTTAGCTTGCTCCAGAGAAGCTGGGGGTGAGCTTGGTTCCAATACTGTTTATGACTGAAGTGATTCCACCTGTCACTCCTTTGGGACAGAGATATAACTTATTTCTATTCTTTCTGTCTGTCCACCCTCACACCACAATGCCCTTCATGGTGAGTACCATTGTTTCCTTTTCCATCAGTGATCATGATTGTTTAAACCATTTGTTCGATAAAGATACAGCACTATAAAATGTTGTGCGGCTACTTAAATAAGACTGTCTTCATTTATTATTATGACTTAGATGAAGATTAGATCATGTTTTAGGACCCATTCATGGCAGAAATCAGAAGCATTCCCAAATGTTTTCTGTATGCTACTGTTTGTCTTACAAGTTCTTGTAAATCTGGGTTTGCGAATTGCTTTAAGAGACAAGTATTTTTGATCTGTACTTTCTTTTAACTCTTGTCATTTGATATTTTCTTTTGGAATTTTCTCAGGTCCTTACAGCATCCATGGTCAAAGGGTTAAGGTTTATCAGCCAGAGGAGGAAAACAGCTGGGCCTCTGCTATTGTGAGCTGTCAGGATCCTATCACACGTCTGATGGAAGTGGTTTTGACTGAGGTGTGTTAAGTTTTTCTAATGGGTTTTTGGTGGATTACTGTTACTTTCTGTTACTAAGATGGGCTTATTTATGGTTAAATGCTTCAGAAAGAAAATGGACATTGTGCATGTGTTGTGCATTTCTGTATGTAACAGTTTGCACACTGTTTTGTCTAAACAGTATGCAAACTGTTACATACGGTTTAGACAGGCTGTAGTAGAAAATGAAAATGAACAGACTTGGATGTCCAAGAACCTTATAAGATTATTGTGTTCTACATATATTTTCCCCTCTCCAGATCTCTTTTTTCCAGTTACTTTTTCTAGAACTTCAGATATGACAAAAGTAAATTATGCAAGTCAAGAAACCATTTATGTGTTCATTGATTTGCAGAATTCAAAGCATGCTGCTTAAATTTCCTGATTACAGTGGGCTGGATTTAAAAGTTCCTCTTTTGCATGTAAAAGTGTTCCCTGCTCAACTAGTTTTAAGCTGTGTGCTGCTGGAGAAAGTGCAATTAAAACCATACATGATTATTCATTTATAGCAGCTTGAGGAATGCTAGCACTTTGTATATTCTTGCACATACACAATAGCAATTTTACTTCTGTTAATGGTTCTTTAGACCCAGCCCACTGTGTAGAAGCTCTAAGGACAGATAACAATGTCTTCCAAAATCTCTTGGCAGCTTTCTGATTTGAGGACTCTTGCCAAGGATGTTCAAGAAGCAAAAGGGTGTGAAAGTTGGATATTTTCTTCCGTAAAGTCTTATTCCTGCTCAAGTGTATGCCCCATGTTCATTAACTGGGAGAAATCCTTGTTGTTTGTGGCATTTACTGGTATGTTCTTGTTCCTGGTTCTTATTTTTTGGAGATTCATTTGAGTTCACACAGTTGACCTGTTTGGACATAATATCTAAACTATGGTTAGCATTATATATGTGAGCTATAGTGAACCTTTGCTCCTCTCCTGCACTTTTGCTTGCAAGATGGAGAAATCTTGAAGTTCCACTTCTGGTTTGAACCAGAATTTTCCATTATGTCTGAACTCAGAGCTAAACTGGGGTGGGGTGGAGTTGGGTGTTCTGGCTAGGTTTTGCGCTCTTCAGAGTTTAATTGGGGCCTCATTTTACAAGCTGGGGTGTATAAGAGAACTATGAATAGTTTTAAAATTGATAATGAGTTATTTCCTTCCTTGTGATCGCTGAGGGATACTGGACAGGGAGGCATTTAGGCCTAAGGTTCACAGTAGGTCTTCTATGTTATATGTGCACCAAAGCATAGTTCAGAATTATGTCCAATTTGGTCATTTTATCAGCTTCTGTAAAACTGCATCAACATGAAAATGCAAAATATTTAATTTTTGTGTTCAATTATAGTTTCAGTTCGCCACAAACCACGCTTGTGGATGACCTAATGCAATTGGAAAACGGTTTACCAACTGTTTACTCCTTGCAATTTCAAAAAGCAGTGTGATCATGGTGGCATATATTGGGCTGTGTATGCTAGATTACTTTCATTCTGCATATTACTGTATTTAATGTATGAGAAGTAAAAGCAGGGTTATACAACTTGAGAGAAAGAAAAATAAATGAAGAGTGCAGTTGGAGGAGCTAAAGTGCTTCAGGATTAACATACTGGCATTCTTTAATATCAGTTTTGTATGTCTTTCTCCTTTGCCTTCACTGTATAAAAATCAGACTGGTGAAATCAAGTCAGTGGATCCTCGACTGATTCATGTTGTGATGGACACCTCTCCTCTGAATGAAGTAAGTAATCTTACCATGCTTCAGTAGGCCTTTTAAGGCAGTAGTGAGATTTGAATTCATAGTGAGTGTTAATATCCGACATAACTGCTGCTTAAAAGGTAGTATTTTTGGTGCTACTTCCATCATTTAGGGTGTTTTTCCACCACGTTCCTTTAATCTGGATCTAAGAAGATCCGGATCTAAGGAATGGGTACATTCCTTAATCCAGATCTAGTAGATCCGAATTAAGGGAAGTACCCAGTGTGTTTCCATGGGTGGTCTAGCACCCAATAGCAATGGGTGCTAGCCTCTCTGCCGTGGAAACACCGGAGCACCCATTTGGAAGTCCGGATCTACCCATGAGGGGTCTGCTTGTCACCCCAGGTGTTTGGGGGGCCAGGGGGTGCAATCTTCGAAGTGGCTTCGCAGTAATTTCGAAGTCACTTCGAAGTGACTCCAAAGTCACTTCAGAGTCTGTGCAATACAGCTCCATTGAAGTCTGTGCTGATCTTCATAGTTACTTTGAAGTGACTCCGAAGTCACACTGAAGATCAGCACAGACTTCAAAGACACTCTGGAGCTATTTTGCACAGACTTCGAAATGACTTCGAAGCTTAGGTTTTGGGGCTCCCCGTCCCCATGGGTGCTCCCTCCTCCTAGCCTCCTCTAGACCCCATTGCCACACAAGCATGGAAACAGGCTCCTTTAATCCGGATTTTCTGCCTGTAGACCCCATTAATGCATATTATAGCAGCAACCATAATAATAATAACAACAATAACAACAACAATAATAATAGGGGAAGGTGAAGGAGGTGAGAAGAGGAGGAGGAGGAAAGGGGGACAAGGAAGAGGAGAAGGAAAAGAGGAGGAAGGCATTAATGGGGGTCTACAGAAAATCCGGATTAAAGGCCAGAAAGTACCCATTTGATCCATATTTCCCCAGCGGCAGTCGAAACAATCGGGTCCCAAATGGGTGCCGTGGTGGAAGTGGGATCATCCGGCTCACACCCAAATGGGTCCTTAATGGGAGCAAAAATGGGTACATTTTGACAGTGGAAAAACGACCTTAGTTAGCTTCCTCAACATACTTTGTATCTTTATCTAGGTCAGTGATGGTGAACCTTTTGAGCTCGGTGTGTCAAAATTCGCACGAAAACCTAGCTTAACTCGGGTGCTGTGTCACTTCTAGAAATATCCATAATTTTGTGATATTTGTAGCTCTAGTAAAAAAGTTATATTTTTGATATATGTATTTTATTAAAAGCAAAAACAATTCTTTACATTTGCTAAGTCTTCAACTGAAAGTTGGTATTTAGTACACTTCAAGAACAAGCAAGCTCTACACGCCCAGGTGCCAGGGTGGCC
>MTQE01000401.1:21713119-21732490 GCA_014337955.1 Aspidoscelis marmoratus
TCACCTAAAAGGGCTTGGTGTGTCACTTGTGACACGCATGTCATAGGTTGTCCATCACCGATCTAGGTGTTGGCCCACTGAACCTTACGAATATGCAGGCTCAGGATTGTGTTATAACTGAATGAATCAAAGCTAGTTTAGGTAGCCTTACTGCTGTTTAAAACTGAATTATTTAATGTCTAGGCTAGGGATGTGCACAAATATTTGTAACATTCAATATTCATACAAATTCCGACATTGGTATACCAATAAAATGTTACGACATTCGGACATTGACATTCGTATTCATACGAATATTTCGGAACATTCATGAGCCAAGAGGTGGAAAAGCAGCTGCACCAGTCACATCTGCAACAGATCCAGAGTACAGCCAACATGGATTGACAGTGGATTCAGGGTGGATTCATATGGATATCCGTACAAATTCATGCAAATACATTTGTATAGAATAGAATCCTACCACATTCGAAGAAGATCTATTTGAATGAATATTAATTTTCTTACATTCAATTCGATACAAATCAAATGCAAAGAAACCCCAGTTCATGCAGATCCCTAGTCTAGGCTAACATGATTTTAAATGTTGTGACCTGCCTGGAGATAAATTTAAGATTAAATGCAGTTTTAAATCTTTGTTTAAATTGTGTTTTTACCTGTGTGTTAAGAAAGCTTTTATTGTCATAGCAGATTTTTTTTTAACCTTTGCTGTGAGCCACTCTGAGGTCTAAATAAATCAAATAAATGAAAGCAACAGTGATTTTCACTGGGTCTTTGTGTATGTACTTCTTACTTGTTACAGGCAGGTTCCCTAAAGGCAGCTAAATCTTCGAAAGGGAAAAAGAAGAGAGAAAACGTGGAAGGGAAAGATGGACGAAGGAGAAAAAATCCTTCTGATGCAGGGTGTGATCATGCCACAAAGAAACTAAAAGAAAGGGGTGAAGTGGATAGTAATGGGAATGATGGAGGTGAGGCAAACAGAGGAGTTTGGAAGGGAAGTATCAGCAGTGACGCAGCTCCGGATCCAAGGGCCAAACAGCTTCCTTCGTTTGTCCCTCAAATTAATCGCAATATCCGCTTTGCCACATACACCAAGGAGAACGGTCGAACTCTTGTTGTCCAAGACGAACCAGTGGAAGGTGACTCTCCTGTGCCCTTTACTTCCTTTTCTTCAACCCCTGCCCAGACTGTGTTGAGTGGAGGTGGAAGCCAAGAGCTGGCAACACCCTTAGAGCAAGCCAGCCAGGTTGTTGCCCCCGCTGCCATTACTACAGCGGGGACGACGGCAACTAGTGTGCGGATTACTGATACCAGCTTGTCAACAGTTACTGGACAAGAAAAACAGAAAACAGTTCGTTTACAGACCCAGGGAGAGGTAAGTTAATCATAGTCAGCATAACTACCTCTTTGACAATAGGTGCCTCTTGTTAGGATTGTAGAATACTTGTTGAATTCTGGTGTTTCTCTGGATATTTGTGAATCGCTTTGGAACTGGCAAAAAGATCTATACAGTCTTATCCCTGCACCTGTAGCCTAAAGGAATAACAAATAATAACTTTATAAATCATGTGCAGTGTACACTACTTTTAACATTTAAATACTATGTTTGGAGAAAATAAATTTTGTCTTCTTATTTGTAAAAATACAACAGCTTTGGAAGTTTAGCTAGTAGCTAGGTCTCACTCAGGCATTATTATTATTTGATCATTTTGATGTCCAGTGTGCAGGTAAGTACATTTTGAAGCAAAACAAAGGCTAGCTAAGACATGAGTATTTGGAAGAAAGGTTAGGAAACATAGGGATGTGTTTTGGATTTTGAAGGAGGCGTGTAATTGGATGGTGTCTACTTTTTTTCCAGAATTCGCAAAATTCAGTTCTGGCTTCTTCAGGATTTGGAGCAGCACACTCAAATACTTCCCAGTCCTTGGCATTTGACAGTGGGCAAAGCCAATCCAATGGTGTTTTAGCTGCAGACAAGAAGCCTGTTGGATTTCCTTTTGGTAGTAGCACTGGTCAAGAGGTCCAGAAAGATTCTGATTTATCAAAGAATTTATTTTTTCAATGCATGTCCCAGAATCTTCCCTCCAGCAACTACTTCACAACTTTATCAGAGAATCTCACTGAAGACCCATCTAGTCAGGACTCCATAAAAAAGTGTTCAGAGGGCCTGAGTTTAGGGGTCTGCAAAGGTAAAGGTCTTGTAGGAGATACTAAGCCGGGAAGTCAGTTAGGCAGTTCTGTGGACCGGAAGTTGCCAGTGGAATCTATGCCAACTCTTACGCCAGCTTTTCCACGAAGCCTCTTGAGTTCTCGACCTCCTGATAATCATGAAAACCTCTTTCTGCAACCCCCAAAACTGTCACGAGAGGAACCCTCAAACCCTTTCCTGGCTTTTGCAGAAAAATCAGAACTCAGTCCTTTTAGCAGCTTTGCATCTTCATCTCAGCCAGGAACAACCGCTACTCCTCCTTCACTTCTTGGTTCCAAGGCAGCTTCTGGCTGGCCAGATTTGCACACCTCAGGTGACTCTTTAGCTAAAAAGAAAAGTTTGTTTCTGACAACCGATTCTTCCAAGATACTGCCTGGTGCGCCCACTCCAACTCTTTTTGCTGGTGTTCAGAGTTCCTCTACTCTCGGCAATGGTCGTTCAAGCTCACCTATTGGCAGCCTGACGCAACCAATTGAAATGCCCACGCTCTCATCTAGTCCAACAGAAGAAAAGCCATCTGTTGGGCCTGGACAACAGGACAATCCTCTTATTAAAACTTTTTCCAATGTCTTTGGCAGACATCCAGCTGGCTTTTTCTCTTCACCAGGAGAGCTAGCTGTGGAGAACAAGCCCCCTTTTGAAACTGTGAAAAGGTTCTCTCTGGATGAGAGAAGCATGCCATCGAAGCAGGATTCCGATTCTAGCACCAATAGTGACCTCTCTGATATGAGTGATTCTGAGGAACAGCTGCACACCAAAGCTTGTCTAAAGGGAATCCCAGAACACCTAATTGGAAAGCTGGGTCCCAATGGCGAGCGGAATGCCGAACTACTAATGTGCAAGGGGAAAGGGAAACAGACCCCCAAAGGCAGGCCTCGCACAGCCCCCTTGAAAGGTGAAGGCTTTAAAGACAACTTTTAATTAATTGGGGAAAACTGTAGATAGGCTGCTTTATTCGGAGTGTGCGTCTCTAATGTGGATAGGAGAAACTTGGATTGCGCTTTCTCTTTTTTTAATTGATTCTGGTTTATTTTTTAGGAATGTTTAAATTTGTGAGACTTCGTTACTTACTGATTAGACATATATATATAATTTAATGATTACTAGAAGACATCTACCTAAAGTCTGTAAGTCACTGTATGCTGCCGTGATCAGACGTTTACATGTCTGATCTCCTCCCTTAAAGGTTTTATTATTTTTTTAAAACATTGTATGGGTACAGAAGACCTAAGACATTAAATTAAATTGGGGAGGGGAGAAATGACCTCTCTGATATGAGTGGCTGTTACTGCTACTGATGGTGTTTCCTGAGGGACTGTGAGTTCAACACAGCTGAACACGGCCTACTCATTCTTACCCATTTCCAGATCTAACTGGGGTACTTATACCAGGGAAGAGTTATGCATATTAATTCTCTATAATGTTTGACTGTTTAAAAAAATAGAGCTTATATAAGTCCCAGTTAGAATTCGGTCTCCTTTTTCCTTTAGTTTAAGTGAAGTATTCTAATGAATGTTCTGTTTATAGTTGGCCAGTCTGTATTGAAAGACATGAGTAAGGTGAGGAAGCTAAAGCAGTCAGGAGAGCCTTTTCTTCAGGATGGATCCTGCATCAATGTAGCCCCTCATCTGCACAAGTGCCGGGAGTGCCGGTTGGAACGCTACAGGAAATTCAAGGAACAGGAACAGGATGACTCTACTGTGGCTTGTCGCTTCTTTCACTTCCGCAGGTAATGAACTTCTCCTGTCTGCTCTCTATATTCTTCCTGAAAAAAAAGCTCTTCTCAGTCATGCTCTTGCTTCTGGGTTTTAAAACCTTTCATGCACCTCAAAGCATGTCTCTGGCTCCCCTTCATGGGTCCTATCTTTTGTCAGTGCTGCTTAAATAGCTGTCTGACCTCACCCACTGAAGTCTTATTTCAAGCCAGGGAGCAGTAGCTCTGGCAAACAGCTGGATGTTCTGCAGGGGCGGAAACATGTTGTCATCTGCAGACAGCAGCGTCTCATCAGAATCCAGGTCATTAGAGCAAAATTCTGGGTGGATGTAGTCCAGGGAATAATTTTATACAAGGCAGCGCCACGGTTTGAACAGATTAAGGTCAGATTGCCCTGGAGTGCTCAAAGTCTCTTCCTTGCCAAGTGTCTAGAAGTGGGAGGAGCCCTCCAGGAAATTCCATAGGGTGAATTTTATTATTTGGTTTGGTAACTATCCCAGAACAATAAATAAATAAAGCTACTTGATTCAGAAATGAAGTTTACTCTTAATATTGAACTTCTCACAAATTAAGAATTCAGTTAAGTAAATATTAGCAGTTGTGTGCAAGACTGGAGCTGATGGGTGAAAAAGAAAAAGCATTTAAATGTTAATATCTTCTTCCATACTAATTTGTTTCTTTGTACTTCTCTAGATAATGCAGGCTGTTCTGAACCAGAATAGGAAACAAAGTATCAGAGCTTGGGAATATAGCATTACTTTAACCATGAGGATAACTTAGAAACTTTTTTTTAATTTTTGAATTAGGCTGGTTTTTGTTGTTTTCTATTAGGTTTCAGCAGCATATTGTCAGGAGTAAATCAGTTTTTCTGCTCACAAGGCAGCCTTACCCAACCAACTGTTTCTCTATAATGTTAGTCTGCCTGGCCATCATCTGTCTTTTGACATAATCATTGCTGTGCTTTTTAACTAGCTCATAGTTCTGTTTCAGATTGATATTTACACGGAAGGGTATACTGCGAGTGGAAGGATTCTTGAACCCCCAGCAAAGTGACCCTGATGCTATGAGCTTGTGGGTCCCATCTTCTTCTCCTGCAGAGGGGATTGATCTAGAGACCTCTAAATACATCCTGGCCAATGTTGGAGACCAGTTCTGCCAGCTAGTTATGTCTGAGAAGGAGGCAATGATGATGGTAGAACCACACCGTATGTTGCTGTTTTATTATTATTATTATTATCATCACTTCAGTGTACTCAGTTTCTTAAGCTCAAAATAATTTATATTTAAAAATACAGACATTTTAAAAAGGGAAAAAATACAAGAAACATATGACACAAAAATATCTGAAGGCGCATGGCTGCAGCACTGTCTACCTTACAGCGATGGGAAAAACCCAAGTCTCAGATCTTAACCTTTTGTGTGCCTGGAAAAAGAAATAAGGCTTCACCTTGTATCTTAAAGATGTTAGGACTGGAGCCAAACAAGATTCCCTGAGGAAAGAATTCCATAGATGGGGAACAGTCACTGTAAGAAGGAGGAAATTGCATTTTTAAAAACATGTCAGTTGTATCCAGCAAATAAACTTAAGCATATGCCTATGCTTTCCCCAATTTCACTAATCACTACTTTTAATTAGTTGTACACTTTTAAGTGCCTTAAAACTAAGTTGATCTGTTTTACATTTCTGAAGAAAAAAGTGTCCCTATGAAACTAATCTGGCTTACAGTTATTAAATACCATGTTAGTGCGGTGAAAAGGTATTTGCCCCTTTCCTGACTTCTGTTATTTTTGCATAGCTACATAGTTGTCACATTTAATTGTTTCAGGTCTTCAAACAAAATTTAATGTGAGACAAAGGCACCCTAAGTAAACACATTTATTGAAGGAAAAAAGTTTTTTTTCCCATTTTATTTACCGCCTTCCCAAAAGAAAATTTGCCCAAGGCGGTTTACAACAAACAGAAAATATACAATGCAAAATAATAGATATTATAACAAAAATACATTATAAAAATTGCACTTCATATAAAACATTGCAAAATAAGCCAACCCACACAAAAATTGAGGCAGCTGAGATCAAGTGGAGTCCAGAGCTGCTAACAAAAGGCCTCAGCCCCACAAAGAATCATCTCCAAGATGCCTGTGCCCAGCCGGGCTGGAGAGTCATCTAGAGGGCAGAGTGGTCTAAGCTGTACCCACAGGACCACCCCCAAGAGGGATGGCATAAGCAGCTGTCATTTATGGTCTCTGGTGTAGCTGAGACCAGGTGGAGTCCAGAGCAGCTGACAAGAAAGACCCAGTCCTGCAAGGAAGCAGCTCCAAATTATCAGGGCCCATCCAGGCTGGAGAGTCATTCAGAGGGTAGAGTGGTCTAGACTGCCACCACTGGACCACCCACCCCCAAAGGGATGGCTAGGTCCTCCTCCTCCTTGGCCAGGGCTTCCACCTGTCTTCATCTGATAAGAAATAGAAGAAAACAGGAAGGCAGCAGATATGTTCTCATGATACTGTAGGTAACAGTATCTGTCCCATTCTGTTTGGATCTTATGGAAGCTGTAGCCCAAAATATGTTGAAATCAGCAAGGTAGCTTTGACAAATTAACAAAATACTTTTGTCCACTCCATCACCAGTTCCCATCCTTAGACTTTCCTGTTGATTCAGAAATGCATTTAATAAATAAATATATTTGTAAGTGGAGGTGTTGGTGAGGCTTTCTGCCAGGCACCCACCCCCACCATTCCAGTAGGATTTGGCTTTTGACCTGGGCCTTTCCAAAGTGCAAAGAGGACGAAACCTCATAAAACAAATCACCAGCAAATATTTCCTGCTGTTCTCTTGGTAGTCTGAACATTATGTTCAAAGGTTGCTGAGCCTAAGTGTGGTGGTTCAGAAGAGAAGTCAGCTCAGCATTCCTTGGGCGTGGATGTGGCACCACTTAGTGTGTAGCAAAATGGTTGCCAGCATGATGTTTTACAATGTTCCTTCCTTTCTGTGTTTTTCAAAGCTTAGTTCAGGGCTAAACCTTGCTGGCTGAGGGAAGGTTCAGGTAGTGGCCTAAGCCTCTCTCCTAGCCAAGTTTCAAAAGTGTTACGTAATAAACAATCTATGAATATGTACCCTATGTACTTACTTGTTTTAATATTTTATTTGTAGAGAAAGTGGCTTGGAAAAGAGCAGTACGTGGTGTCAGGGAGATGTGCGATGTCTGTGAAACAACACTGTTCAATATTCATTGGGTTTGTCGCAAATGTGGATTTGGGGTTTGTCTGGACTGTTATCGTCTGAGGAAAAATCGTCCACGCAGTGGTGAGCATGTATTTTTATTCAAGAAGCTTAGATAGGCAAGCTACTGTTTTAAGTTGATCATGAGAAAGATGCCTTAGTATTGAATGGGGAACTTTGAGTAATCTTATTTTCTTAACAGATACTGTTATGGTTTTACTTTTTTACTTTATATTGCTTATTATCATTTTCCTCTTTGTTGTATATTGGATGATTTTGTGTACTGAATTGTACCTTTTTGTTATATTGTTCTGTTCTGAGCCACTTGGAGCCACTTTTTTGGGAAAATGGTATATAAATACAATTATAAGTACAAAGGTTTAAGGAACTAAAGTGTGACACAGTTGATCTTTTTAGTATATCTTACAACAGTAGTAGGACTCCTTTTGGTCTCATACTTTCAGAAAATACATTTTTCCCAAAGGGGATCCAGGAAATTACAGAGCAATTAATTAGGGGCTGCAGTGAAATAATTGCCCAATATCCCATTTTCAAACCGATTAGATGTTTATTACCTGAAAAAAGTACTATTTTCTACTAAATACTGCCTCATTTCTTTACCCAGTATTTTCAAATTCTAAAGTAAATACAATTCTTGGCGGTCACTTGTTCTTATTAAATTTATTTACTCATGTGCCTGACTTTCTGTTAGTTTTTCCACATTAACAAGATAAATTTGAGTTAGAAGAAGCCACTTTTCCCAGCTGATTGTGATCAGCAGGAAATTAATGTTTTATTTTATCTCAAATTTATGAAAGGGGGCAAGGGTTAGTTTTGTCCTTGTTTCTAATGTCTCAGAAACCTTTAAAGGTGCTCTCATTGCTTACCTGAGTGATCAGAGCCCCCCTGGAATGGCTTCAGTCCAAAGCTTATCTTTGAATGGCTCTCTATAGTCACTTCCTAGATAGGCTTTTTGATCCAGAAGGATATGTCAGAAAGAGCAGGAAAAAGTCCTAGCAATCAGAATACAGTATTTTCCAACAATCTATTTTTCCCGTGGATATTATATTCAAAAGAGTTATGTCCATTAAGAAGGTAAAATATACCAAGGGAAATATTTCAATTCAGGTGACAAAAGCATACATGAAGTAGTTCGAAGCTACAAAGGAATAAGTATTGCTATATGAAAATCATTAGGCCCTCTGTAAGCCAGTTGGAGGTTGTTTTTCCTTAGGACAGCCTCCCGGGAAGAAGCGGATGTCAAAAAGAGAGTCACAGAAAGCAACAGACTCTCCTTAGCTTCTCTGTCATGCAATAAGAATGGAGTGCCACTTTTGGGGGAGCCTTGTTTACTCTGAGGTGACTGTTCACTTTTGAAAATCTACTGAAGGAATCAGTATGTATTGTATTACTCTAAAATGGAAGCAAGTATACAGAATGCCTTGAAAACTATTATATATTTGTATTTCAGAGACAGAAGAAATAGGTGATGAAGAAGTCTTTTCATGGCTGAAATGTGCAAAGGGACAGTCACATGAACCAGAGAATCTCATGCCAACACAAATTATTCCTGGCACAGGTAATACTTTTGTGATATTATTATTCATGTATTCCCTCTTTGGGCCTTATTCGTTTGAAAGCTTGAAAGCTTTTTAGCCTGCTGTTAGTAAAGGCCTTCCAGAGTTGCTAATAATAATAAAAAAGAAATAAAGAAATTCCTGCTCTCAAGCTCACAAAGAGCAGAAAGCAAACGGATTGACAGGCAGGAGCAGAAAAAGAGCAGAGTTCATTCTTAAAGTTTTCATAATTAATTGGAGTGTTAAGTTTGATGTAATGGCTGCATTTGAAATGTTATTACCAATTTACTATGATAATCAGGCTTCTGTAGTTGCATAAAGCAAGGTCTTCAAGATCCTTGAGAGATAAAATTTGACTGTTCACCTCTGCAGTCTGAGAGGCTTTTTCTCAGAGCTTTGAACTGTTACCTGTTTCTGTTGATTTTCTGTTAAAACTTCCACATCTAATTTTTTTGCAGCACTGTATAATATTGGAGACATGGTTCACGCAGCACGTGGCAAATGGGGAATTAAAGCTAATTGCCCCTGTATTAATCGGCAAAACAAATCTGTACTGCGACCTGCTGTCACAAATGGAATTTCACAGGTACATGATGAAACTCTATTAATTATAATGAAAGCAATTATTGTGAGTGTGCATTGGTGTATGTTTCAAATAAACACTGTTTGTTTGGTATTGTTTATTATTTACATTTCTATCCCGCCCTATATCCAAAGGTCTCAGAGCAGGTAACAATATTTAAAACCAAATATATTACAACATATAAAAGCATATATTAAAACAACAGTATCTGCAAGTGGGAAGGGAGCGTGTGTCCTCATTTAACTGAAGGCCAGAGTAAAGAGGTGTGTCTTCACCACCCTCCTGAACATATACAGTGAGGGAGCCTGACACACCTCAAGGGGGAAACTATTCCATAGCCTGGGGGCCATAACTGAGAAGGCCCTCTCCTGAGTTCTCACACGTTTTGCTGCTGAAGGTGATGGGACAACCAGGAGGGCCTCCCCTCCAGTTCTTAAGGCACAGACAGGTCAATATTGTTGTGGATTATAGGGTTAATTCATGGAATAATAACAACAAGGTCAGTGTCAGCAGAACCACACCTGGTACTTTTAAAACCCTGTAGTATGCAGAAATGGAGATTAGAATCCAAGAGAAAGCAGGTGAGGTTTGCAGTTGGTTGATGATGAGGGAATAGTGGTTGACAAGGCAGAGATAGCTTTCAGACATCCCATAAACAACCATGCAATGCAAAAATGTATTCTGCGGATAATGCCAGTTCCAGTCTTCTATAGTAATGGCACCACAAAGATGAGAACCCGAATAAACCAAGTCAATGGCACTTTGGAGACCAAGTCACATTACTAAAACTTTCTAGGATTGCATTAAGCATGTCATATTTGATCGACCATATAAAAGTAAAACAAGGGTATACATGATTAAGAGTTTATTGTATTTTAAGCTTCCAAGTCACTTGCACGTTATGTGAATTATTTGAGAGAAAGAATTTTGAGTTAGGAGTTGCAAGAAATCAAAATGAAGTTAGTATGCACAGGAAAGTTGGTATGTGCAGCTGTCAAATATTGTATCTTAGTCTGGCTTTAGCACCAAGATTGCCTTGAATTGCATTAGAAGAAAGAAAGGAGTGGAAACCTTATGGTTTCTTTTGGTGCCACTAACAGTAGTGTTCCGTAATGACTTTCTTCCCTATAGTCATTTTGTTTGGCATTAGTCTCCTCTGGATTTTACCACAGGAAATTGGAAGGGGCCTAAACGCCTGTGTCTTGCAGCCTAAACACCCGTGTAACACAGGAATCCAAATCAAAGGACACTGACTCCCATTGATTTCCTGAACAAATGTTTCTCAGTCTCTTGGGCCAAGTGATAGGCTGAACAGACACTAGGTGGCTGAGCTGAAATCTAGACGTGGGCATCTCAATATTGAACCTCTAAAATGTTATTTTAGTTGATATTATTAACAGTTGATAATTTACCATGCTTCTTTTTGCATAAACTGAGTACGTATAAACATTTTTATTTTTTTTCACATACTTCTTAACCAATATTAAGTTTCTGAGTGGCTGTATTAACTTTTCCTTGTGGCTACAGTATTGCATTACTGTGGAGAATTGTGAGAAACGAGATGCCAAAGGATGTACCTCTAAAACATTGTTACAAATATGAATATTTATGAATATTTTAGGTATCAGAGCTTTAACAATCCTCTGCTTATGAAATCCTGTTTAACAGACATGCTTGAGTTTTAGCACTGAAGGAAATCCTTTTTCTTCTAAGACTTTTAAATATAGGCTTCCTAATGTTTTACTCCCCTCCCCCCCCACCACCAAATTCCAATTTTAGTTGTTTCTTGATAGTTTCCACTTTGTTATTTTTATTAGGGGAAAAGATTCCAATTAAGTTCTTTCTTTCTTATTTTGAAGTTTATTTTCCACTTAAACTAGTGTTATCCTGTATCCCTACAATTTTTAAACTAACAAACCATGTGTTTTAGATTCCACACTTGGAGCAATTTGATTTCCTGTCATCTGATTCTCTTTTCCTTCAGGTGCCCAGTGTGAATCCTGGTGTCTCAGCTTCTGGAAATGAAAACACATGTTCTAGTGGCACTGTTACAACAGGAGAACAGCCAGATGCTTCTACTGTCCCTAAGTCTGAAGAAACAGATATCAAAACTGAGGAGCCTGTAAAAACAGAGACTCCAGCAACCAGCAACAGTGGTGAGACCAAAACAACCAAGTCCGTATGTCCAGAAACAAATCCCTCATCAGCACTACATTGGCTTGCGGATTTAGCGACTCAGAAGGCAAAGGAAGAAACAAAAGGTAAGCCTTTATTGGAAGCAGAAATTTTTAACTCAAGATTTGATGGTCACCCTGGCAAAAAAAGGGGAGGAAGATGTAGTAAAGAACATCATTGATTTACTGTTTGTGACATCCATAAGCCTGGTAGACATTCTTATTTTCTAAAGTCCATAAGAACATAAGAACATAAGAGAAGCCTTGCTGGATCAGGCCACAGCCCATCCAGTCCAGCATCCTGTCGCACACAGTGGCCCACCAAATGCTCATGGGACAAGCAGGGACAAGGACAAACCTTCTCCTGCTCTTGAGTCCCAGCAGATGGCCTTAGAAGCGCCCCAGTTCCTCCCTCCACCCCTCAGCCTGAAGGATGCACCTAGGCATTTGTTCTAGTAGCCATTGATACATCTGTCATCCATAACTGAGACAGCGAATTGAGAGTTAGTGGTTTCAACACTTAGTGTAATATAAAACAGGAATTCTATCCAGAAACATTATTTATTTATTTTTATTTAGAAAATTTATATTCCGCCCTTCACCAAATAGTCCCAGAGTAGATTAAAACATATCAAATGGTATGCTAGTTGAGTGTTTTTCTGTTTAGCAAAAGAACGCTAAATCAATAGTTGGAAAAATGCACTCTTTGAGAGAACAGGATACTGATTTTGAATAATTTGCCTCAAGCCTTTTATCCTTAAAATTAATGGGTATAAAATCCCTTAACTTAAAAATAAAGCAGTAGTTGCTAGTAAACTTATTCTATATGGTAGATCCTCAACTGCAATTCTGATTGCAGGTTTCAGTTATTCATGATAGAGAATTTGCTGATTCATTTCAAGCATGAAATAGTGTCATAAATCAGCATTTCAAGTTTTTTTAACCAAGGATTGTCTAGGTAGCAGTGACTCCTGGCTCTCTAATATTCTGCCTATTTCCAGTTCTGCAGCATTGTGGCAGCAAACTGACTGTATCACATCCTTTTTATTAAAAGATGTTGATTTTAGATGCCAAAAAAGTAAGGATTCCTCCCTTACTATTCTATAAAATTTGGGATCATGCTAAAAAATATAATAAACTATATAAAGAGGTGCATGACTAAAATTATCATTCATTTGTGACCCTTTTAAACTTTTGGATCTTATTTTTTTGAATGTTTAAAAACTAAACTGCTTTTTGTCTGCTGTGGCCAAAGCAATATATGCCTCTCAGAAATAAATACACAGAGGAGTCCTGCTGGGTCAGTCCATGGCCCATCTTATCTAGCATCCCATCTCATACAGTGCCCACCAATTAACTACTGGGTGTTCTCAAGCAGAAGACAAAGGCAGAACTTTAACCTGTTCCCGATTCCCTGCAAATGGTCTTTAGAAGCATCCTTCCTGGCTTTACAACCGGGATGAAGTACCTAGGGATCCATTCTAATAGTGATATCATCCATAAATTCATCCAGCTTCTTAAAGCCGTTTAGGCTGGTGGCTGTCACTAACCCCACTGGTAGCAAATTCCAAAAATCAATGATCCATTGGGGAGAAAAAAAACATTCCCCTTATCAGTCCTAATTTTCCTGCCTATGAATTTGCTTCATAACCCCTAATTCTAGTGTCTCTATCCACCTTTCCCACAATTATGAGTGATTTTATAAACTTTTATCAGGTACACCATCTTTCAATAATGAATTTTAGATCTACAGTGACTAAATTGAAAATGTGCTTATTTATGTGTAGTTTAATTTTACACCTAGTACCATTATGAGTTGGAGAAAGCATTTCTTTATTGACAAACTTTGGAAAATAATCTTGTTTGCCTCTTTTGTAGAAGCAGGGTCGTTAAGGTCGGTGCTTAATAAAGAATCTCAGTCACCGTTTGGTTTGGATTCCTTCAACACCAGTACAAAAGCCTCTCCTTTAACTCCAAAGCTTTTTAATAGTCTTTTATTGGGCCCTGTTGCCTCAAGCAACAAGACTGAAGGTTCCAGTCTTCGTGATTTGCTGAACACTGGACCCGGAAAGCTGCCTCAGGCATCGCCTGATTCAGGAATACCTTTTCCTCCTGTTTTTTCTGGAGCGTCTGCTGTAAGTTATACACATTATATGTATTAATATCCAGGGGCATTGATAAAAAAAGTCAGACAGTTATAAGCATAAGAAGCAGAACTTTTCTTTCCTCTCTCCTCTCTATTACTACTCTTTTTGTCTCAGAGATGTGATCTAGAGGATTGAGGACCCTCAGAAGCGTATGAAATTACCGAAGGGACAGAGCAGCATGAAAGCAATGTGATGTTAGCTTTCATCTCTGTACAGCTGAGGGGATTAAATTATTGCGAGAGATGTGCCGAACCAGATTATACTTGCTTTGATTCATAGTGAACCTAAACTGGATACTGGTAGAATTGTGCATCCCAAAAAGTCAAGCCCACTGGCCAGTCCTACTAACTACCAGAGGAGTTTGGGTCTAGGGTTGACAAACACTCTCCCCTCGCATTCATGGATTCTCCCATCTTGTCTCCTTACGCGCATACTCTAGACCAGTGGTTCTCAACCTTCCTAATGCCGCGACCCCTTAATGGAGTTCCTCATGTTGTGGAGACCCCCAACCACGGGGGTGGAGCAGCTGGGAAGTGGGAGGGAAGGGCGGTGGGAGACTCATCGCAACCCCTCTGAAAGAGTAGTTTGACCCCCAAAGGAGTCCCGACCCCCAGGTTGAGAACCACTGCTCTAGACCTATCTTATCTTCTAGCCTGGATCACAAGCAGAAGTTCTGCTTGGCCCATAACCAAATGTCTTGTGCTTGTCTGGACCTTCTGCCAGAGGATGCCTGCCTAGAAGGCCAAACACAGTTCTGTGTCTGGAATGCATGTCCATGGACTTGGCTTGTAGTTTTCCATTGTCAGATAGGCCAAGCAAGCAAAGATTCAACCCAACCCAGTCCAGCATGAATTTTACAGTGTTGATTGTGGGCACAAGGGGGGGGGGATGAACCAGATAAACTGATTATTTGTGAATACCAGGGTCCAGCTCACTATCTGGCTGAACCTTGAACCTTAAGCAAGGTTTGGTCTGATAGCAAACTTCACAGTCTCGCAGTGTTCACAAAACAGCGCCACACCCCAGTTTGGCACATCTCTACCATGAACAATACATGTTCTGTAATATCTTTTACATAAGAATTTGTTCCTGTCTTTATTCTGATATAAACATGTAACCAAATATGGGTTACCATCACATTAGCACAGAAAGATTCTTAAGATTGACTTGTTGCTTAATATTTCCTGGTCACAAGGCCTTTATAGTGAAGTTTCTGTCCCTTCTTAGAATGGCACCTGATAGTGAACACTAGGTTCATAATAAGCAGTGGGGCGTATTTTAGGTAAAATAACAGATGCCAAAAATGCTGTGAAAGTAAACAACACAAGCTGTAAGGGAATAGAGATACAGAAGCTTGCTTTGAAAAAAAATGAAGTGCTTTAATAAATGTACTTTATTATCATGAAATGAACATATCATTTATTCAACTTCAAAATTATTGTTTCATGAATTTCACACTCATTAAGTGTATTTTGCCTGAATCCAGTTAGTGCAGTTTGTTTTTTTCATTTAAAAAAAAGGCTTAAGCAAGTAACAGATGGAGATACAATCTGTTGTGTGCAGCAGGAGAGGCATATGCTCAGTTCTCAAAGGATAGACTTGGTTTCCTATTCCTTGTCACACATGGCATGTTAAGTTTGTAAATCAGTTTAGGTTAAAATATCACTCTTTTGCTGACACTGCATTGAATTTTAATGTTAGACTTTGTTGACATCTATCTCAATAGTCACTGTGGGACCAAATGGGAAGTTATAGGTGCAATAGACTGTCATGTTTAGTTACGGTAAGATTTAGGTTGTTTCGTGGGTTTATGTCTTTTAGGGGGCTAAGAGCAAAGCCATTTTGCCCAACTTCCTTGATCATATTATTGCGTCAGTGGTGGAAAATAAGAAAATGTCTGATGCTGCCAAGAGAGCAAGCAATTTGGCTGACACCCAGAAAGAAGTGAAAGAGATGGTGATGGGATTAAATGTCCTGGATCCACATACTTCCCACTCCTGGCTGTGTGATGGACGGCTCCTGTGTCTGCATGACCCCAGCAACAAGAACAATTGGAAGATCTTTAGGGAATGTTGGAAACAGGGGCAGGTAAATGATTTGCTTTAAACATCTTTTAAAATCTGTTTTAAATGCTTGAATGTTTAATGTGATACAAGCATGGAAATTTATATCAAAGGCAGAACTGTGGCTGTAAACTTAATCCCATAATTATTGGTGGGAGCATTTCACAGGTTTTTTAGATGAAATGGGTGCAAGAGCAAATTGACTGAAGAACACAATCTCTGTATCCTCCAAAGAAATAGTCTGAAGTTCTGCTGAAGTCCTTTCATTGTTCCTTTTGTCCTAAACTATTTGCAAGACTTGGTGCCTGGATTCGTTTGTTTTGATGCATTCTGAGAGCTATTGGAATCATTTTCCATCTTTCACAGCCTGTCCTAGTTTCTGGTGTTCATAAGAAACTGAAACCTGAGCTCTGGAAACCGGAGGCCTTTAGCCAAGAATTCGGAGATCAGGACGTAGATCTGGTCAATTGTAGAAACTGTGCTATAATCTCAGATGTGAAAGTGCGTGACTTCTGGGATGGCTTTGAAGTAATTTCTAGTAAGTGTCATTTGGCGATAAAATATTCCCATCTTTTTATCCCCTTCAGATGTACATGTGTGAAACTGATTTACCAAAAACTAATTTTCTTTATGCAAGCAGTGCCTTGCCCAGAATATTGAAGTGCCACAGAAATAAAAACAAAACCATTAGTATTTTCCTAAGAAATTTACCAGTAAAAAATGGAGGCCATTTTGCTAGAATAGTGAATGTAAAAATGGCATTTAACTGCTTCTTCATGCTAAGCCAGGTGATGCTAAGTTGAAGTCTATGGTTAACTTTATATCTTCAAGTATGGATAGAATACCCTGGAGTGATGAGACTTATTCTACTGCTTTCTGCTATCCTTTTTAAAGTTTGACCCTTAGATCTTAGTGTTCACTTCATTAACATTTATCAGGATTTAGTAATCCTGATAAATGTTAATCCTGATAAATGTTAATTTTAGTTTTTACTTTTAACTACACAGTTATCTTAGAAGAAGGTAATCCTATATTTTTTTAAAAAAAACTCTTTAAAATCATACTTAATTCTACTCTGTGAGGAGGAAGGGCAAAAAATTAAATAGTATCTCTTTAATCATATAACAGTTTGGGAGACAGTGAACATGCCAGAGACGTATCTTCTTAAAGTCATTGCTGAGCAGAAGATATGAACCCAGATGTTTGCTGCCTTATCAATTGTCTGTTATAAGCCTAGGATTGACTCTCTATATGATGAAACAACGTACAAACTAACTGCAAATGTTTTTTTGAAGAACGCCTGAGAGCAGATGATGGTCAGCCTATGGTACTAAAATTAAAGGACTGGCCCCCAGGAGAAGACTTCAGAGACATGATGCCCACAAGGTAATTTAGCTTGCTGTGCTGATTTTTTAGCCGGGCGCTGACATCTTTGATTGAATTATGTTTCTCTGTTCTGCTGTCTGACAGTGGGTCTTGTCACTTTCAGGTTTGAGGATCTAATGGAGAACCTTCCTCTTCCAGAGTATACTAAGAGAGATGGAAGATTGAATCTAGCATCTAGGTTACCAAGCTATTTTGTACGACCCGATTTAGGTCCTAAAATGTACAATGCATACGGTATGTAGACTTGGGAGATCATGATTTTGTTCTTGCTCAATGCTGTTTCAAGTGAGAAGTAATTACGTTTTGTTAAGAATAACTTATTACCTATCTGACGAGCTCACAAGGTGACCTACACTTTTGGTTCACCCCAGATTCCAGTGTCTGGGTAAATGCCTTGTTGCACCTGATCGAGCTTGAGGCCGCAGATATCTGAGCTTATTGACGCCTTCAGCCGTGTGCTGTCGATCTGTTTCATCAGGATCAGCTTTGAGCCAGCTGTTGTGCATCTGTACGTTCGACGGAGAGCATACCATACACCTTTAGCTGTGGCAATTCTTTTCACTGTAGTTAGGACAGATGTCTCCAGCCCCAAGAGGATTGTTGCCCTGGCTTTCTTCTCCTTCAAGGTTTGCTGATTGGAAGGGACAGCAGGCAGGTCATTTTCCACGAATTCCCACAGGTCTTCCTTGACCATTTATTTATTTAATATCCTGCCCCATTTCCTAAGATCCCTGGGTGGCTTACAATAAAAACCTATATACAAACAAAACATTAAATAAATACCCCATTAAACCAATATTAAACAGCATAGTTAGTTGAAAGTTAGAAGTTAAAATAATACTTGAGTGAATTAATACCCAAAGGCCAAAGAGCCAAGTCTTTACTTGCCACCTAAAAGTTAGACGAGTTGGCGCTAATCGGGCCTCCAAATTGTTTCACAAATTAAATGATGACAGACAACTCTGGACTTCATCAGTTTCAAATGCAGGATTCAATCAGTGAAATAACGTTTAGACAGAATTATGGCCTGGAAAAATACTTAGAAGTTTTAAACTTTAATTCAGACGAGACAGAAGCTGTTTTGGATCTGGCGGTTTGATGGTTTTGCCCATTCTGACCTGGGTTTACACATCTACCAGTAGGGATGTACATGAATTATCTGTGCATTCGGAGTCCGGACAAATACATCTGGATTCCGGGATTCGTGTACGGATCTAGTAGGGCCCTATTCGTTCACGAATCGGATAATCCAGTATCCGTAGAAGCTTCAGTAGAAGTTTCTAAGGAGACTGGATTAGCCTGCAGCATCCCGCCTCAGCCAGCGTAGCCCAAACCTCCCCACCAGGGCCCACTTACCTGCTCTGGCAGCGCTTGACCTCTTCCAGGGCCCAGAGCTCTCATGCCCACCTCCCTGGGGCCCACTTACCTGGGGAGCGAGCTGCAGTGGCAGCATGGGCCTATTCCAGGGCCTGTGGGAACTGCAAAAGGATTTAGACCTCAGATCCCCTTCACGGTAAGTGGGGAGGAGGTGGGAAAGGATCGGTGGGGGGACGGAGTGGGAAAGGACTGGGGGGGGGATTTGTTCCGGGCACAGATATTCTATAGAATATGTAACTAACAAGTAGGATTGCATTTGCTGCTAAATTCTCCCTTTGCTGCTTATTGTAGGGCTGATAACTGCAGAAGACAGAAGAGTCGGTACAACCAATCTACATTTGGATGTATCAGATGCAGTTAATGTCATGGTGTATGTAGGAATTCCCATTGGGGAAGGCACTCATGATGATGGTAAGGTTTTATTTTAAGATGGTTTGATTCACTTCTGAATAGGATAATTATTCGTTTGAATTCTTTCTACTTCACTTTGGTTTGTTTCTGCATTGTATATTTTCTCACACTGGCACAAAGTATTATCAAAAGTTGTCCAAATTTACCATGAGTGGTTGTAAACTTTGCCCCCTGTGGTACCTTTTCAGTTGTCACAAGGAGTCTTATGCTTATTGGTGTACTACTTTGAAATGGTAATCCAGTATGTGCATATATTTGTTATAAAAGGATAATGCATAAATAATCTCCGTTGCACGCTCGAATGCCATACAGACTGAAAACAAACAGAGGAAGCCTAGTTAGTGTAATACTGAGAAGATTACTGATGATACAATGATTCAGACCAGCGGTTCTCAACCTTCTTAATGCCACGACCCCTTAATGCAGTTCCTCATGTTGTGGAGATACCCAACCATGGGGGTGGGGCAGCTGGGAGGGGGGAGGGAAGGGCTGGGGGAGGCTCATCACGACC
>MTQE01000401.1:21732587-21744658 GCA_014337955.1 Aspidoscelis marmoratus
ACCCCTCTGAAAGGGTAGTTTGACCCCCAAAGGGGTCGCGACCCACAGGTGGGGAACCACTGATCTAGACTTATATCTTTTGCTTAGATTTAAACTGAATAACAGTAATTTCTTTATTGTGATTTAATACTTCCTTACTGTTATTTGTTGCCTTCTGTGGGTTTCATTGAAAAAGTGTGCAACTTAGTGTCGTTACTTTCAGAAGTACTGAAAACCATCGATGAGGGAGATGCTGATGATGTTACAAAACAGCGAATCCATGAAGCGAAGGAGAAGCCAGGGGCGCTCTGGCACATCTATGCTGCTAAGGATGCTGAAAAGATCAGGGAGCTTCTGCGGAAGGTATGTTGCTGGCACTTTTCAGCAAGGAGACCTGATTAGGATTTTGCATAGTATTCTGAGCTTGCCAACAAATAAACTTGACCCTTGGATCATAGGCAGATGATCATATATTTTGTAATGCTATGAACAGAATCCAGATGGTTTTATTTATGATACTGCACTGGTTCTCTCTGTAGGCCTTTTTGCTCTTTGCTTCCCATCTCTAGGAAGCAAAGGGCAAAATGATCAAGTATGCATTTGCTGATACTTAAGAGTATACTAACCCTTCCCTAACCCGTCTGGATGCTAACTGCAAGCATGAATGGGTGTCTGGTGCTGCCATTTTTGCTCTCCAGTACCAGCACCAGTGCATGTGTGTGGCATCACTGGGACAGCCATGCAGTGCACTGTGTCAGTGTGCGTGCATGGTGTGCCAGGTGCCCCTCCAACACCTGGATCAAGTGCTAGTACAAGGTAAGTGCTCATATGATGCAGTTAGACCTGTGCCAAATGTAGTTGGTGTGGGAAATGCTCCCACACAGGAGGAGGAGCCATTTTTGGTAAAGAAATGGCTCCTTCAAGTGCAGATGGTCCATCTGGGAGTATTACCCGCATTAGCTACTGGGCCAAGTGTAAATTGGTCCTGGAACATAATCCAAAGCGAATAAGTTCACAGTGGAAATAGGTGGTGGTTGATAAATACATGCTCTAAAGGGATATTTTCAAAATAGATGAAATTAAACTATCTTCGTTTTAGGTTGGTGAAGAACAAGGGCAAGAAAATCCTCCAGATCATGACCCGATCCATGACCAAAGCTGGTATCTGGACCAGACGCTGCGCAAGCGACTGTATGAAGAATATGGAGTTCAGGGTTGGGCAATAGTCCAGTTCCTGGGAGATGCTGTGTTTATTCCTGCAGGGGCCCCTCATCAGGTGAGTGGGGAGTACTGAGGATCCTAGTGAAAGCTTAAGGGCATTTGTATGAAAGGGATTTCCTATGTCGCACATCTGGTTTATATTTCAGAAATAGCAGGCAGCTTATCTCTTCAAATAGACAGGTCCCACTTCACTTCAAGTTATTAGCTGCAAAAATAGTAATAGCAAAGAATTGGAAATTTCATGCTACACTCAGTATAACAGAACGGTACCTCAGGCTAATGGAAATGGTTATTATTGAATTGATTACTATGCACTATAGATTAATGAAAATTTTTCAAAGTTTATATCCCTTTCATGAAGTATGATCTCCAATTATTTTGGAACTAAGTCAAGCTAATAATTTTATACAAACAGTCAAACCTCTGTATCCGTGGGGGATACGTTCTGGCTCCTCCCACGGATACCTGAAACCGTGGACAATCGAGAACACTGCCGCTGGCTTCCAGAAAACCCTGCTGACACTAGCTGAAGCCACCTGCCGAAGCTCGCACAAGCTCAAGCCGCTGCCACTGCCAACCAAAGCTACCTGCCTGCCTTGTTTTGACCCCCTGCCTGTGGCAGCGGCAGCAGGGGGGCTTTGCAGCGAGCTGGCAGGGCCTTATGCTGGCAGCAGCAAGGCCTTGCGGTGGCAGGGCCCTCAATTTTTGGCACATGGCCTCAGTTTGCGGCAGCCAGTGGTGGCCTCAATTTCCAGCACGCCCCGAGCGACAGCAGCCAACTGCAGCCAGTGGCAAGCGGCTGCAGTAGGGGGCTGGTGGCATCAACAGGGGGCTGGCGGGAGCTGGCGTGCGAGGAAAAGTAGAGGGAAGTGGGGGGGGGCGCTGATCAGTAACTGTGGATAACTGAAACTGCGGTTACAGAATCAGCGGATACAGGGGCAACTGTATTCCTCCAAGTATGGTACACTTCCTGATGTCAGTAAAAAAAATTGTTAGTAAGTAGTATTAACTTAGTCATTTTAATAATGGTATATTTATTTTGTTACAATTTGACTGGATTATGCTGCTGTTATTTGTTTGTACTTATTGTTGAATGGGTTTGTATGGCATCCCGGTTTGAAATGCTTTAATTTTTGTTTGTATGTCTGTTGTTCAATAAAGCTCAATTATTAAAAAAAAAGAAAGAAAGAAAGAAATAGGCCGCTGGGTTGGTAGAATTTGTAAAGTCAAATTTCTATTTTAAAAACTGTTGCTTCAATCAAAACAAATGTTCATCCCTTGATGAAAGATGAAATAAACTCCAGGAGACCCCTAGCTGTTAAAGGTATGAAGTGTGAAAACCTTGGAGAATGTCATAATGGCTGTTCCTCTTGCCATCCACATCCTTTTCTCATGGTTTTCCTTCAGAATAAGAGAGGGGGGGGGGAGATTTCATTGGATATTCTGAGAAATTTTATTTTTTTGCAAGGAACCTTTCATGATCTATGAATGAGTTGGACTTCCCATTAACTCTTACAGGCGTTGCTGGCAACAACAGCTTGTTTTACCATATGGAAAGAACTTTTCCTAGGCCTGGTGCACAGGCCAGCAAAAATGCAAAGTGAAGGTTTTGAAAACCCAGTTTACAGGCAGAGTTAATGGGATGGGCTGCCTGAAGGGAAGAGAGAAGCAAGGAAGAAGAAGAAGAGTTGGCTTTTCTACCCCGCTTTTCTCACCCATTTAAGGGGACTCAAAGCGGCTGACAAAGCTTTCTGTTCTTCTCCCCACAACAGACACCCAGTGAGGCGGGTGGGGCTGTGAGAGCTCAGAAGAGAGCTGTGACTAGCCCAAGGTCACCCAGCTGGCTTCATGGGGGAGGGTGGAATAAAACCTGGTATTCCCAGATAAGAGTCTGGCTTCCTAACCACTAGAAATTTCTTGCACTGAAAGCGAGTGCATTTCTTAGATATACTGCAGTGGAGAGGGAGATCCTCACAAGAGTTTCAACAGATGATTTGTGCATAATACGCCCCTCCATTAAAAATAATCACTCTCAGGTGGCGTCAGTCTTACTGCAGCCCTGAAACTCTAAGATGCAGCTTTTGAGAAGTTTAAGGCTAGAGGAATGCTTTGCTATTTCGTTTTTTTTCTTGTGTTTGTCATGATAAGGCCGTGACACGTTCTTTCCCCACAGATGAAATTAGCAGCTATTTTTGTCTTTTGCTTTTTGTTTATGTCTTCTTGGTTTTAATAATTGTCTCTTTAATCTCATTTAAAAAATCAATGGAAATGTCAGTTTTTGGGTGAGGGGGAATAATTACTAGAAAATCTTGGCTTTTATTCCAGTAAAACTTGATTTGTCAAGGAAGTTCATTATTTTAATGAAAGTTTAGAAAAGTTGAAACCTGCTTTCTGACAGACCGAGAGACCATTTTACGTGCTTCATACTGTGGACAGTTTGTATAGGAAAGGCTTGAAGAGTAAGTTTTTCCCTGTCCTATTGCTTGCTTTACAGGTTCATAATTTATATAGCTGCATTAAAGTAGCAGAAGATTTTGTATCTCCGGAACATGTCAAACACTGCTTTCGTCTAACACAAGAATTCAGGCACCTGTCTAACACTCACACAAATCACGAGGATAAGTTGCAGGTAAGCATTGGTAGCATACTGGGACTCTGAGGCAAATTAATTTTAACAGGAAGTATATTGCACATGAGCTTAAATTTGGGCTTGCAGCTGCTATAGGCTGTGCCCTAGAGTTTCTGCAGTGTTCAAGACTGGTAAAGGCAGTGCTAAAAAACTGCCATGTAAATTCCTGCCTAGAGACATTCTTAAATACTGTCCTCTTCTCTTTGAGAACTTGATTAATTAGAGGTTTCCTGTTTTCCCCTCCTTTCCATAGCTTCTCGTAGGCTTCAGCACTCTAAAATAATATGCACTGTGGCACGTAGCAGTAGAGAGGCTTAAGCATTAATCTGCCGGTTAGAGTCACCTTTGGATCTAAGCTAGTTTTGTTCAAGGGTTTAACCTATATTATTATTATAGAGCTAACTATTCAAATATCTGTGAGTTTTGCAGAAAAAAAAGGCAAAGCATTTGGCCCCGATTTAATTTGAAGATACACCTATACCACGGTACCCATGAGAGCTTAATGAGATGTGATGTGAGTGGGATAATTGTGAGGACAATTCTCAAATACACATATTTTTAATTTTCACAAAAAATGAGCAAGTATTTATACACCTTTTTAAAAAAATTAATGTACTTTAATAATGTAGGTCTACTTGTTTGGCTTGCAGTTTGCAGATTTCATAACATCTATATGGTTTCAAACTCGTAATAAATGCAAAATAAAATGTTTGCAAGATGTGCGAAATGTTCTGAATTGAAACATTTTATACTTAGCCTTCTACTGACTTTGGTTGTCCAACTGCTGGAGCCACCATCACTGTGCTCAGGGTTTTTTGTTTTGTGGCAGTTGAATGCACCGCTGAAGCTATTATCACAGCGACATTTTTCTACCGTATTTGGAATATCCGGATGCCTCCAAAGTCAAAGCCTACTATATGTCCATAGTTAAGTAGCAGGTTGTTTTTATTTTATTTTTAGTACCTGGAACCACCAAAAATGCTGCCAGGTTTGGACTAGATCCCACAAGCCTTTATGCAGTGCCTGGAACTACTAGAACCCTCACTGCTGTTGAGTAGTTTTCCCCCACCTTTTGCAGTATCCCAGGAGCCACCTCTGGGATTGAGCATCTTTTTTTCATTTGGATACTGCCATAGTTAGATAAATCGTTAAGGTGTTTTTCCCTATGCTTCATAGGGGAATTTAAAAACAAAATTTTAAGTCCTCTGATTTTTCTTTTTTTTCTCTTTTTTTGGTATCCTTTTAGATAGTACACATTGTTCCCCCATGAGAGACTCAGCAGTGGTCCCCCATCTTTTCCAATAGGTGGAATCCCTGGAATGTTCCAAAGTTTTTTGAGCTTTGTTTCAAAGCAGAGAAAACCTTCAAACCTTTTTGTATCGGTCAATCAGACACTTTCTTTTCTTTTCCTGTATACGTTCAAGCTTGAACTAAACTATTAATATTGAAGGAAGTCTCACTTGTATATTAATCAGTGAAGCAGGGACAGTGGTGTGGTTTTTACTTTTCAGTGTAAAGGCCAATTGCAGGGATCTGAGAGCAGGTGAAAGTTTTGCTTTTGTCTTCTGCTTGAGAGCCCCAGAAGCAATTGATAGGCCACTGTTTGAGACAAGATGCTGGACGAGATGGGCTGTGGCCAGATCCAGCAGGGCTCCACTTACATTCTTATTTTCTTTTATTCACAGGTGAAGAACATTATCTACCATGCGGTGAAAGATGCTGTCGGCACACTAAAGGCTCATGAATCCAAACTGGCTAGGTCTTAGGAATTGGTGATTCCAAACCCCCCTCTGGAGTCATTTTTTTGCTCACAATATAGAAGGAAAGTGCACACGCCTTGCTCTGGAGTGGCCAGGAGCCTCTTTCTAAGAGGGGCCATGGCACGTGTTACTTTCTCCAGCCACAGTCTTGTCTTCTCTGCTGCCTCAGTACTAAGGAATCTAAAGCAAGGTCACGGTAACGTACAGAATTTCAGACTAATGAAAGGTGCTGTGTCCCTTTCCTGTGGCCTGCTGCAAATTTTAACTGTATGGAAACCATATGGTATTCCTGCATATTATGAATAGAAAGTGTGAACCTTTTTCATGCCTAGTTAGTCTTTCCAAGAAGTTAGAAAGAATGATGTGAAGATGGATATTCTGTTGCAGACTTAAGTAGCTAGCTCTGAATGAACGTGACCACCAGGAGCCCAGCTGCAGATCCGCGGACATTAGACTTCCCACCCCTGCATTGGACGCAGACAAAGAAGGATATGAACTGTTCTTCATTCTCCCCTTTTAACAGGTCTCTTAAAACACTGTAACAATGGAGAAACACAAATTGAAACCACTTTTCCCCTGATGGCTCCAGGAGTAAAAATTGTGTATTTAGTGAAAAACTAGGTTTGTAGTGAAACAGTATTTCATGAGAGTAGACATTTTTAGAATTTGAAATACCACAGCTGTTCCTGGGATACAAGGAAAGGCACATTGCATTTTAGTCTTCCTTTGAACAAAATCTATCAAATTATTCCTAGAATGAATCCAGAATAGCACAATTGGCCAGAGGCGAGCTAAAAGAAATTGACTCCCAACACCAGTTCCCACAAAGACAGAAGGGGGAAGAATACATTTTAAATTTTGGAGATGTTGTACATCTCTCCCTAAACTGGTAAACTGGGCAATAGTTCACCAGTTGGCAGTTCTATATTGGGACTTTTACTTCGCAGAACTAATTTTCAATATCGACTTTGTCCAGAAATATTTTCAGTAAAATGTTCCTGCTTGATAAGAGTTGTCATCATTGAACTGATGGATTTCATTGTTTAACTGTACATTGGGACTATATCTACCTTCTATCCAGCTGTACTGTAGTGCCACCTGCAGGCCTGTTAATATATTCATGGTTATTTCATTTTTTAAAAAATAAAAGTCATTTACTGTAGAATCTTCTTAAATGTACTCTGTATCTCTGCAGCAGGGGTTGTGGGTATGGTTGAAAAAGAGGGAAGCAGCCTTCTGAAATTCCACTTTCTCCCTATAATCTTGAGAATTATATTCAGGCACATTTTTTGGATGAGCATAATGGAAGATGCAGGGCCTAGATAGCCTCTCCTCTTTTTCAACATGATAAGCTTTGTAGAAGTGGCATTTCTCCTGTCTGCTTAAGATAGACTTTGCAATTGTGCTTAACCTGCAGAGTTTACAAGTAGTGCAGACCCTCCTCAATTCCCTTCAATTTTGTCTCCAGCTACCTGCACAGTGCCAGATCTGAGAAGTGATTAGAGTTTCACTTGTCCTACAAGCAGTAAACTTCACCATACTTCTTACATGTTTCCTGGGGTAAAAAATCTATATATATCTGAAAACAATAGTTTGTTTGGCTCCAAAATAATTTATCCCTAATTAAATAGTTAGAACATTGATTCCTGCTTGTTAATAAAGAGTAGTTCCATGAAAAGACATTCCTCAACTAGAGGAAGCAAAGTCAGTTTGAGCAAGAATTCTCCTTGAAGATGTCTTCTATCCTGAGTCTGAAAAACAAAAGGTAATGGGTTTAGCAAAGCATTTTGAAGGAAAAACTAACGATAATCTGGTGAGTTTATGGAGTGGACCTTCTCTAATTTGGTTTGTTTGGCTCTTAGTGTGTGGCTGGTTTCTAAGCTGATTCCTAACCTGAATAGATGGGCTGAAGGAAAGGGGGCTTGCAATTACTGGTTACTCAGAGGAGCCAGTGGGAAGAGCCACATTCTTCAGCTGTGTGAGGGATAAATAGTAACAATAAATTATTAAATAGTCTTGAAGATTGATAGCTGGCAGGACAAAGAAGTTTTCCCTGTGTTCTGCATTGAATGTGATATGGATGACTATCTGCCTGTGGGACTGAAGTGTGTACTCAATTGGAATGATTTCTTTCCTTGAAGCCCAGGTAGCTGACCTGGAACATTTAGAGACTGCTGGATCGGAAGCGGCAGTGAAGTTTTTGCCACTGTCTAGAGACACCCTAATTTTTAAAAGGAAACCTTAGCTAATATGACTAATCAGAAGAGCATATATCGTATATCAATGTATGCAGCACCAAGCTTTTCTATAGGTACAGCTAGAAAATGGAACAAGGTTAATCCCCATGGTATGGCCATCTATAGGAGAGAGAAAAAATACTTCTCAGTTTATGGAGAATTGGAATTAGTGGAGTTGTGCAGGAAAATTTAACTGGTGGATTGTTTTGTATTTTTTCATCACACTGAAAAACCTTTAAAACTCCTACCACTAAATCTGGGCCCATTTTCCACACTGAAGACAAGTAGTTTAAAAAATAATTGTAGGCTTGGAGAAGCGCTGTTTCTGCTTTGTAATTTAGAACGTCTTAGAAGATATTCAGCATGTTCTTGCCTGTAACAGTGCCAGCTTTGTGCTTGTTTAGCCTATGTCTCTGGCAAGATGACTCCATTCTGTCCTCATTCTGCTGTAATCAATATGAACTTCCCCTATGGCCAGACAACAAGGGCAAGAGAGGGAGTTTCCTGATTCCTCCAGCTTGGAGGAGCAGCTGAATGTTGAGCTTTCTGCTCTGCTGTGCTGCAGCCAAAAAATGAGTCCCTTGAAAGACGAATCCCACCCACTGGATGAGCAGGCACCCTACGCCCTGGAAGGAAGTATATGCAAGGAGCCAACAATTCGCATGGATATCTTTAATTGATGGATAGTAGTGAGAGGTTACCAAACTCAGAAGTAGCTTGTTGAAGCACGAACTGCAGTAGAGGCCTTGGATTATCAGGTGCTTTATCTAACAATCTTGGCCCTGCAGCATCTTTATATGGCATGCTGTGTAGGGAACTTACCTGCATTCCAAAATCATGGTCACTGCCATTATAGACTGCCTTCATGGGTGAGGATGCAGTGTGTGTTGTCATGCATGTGTGAGGTCATCACCCCAGTGCGCAAAGAGCCTCAACACTTGTCTGCACCTTTGCAATGATGTCACACACTAGCATGCTGCTTACACGCCTTAGCCATACCCATGGAGGAGGTTATAATGACAGTGACAACAGTTTTGGAAATAAAGGTGCCTCCAGGTACAGGTTAAAAACCATGATTTTCCCAGGACTGTATTGGAAGTCCCACATATACCCATGGCATGCTCTCAGGATAGTGCACTGATTTTTTAAAAAAATTTATTTCCAAATCTACATATACAAATACAAACATTCAAAACAAAACAAGATACAAACAAAATACAACCAATACTTACAAAAAAACAAAAAAACACCCTTACACTCACTATGTACATCAAAATAAATATCATTTACCTGAGACTTATAAGAAACTTATTTATTATTTACTTCAAGTTATTTACTAGTGCACTGACTTTTAAAAAAAAATTATAGTAAACAATTACAAAAATCTAAATGTTTAAAAGGTAAAACTCAAAAGCTATAAAGAGCACCAGGAACAACAAAGACAAGTAACAGACTGCCAGATTCTTTATATTACATGATAGGTATTTAGGTTATAAACAAGGTTATGATTTGACTAAAAGGTAAGTACTGGTTCTCTTGTGTTGAAAGGTATTCCAGAAGAGGATTCCAAACTTCATGAAAGGTTTGCTGCAACTTAACACCTTACATTGTTGATGTTGATACGTGAGCAGTTCCATTGTAGCTTGTCCCAAAGTTGTTTGTACCAGGAGTTTATGGAAAATAATGTTCTGTTCTTCCAAGTTTTAGCAATTAACATTGGTGGCTGCTTATAAGAAGAAATTTGAACAATTTATATTTATCATAAAGATTTTCACAAATTTAAAAGACAGCTTTGGTGAAAAGCAAATATCTTCATGCAAGATCTTTAAGATTTCACAACCTACTACACGCCAAAAAGTTTTAATAAAAGGGCAGGACTGCCATATATGCATAAGATTACCCAACTGTCCACAACCATGCCAATAGCGGGTAACATGCTAGGGATCATTATTGATAAAATTTGCTCAGATAGTGCACTGAAAATGCACTATATGGGCATGATGGAAAATCCTGCTCTGATCCACGAGGAAAGGGATCTTGTGATTCTTGTGGACAGCTCAATGAAGGTGTGAACGCAGTGCACAACAGCAGGGGGGGAAATTCAGTGCTAAGGGTCATTAGGAAGGGAACAAAGAATGAGTAAGCAAGTGTCATTTTCCTCTTTATAAATCTATGGTGAGACCACATTTGGAATACTGTGTACAATTCTGGACCACACCTCAAAAAGGATATTTTGCAACTGGAAAGGAGCAGAAAAGAACAACCAGAATCATCAAGGACTGGAATACCTTCCTTAGAAAATAAGGTTCTAACATCTGGACCTCTTTAGCCTTGAAAGGTGCGTTTAAGAGGTGACCTTATTGAAATATATAAAACACGCATGTTGTAGAAAAGATGGATAGAGAAAAATTATTTTCTCTATTGCACAACAGTAGAACCAGGGGTAATTTTATGCAGCTGATGGGCAGGACTGACAATGGGAAGTATTTTTGCAGCCAGTGTGCCATTGGTCTTTGGAATTTATTACCAGAAGAGGCAGTGACAGTGGCTAGTCTGGACAGCTTTAAGAAAGGATTAGATAAATTCATGGAGGACAGGCGTATCAATGGCTACTAGAATGGATGCTAAGGTACACCTTCCAGGTTGGAGAGACAGGCAGCGTGCCTCAGGGTCATTTGCAGGGAATCAAGAGCAGTTGTGAAACAGGATGATGGACTAAATCCAGCAGGGCTCCTCTTATGTTCTCTTATGTTCTATTGAGGAATAGAGGTGGGATGGTAATATTAGTGGCCACATGCTACTGCCTCTATGCGGCTTTTGAGATGCGTTTTGTTTTTTGAAGTGGATTCAGCATTTAATACTTTAGTAAGGGTAGGAACTGGGTTTTTGAAAAGTGCTTAATACTGGAAATAAAAATTACTAAGGGCACCTCCAGACTGCAAGAGGTAACTCTGGGATCTAAAGCCTTTCTGCAAGACATAGGCAAAAATTGGCTTTCACCTGTGTCTACCAGCTCCTATTGTAACTCCTGCAGATACTCAGAATCCGCTTGGCTGGCTTCCAGGTTTTTGTAAGAGCAATGACAACAGAAGCCAGAAGACGAGTAAGTGATTGCTATTGTGGGAAATGCAGCATCACTGCCAGATTTCCTGCAATAGTGATATTACAGGATATTGTCTTGATGACCTGGACTAGACTGGGAATTCCACGATTGATGAGGCGTTCCCAATATTGTCCCAGAAGAATCACAGGTTTTAGTCTGCATCTGGAGGCACCCTTGAAGTTGTATAAAATAATGGAATTGATCTGAAAGATTTGATTCAACTTACTTACGTGATATCACAAAATATGGAACTTTTACTCAGTTTGAATAAAAGTGATATAGCCTGTCTTAGCCAGATTGCAGGTGGAACTGAAACAAATAATCAAGAGAATGAAACCAACAGGCAGGGTGCTAAGTGTTACACTGGAGGTTTAAGGTGAGACTGGAGATGGGGGGTTGGCAGGGAATGAGATTAGGGTCTCAGCAGAAGCTTGGGACTTGGCTGGAGTTTGCAACAGGACTGCAGGTAAGGTTGGAGACTCCAGCTTGAGTGATATGAGCCAGAGTTTGGATCCACACAGAAAAAAATGGCTCAAAGCAGCTTAGAGGTGGTAGCATCCACATTCTAGTGCCTTAATTCACATTAAAAGCCAAACAATGCACTTTGAAATGTGGGACGGAAACCCTAGCATCCTTATGATGCCATCTCTAAGCCATGTTTGAGGGTGTGTGTTTTGTTTAATGTGTGCAGATGTATCCAGTCTTGGAAGCAGGACTGGCAACAAGACAAGAAACCAGAACAGAACCAAGAGCAAGACAGGAAACCATGCAGTAGGAGCAAAACAGGACCCAGAAGCAGACCATGAACCTTGACAGAAGTGGGCAGGAACTGGGAAGCAACATGAGATACAGAAGCAGGAGGATACAAGGGACAGGACTGGAATCTCTCAAGGTAGCAAGCAGGGCAACCAAGGAAGCAGACCGGAGAACAAGCTGGAGGTCAAAACCTAGCTGTCAAGATAATAGCAGAACCAAATCTTCAAACTGGGATGCAGGAATCTGATCTAGCATACCAGGTAGGAGTTAGAAACTGGATGAATGCTGAGTTGAAGAAACAGAAGCTGCATCCAGACCTTTGTTACTTATTCTACGGGTGGTTTTCCACTAGCACTAAGTACCCATTGAAGCACCCATTAAGGACC
>MTQE01000401.1:21755115-21768879 GCA_014337955.1 Aspidoscelis marmoratus
TACTGGAGATAGGAGGAGAACCAGTGCCATGCATTGCCTCTCACTCCTAACTGCTATTTCCAGGGTCCATTCTCCTCAAAGCTGCCAGATCTGTTAGTCCTTTAACGTGTTTCATGTTTTTTTTAATTGCCACATAACTTAAAGTGAACATTATCTTTGAGGAGAAAATAATTATTGCATGCTGCTGATTAACATATTTTAGGTATGATTGACCTAAGAAAGGCATTCGTTGCATAATGCTATGGTTTGGCTACAACAGTATCATGTGCAAAACTACTTTATAAAAGTAATTGCTACCTATGAAAAACTGAGGGCAAGGAGAACCATAGAGGCCTAATCTGTTAATGTCCATCAGGGGTGCTATACAGGGGAAGCCCAGACTGGCACTGGAAATATGTGGCCCGGTCTACTGATGTGTTATTGGTGCTGTAAAGGAGTGGACCAGTATAAGTCAGTGATGTCCTAGGGGCCAAATCACATTGAAGCAATTCTGATAACTAAGAAGTATTACACAAAGGAAGTCATGTTTTATTAACTCCATAAAGCAAAACTCTGTTATACAAAATTGTACTATATGAAAGACAACTGTATTATGGTCCATCCTCTTTAGTAACTCCTGTGGTGGAGGCAGGAACCTTTTCAGATAGGTGACCACATTTCCTAACTGGTAGCCATTTCGAACCATGTAGACAAGTTAGAAGTGAAATAAATGTGATTCTTATCCAAGTTTGAATTTTTAACCAAAAGGGACCATGGGAGCTGCAGTTTCCAAAAGTGGGTTTTCCAAACATACCTTTCTTTGGTAAGCTAGATTCCACCCTCTCAAAGTTAACATTTCTGTACATGTACCCACAGATACATGTTGCCTCTTGCTTCAAGAACACACTTTAGCTGGCCAAAGCAGTAGATAAAAGGAATACCTCTACTCACATAATGACTTCTATGTGTACTGCAGGAATCATTCAGTAATGGTGGCAAGCTAAGTTTTAGGTTGTGTTTACTGAGAAAATCAAGGGGAGGTAAAAATTCCCTAGAATTTTGAAATGCTTGCATGTAGTGTTGCTAGCATTAACTATACTTTTGATGAAGTTTGTTTTTACAAAAATTATATTCTGCTCTTCGTTGTGAATGACAGTAATCAGCTATGATATCATCTATAATCAGCAAATGCCTGGGCACCTTCCTTAGAGTGCCTCCCGACAGCAAGAGGCAATGCAGATCTGGCAAATACCCCACAGTTGCCTCTTGCTGCTCCCTGACAGACTGGAGAAGCAATTACCTCTTATGTCCGCTGACATCTCTTGAAATTACTTTGCTTCATCCTTCTAGAAGCACACAGACTTGCTTTTGTTATTTTTCACGCACTTGGCTGGTTGAATGAAGAAAAGTAATTTTGAAAGTTGCTGGCAGACCCTAGAGAAGCATCACTGCCAGATTTCCCATAATAGTAATATTATGATTTATCTCCTGATTAACCTGGTGCTATATTGGGCATTCTGCAGTTTTGTTTGGCCTTCACAACATAGAGCCTAGAGGTCTGCAGGTTTTAGCTCATAACTGGAGGCATCCTTAGTTCTAAGCAAGTGCTGAAAGCTCAGCAGGTAGTTCCTGCCATATTTCTGCAGGGAGATGATTTTACAACAGGCTTTGTGCATCCATGCAGAAGTAAATTAATCACGTCAGGGTCAAGGAAAACCATATTTAAAAGGTAAAATTGTTTTCCCTCAAACAGTCAACGAAGACTCAACAGTATGAACTCTAGAAGTATTCTTAACCCCAATAAGAATCCTCAAATGAAATGGCAAAAATGGTCAGTTGGAAACATCACCGAGGGCTTGTTTGAAGTAGTTGTTGAGTAACAGCTGACTAATAGCTTATTTTTCCTTAACATTCACCTAGTAGAAACAGTTTAACACTGAAGTTCAGAACCATACGTTTTTCTTTTTAATTATTAAAATTACACCAAAGAAGGCTCAGAATTCATGCTACCTGTTTTTCAGTGAGTGGTAAAAGACAAGCAATTCCTGGCGATTGTTCAGTTTTAAGAAAAGCATACTTAAAAAAAAGAGCAAACTTGGGTACTTATTGGACAGCAGAGGGAGCTAGCTTTCCTTTCATATCTGCAACAGGCCAAGTAAAGAACCCAAGGACATAAAGCATAACCACGGTTGCTGAAATACTTGTGGTATTAAACTTTATTAAAGCAAGATAGTATGCAGTGGGATCAAATCCTATCTGATGTGCTGTTGAACCACACTGGTTGTAGTAAGGACCTATAATAATAGTAACCCATTACTTTTGATTGCTTGCTTGCTCATTCTGAAGTTGCTGAGCCATCTCTTAAGAAGTCCTGAGATGCAGAGATGTTACTACCTTTTTCAGGGGGGTGGTTAGGTGTGCTGGATGATGATTGAACTTGGTATTTGATTACTGTTTCACTCTGCATGTTTCTGATCTCAGTCTGTATAGTGTGATGACCTCACTAGGCCTCTGTTGGAGCAATCCGGTTTCTTTATTATGTGATTTGTAGTAACAACAGTAATTGTTTGGAAAATATTCTTTTTTGTCTCTCATTACGAAAAGTTTGTTATACTAGTGTATAACCCACTTGTTATAACCAAGTCAGGAAAATCTTGCAAACCTCTAGAATTAAAACAAATATGAAAAATTCTAGGTGACATAAATTATAGATATGGTTTAGCTAAGCTGTCTTGTCCCCTTTCTGCTCATTTACTGTGGAGAAGTAAAAAACGTCTCTTGCTTTACATCTGAACAAGAAGTTATGACATGTCTCCCCCTTCCCAACAAATCATGGCACGTAATTAAGGTTATTCCTAGTTTATTGTTTTTATTTTGTTTTTTCAGCAAGAAACACCATGATCCTTGGTTCATATGTGATACTGAATATATCATAGTTTGTTTGTTATAGTTTGGGCAGAACAGAAATGCTTTGCTCTTGCCTAGGAAGCCATGATTTACAACAGACAAAAATAGCTGAATAAAATTCTGCACAAGTATCAGTTGTAACCTAGGGAAGTCATCTCTCTGTAATGTTTTCTCAGTATGCTAAAGTAGGACAGCTGTTCTTAATCATTTGAATCAGACCAGTTTCTTCAATTCACTTGGTACAAGATGTTGAAAGCATATCTCTTTTCTAACAACTTTGCATGACATATCAACATAAAGTATTGCTAAAAATCAAGTGAGCCATAAAGTTAAAAAAAATCTATATAGGATAATAATTTTTAAATTACCCGAAACTAATAAATTAAGCATGTTTTGGTATGGTATAATGTTTGACTGGATTTGGCACTGAGTATTCTGTTTTCTTAAAGCAGGCCTCATGCTCAATGGGTCTCTAATAGGCCTGATTGTCTTGCAGGTCAAGTGGATGATGTATTGGATTGTTTTTGCCTTCTTCACGACAGCAGAGACACTCACGGACATCATTCTTTCTTGGTAAGTACTCTGACAGTGTTAGGAAGTAATCAGGGGAGCTGCTGGATATCTTTTCACGCACCCATCTACAATTGGCTGCTGTGAGGGGTTTCGGCAAAGTATTCAGCTTCCCGCTGTGATCCTGCCCTTGAGAGCTGCGAATATTATTTTCCTCTGGCAGCTTATTATTTGAAAATAGTACAGTAAACACACAGGTCCTCTGCCTTGCATACTTTTGTGATGCTGGCAGAAATGCGTAGTTGCTATGCTGCATGTTCTTCCAGCAGAAATAGTTTTGAAGAACTTCCAGGAGGCAAAAAAAGGATGTAAAGAAAAATCAGAATTCCTGCTTTATTTTTTCCAAAAAGCTAAATCCAAAGGTAAATTTGATGGGTTGGTTCTCAAATAAAAAGTATCTTTTGAGCATTAGGATTCTAGATACTTATGAAATTTCTTGCAAAGAATTGAAGTCAGCACAGATTATTTTCCTTTTGATTTTCCTTTCCTCACCTCTGTTGAGTGTCATTCCTAGATTAAGTTATATTTAAAGTTAATACACATATGTTTGTTCTCAATCAACTGTATCCCTATGAAAGACACAAGCTCTCTTACACACAATGGTTTATGGTGCTCGGGGAAGATCAGATACCTTGTCCTTGCATTGGTAGCTGCACTAAATGACCAGTTCCTGTTAGTTGTCTGGAATGCTTAAATGAACAGAGTAAGTTTTGTGTTGAGTCTATCAATTCATTCTCATGTAAAGTGTTAACCTTGATGTAGATTCTAGAACTTGTCATATTTTTATGGTTCTCTGGTACATTTTTAAATAGCTGGAATAGAAATCTGTGTTTTGAAAGATGAAGGAATAACACAGGAGATGGACTTGCAGGGGTTTTATAAAGAGACTTGAAGACATTTCAGGAAGGTTTGTTGCAAAAAAAAAAAAGCTTGATATCATGAGTATCCATCTTGTTATGTTCTTTTGGTTCTCCCTATAGTTACCTTTTCTTCCTTGTGTATCTCATCTGTACTGTGCTTCTTTGTCTTTTCTGTAACCTGAGCTTTTCCATTTCTCTCAGGTTTCCTTTTTATTTCGAGCTGAAAATCGCATTTGTGATCTGGCTGCTCTCTCCTTATACCAAGGGCTCCAGCGTCCTCTACAGGAAGTTTGTTCACCCAACGCTCTCCAATAAGGAGAAGGTACCGCCTTCAGATTGCCCTATCTGGCAGTCCTAGATATTGAGTTACTTTAGATTCAGTGAGATTAGGGAAAACAAGGAAAGAAAAACCCTTGGTATTAGTCCTGGCTATGCTTGCTCAGTTTGGTCTAGTGGTTAGGGAGCCAGACTCTTATCTGGGAATACTGGGTTCAGTTCCGCCCTCCCCTATGAAGCCAGCTGGGTGACCTTGGGCTAGTCACAGCTCTCTTCTGAGGTCTCACAGCCCCACCCACCTCACAGGGTGTTCTGTTGTGGGGAGAAGAATAGAAAAGCTTTGTCAGCTGCTTTGAGTCCCCTTGAATGGGTGAGAAAAGTGGGGTAGAAAAGCCAACTCTTCTTCTTCCTAATTATTGCAGGACAGTTACTTCTTTTATGGAGCAAGGTTAATCCCTGCATAGCAGTCTGATGAAGAGAATATATGGTAACTCAGAAGTGAATAACATCCATTTGGAGTGCACAGCTCCTAGGGTTAAGGAGCTGTGCATGTATCAAGGCCCTACTTTTTCCCTTTTAAAGCTCTTTAACTTTCCTCAAAAGTTCCTATCTGGGGGCTGGGACGTTCAGAGCAGGACAGAGAACTGTAACTAGAAGGATAGCTAGAATCTATCCCTTGGTGGACAGAGTCATTTTCTATTCATGCATGAAGCGATTGGATGCTGGCCAGGGATTTCAGCCTTTGTTTCACTCATTGACTCATTCTACTGGGACTTTTACACTGCAATTAGTGGTGGATGTATTGTCACTCCCCTCTGTCTCATGTTATTTCTAGCATAATAACAACTTTAGGCACAACCATCCACTCCATAAGTGCCTTCCCCCAAATATCCTTATGAACCTTCATTTGGTCTGATGAAATAAAACGGGGAAGGAGGCTTTTGAGCTTTCTGGAGAATAATGTTTACCAGAGTGTTCAGTCACCTTCCTTTTAACTACATGAAATCAGTGCTGGGAAACAAATAGGAAGGCCCATAACTCTCACTTTCTGCAGTCCTTTCTGCTGTGCCAGTTCTATCTTTCTAGATTTTTTTATTTTTCTAGAGCAAAAAGTCCATTAATAGCACTGTGATACCAGTACAAAAATGGAGTTAAAATTTTAAGACAATAAGTTTTATTGCATATATTGCAAAAAGAAAAGGGGGGCTGTTATTGACAAAGAAATAACAGCTGTTTGCAGAGGTCAGCAGCGAGCTATTTGAATACATAGGCAAGAAAGCTACTGGCCTTTTATCTAAGGACTGTTCTGTATAAATGCCAATGTATAGCATACGTGTCTTATAACAAAGTGTGGATATAACTGTTTTTCAAGCATGATTGTGGCAATATACAGACATCTACAAATGAAAAATGATTAACTACTTTTACCTAGTATGTTTCATAGAGAGTGCTGTGTACCATTTGATACAAAGCTCTTTCAGATACAAAAAACCCTTATTATTCACTCAGAATCTGAATGTCATTGAAAAATACTGAAAATCCTTTACTTTTTTGGAGCATGTGAGTTGGTGGTCTTGAATCATGCCATTACTTATCTATAAATCCACTTAAATCACTTTCTGACTTTGATTAGTTTCACAGATGGGCTCTTTTTCACGAAGTTGGAGGCTTCTGCATTTCTTGAGAAACCCAGATCATGGTAGCATTGTGCCAAGCAATAATACCCACAAAGCTGATCCCAGCATCTAGTGGGATTTGTGTCTGTTGCCATCTTTCCTCTGAATAATGTCTGGCTACTGGGGTCAAAAATGACTTTTACCAACTAACATGGTAGAACGTCTCAGTTGAGGTACCAAAGGTGATTAAGGAATTTAATCACTCTTCTAGAAAGCATTGTGTTTTGCTGCTTTTTTAAAATTGATTTTACTATTGAACAAGTATACAGTCTTTGAAGTTACATGTAAGAACAAACAGCAGAAATACAACCAACAGTAACAAAAGAAAAATGTGAATCCTGCCTCAGTAAAAAGGAGGATTGGAGAGATTACAAGCCTGTTGCCTAAAATTGTAGATAGTGTAATAATTCAGATGTGGAAGGTGTTATACTACAAGCATGGTTAGAAAATACTTAGGGGGAAAATTATTTAGCTAATTGACTAGCATTCTCTAAGAAAGGGTTCCAAAGGAGAATTTCAGGGGATGACCCTGCATTGTTTCATCTTAAAGGCAGCAATTCTACCCAGCAAAGAGAGATTTTTAGAATGCCACTGATGGACTTCATCTTTAATTTGTCACCACTTAGTTCCAAAATTGATTTGAAATAAAAAAATGAAAATTAGCAGGAAGAAAGATTCCTAAATATGCCATAGCCTTGGGTGATGTACAGATTCCAGTAGAGTTCAAGATATTTAAGATAACTTGACAGGGAACATGTTTATAGAATGCCAAACATGTTTATTGAATGCCAAAAATTTTGAATAGCTGATAGTGAATGCAGAGTATTGAGAGAAAATGACAAACTGCACACACAGAGGGCTGATGCCAGCTTGAGGGTCACCAGAGAAAAACCATCATCTGTATAGAGATTGCATATGACTTTTACTTTTATTGACACCCCTTGATTTGGAGGTTAAGATGAATGTGCTAAGGTGAATGGTTCTAAGGCCGAGGCAAATAAATAGGAAGAAAGGTGACTTTTTCAATATGTAGAGTTAATCCAAATATTGGCATCAGATGAGTTGTGGATTGTGTCCTTCTTTATTGGCTTGTGAAGGAGAGAAGAAAAAAGAGATAAGAATGGTGATTGGTGCCTCACCTTCCAAGGCTTTGATTCACTGCAGATTAAAACAATTTGGCACAATAAAAGCCAGGGTCCAACGTATCAATTCCTTTCTCCCTGCAACGTGAACCACTTCTGTTTATTCTACATGGGCATGAAGTTATTGGGTTTAAGTTCTAGTTGTGTTGTATTGAATTTCTCCTTTGATTGTGACAAGGAAGTGATCACAAAAAGTTATGGGGTCAATGCTAACTAAATGTAGATGTTTCGAGACTAATATATAACTAATTGGAGGATATTTTTGGTGTCTTGAAGTGGAAAGAGTGTAATTTTTTTTCTAGTGAATGTGAGAATGCACTTGTTGAAGATATTTTGTCAAAGAAGGTCTTCAGTTCTTTATTGTGCTCTGTTTTCTTGATGGAAGAGTGTTGTTGTCTGTATTGGTAATTGTCATTGTATATATTGGTGTTTATATCTGCTGCTGTAGAAAATCAGTTACTTTGGCCCTGACTATCAGCCTAGCACAAGATGTGAAAGCATCCACATTTGCCTTTAATAAGTTGGTTAGAATCTGTTCTGCTGAAGCCCACACTGGCTAGCAAGGGATGGAAGTGGATCCACGTGGGTTTGTCATGCAGCCAGAGTAGGAATGTGGCAGTGTACCAGATTTCCATCGGATCTGTGCATATTTTTGCATGCTGAAGCTGCTGGGCTCATCTGTGCAGGGGCTTTAGGTGACATTGAAATTACTTGTCTGTTATCAACTAAACTGGGATCTTTTTATGGGTTCTTCCCAACATTTTGGAGCTTGCAAGTTTAACCCGAGCAGTAATGAGACACAACAGAGACCAAAAGCATAAATAAAGGACAGGAAAAGATATTTCCTCAGTTATTTAGTTATAAAGGAGTTGTTTTACCAAGTCACTAATTAGCGCTGTTTAGGTTCTTCTGTTCTTGGCTCTGTTGTTATCCAGTTAATTTGTTTCCTGTTAGAACAAGTTATCTAAAATAAAAATGGAAGTAACAGAGAACAGAAAGACAGAACAAAAAGGTTGGCCATATGTTGTCAGTTTGATCTACATCTCTCCCTATGGAGGAACTCCAAGTGCTAACCTCTTCCATAGGTAGCTCAGACTTTGGGTGTTTTTCCACTGTCAGAAAGTACCCATTTTTGCACCCATTAAGGACCCATTTGGGTGAGAGCCGGATGACCCCATTTCCACCACAGCACCCATTTGGGACACATTTGTTTCCACCACCGCTGGGGAAATCCGGATCATATGGGTACATCTCAGCCTTTAATCCAGATTTTCTGTAGACCCCATTAATGGGTCTACAATGGGGTCTTCAGCCAGAAAATCTGGATTAAAGGGAGCCTGTTTCCACGTTAGTTTGGCAGTGGGGTCTAGAGGAGGCTAGGTGGAGGGGGCACCTTGGGGGGGGGGAGCCCCAAAACCTAAGCTTCAAAGTTATTTCAAAGTCATTTCGAAGTCACTTTGAAGTCTGTGCAAAATAGCTCCGGAGCATCTTTGAAGTCTGTGCTAATCTTCAAAGTGAACTTCGAAGTCACTCCGAAGTGACTCCGAAGTCACTTCAGAGTCACTTTGAAGTTTATTCCGAAGATCAGCACAGACTTCAGAGACGCTCCAGAGCTATTTTGCACAGACTTCGAAGTGACTTCGAAATGACTTCGAAGTGACTTCGGAGCTACTTCGGAGATTGTACCCCTCTGTCCCCCCAAATACCTGGGGTGACAGGCAAACCCCTCGTGGGTAGATCCAGATTTCCAAATGGGTGCTCCGGTGTTTCCATGGCAGGGAGGCTAGCACCCATTGCTAGTGGGTGCTAGACCACCCATGGAAACACATTGGGTACTTCCCTTAATCCGGATCAACTAGATCCGGATTAAGGGAAGTACCCATTCCCTAGATCCGGATCTTCTTAGATCCGGATTAAAGGAGCGCGGTGGAAAAACACACCCTATATCACCAAGACAGCTAACTTGAGTTATATACATGTGATAAGGCAACAGGGGTTCTATATGAGTTTCTGGGGATTCCCACATTGGTCTTTTTTCCCCATTGTTGACAAAATATTAATAGATTTGAATTAATTTCATTTATATACTAGCATTACCCTGTAAACAGCTACAAATCACAAGAGTATGATTTTCATCCAGGAATGAAGAAAGTGTACCTTTCCAGTGTTTTACCCTCCTAGTACTGTGTTTTACCCTCCTACTACTATTCCAGTGATCAGGAATAATTACACTTATAGTCCAGCGGTATTTGGCAAGCCAAACAATATCCGTCTAATGTTCATTAATGAGAAAAATCATGGTCATCAACAGAATGTTTGAACACTCTGTGATTATGTAGCAGCTGCCAAATAACCCTTAGCATAACCATCTTGAATAGTTTATGAATTTTGTTGGGGTTCCATTTCTTTCAGGTTATATAAGCCAAAAATACATCATGCAGAGACATATTCTTTATGAAATGCTTAAGCAGATAATTTTAAAGCTGCCGCTGGTGTACAAATGCAAGTGAAGTCAAGTTCCACTCTTGCATATTTTTTTTTCCAGTAGGCCTTTAGTGTTCTGCTTAACCGCTACCAGAATTGGTGTGTGAAATTCTTTTACTCTGTTTCAGGAAGGCAAGTCTCTGCTTGATGCTATTTTGCTTAAAGATATATTTTGTCCTTATGAATATAACTACTTGAACATGTTTTCCATCAAGACTTTCATCTCCTGCTTCTAGAATGCCTATTTTAAGACATAATGAGTTCTTCTGTGTTCATTTTCCTTAAAGTGAAAGGTGTGGGAAAGTCCATAGCTTCTTCTTGCTAAATTCTTGCATGTGTTGACAGATAAAGAGCCAAAATGGTTCAGCAGTATTTAGTGCAGGGATTCTATTTTTGTTTGTTTTAAAATATTTTTGTTCAAAACAGAAGGAATTTTCTGTAACAAATTTGAGAACTTTTGATCTGCTTTGTTGTCTAAACAAAGTGTTTGGTGATTGCATGCCACTTTAAAAAGCCATAGTTTTATAATTTGATTTTTAATGTGACCGCTTCTCAATTAAATCCCAGGAAATAGATGAGTACATCAGCCAGGCCCGTGATAAGAGTTATGAAACTATGATGAGAGTCGGAAAGAGAGGATTAAATTTGGCGGCTAATGCGGCCGTTACTGCAGCAGCAAAGGTAATGTTTTAAACCAGTGAGCGGTAGCTACTTTGTTGTCATTTCCTCAACTATAGTTGCCAGAGTTGCTTCCTTTTCCCTCCTGGCTACATGACGCTTGACACGTTCCTTCAGAACTGAGGAGTGAAAGATTCGTTCTGTTCTCAGGCCAAGTGGTATTCTCCTTACCTTCCTTCCTTTCCCCATTAGATGCTGTTCCAGTGGTCCCTTGTGAAATGTTTGGAATGATGTAACACTTATGGTCATGTCTTTCAGGGCCAGGGTGTCTTGTCTGAAAAACTGCGGAGTTTCAGCATGCAGGACCTGACTTTGATCCGTGATGATGACAATGTGCACCTGCGGAGTCCTGAGCCACGCATGCGTCCTTCTGCTACCAGCCTCCTTGAAACTGTTGATGATTCAGGTAAAAGCCGTTTTTAAAAAATTCTTCCATAAGGACAGACATAGAGGTGTTGCTTGAGATGCATGTTTTGGTCAGTTGGGAATAGCTGTGCCATTGTGTGGCAGTAGAGCAGTGCATACCTCAACAGTGAGACAATCAGGATGTGCAGAGTTGTGTTTCATTAAAGCACAAACTATAGTGGAGGGCTGGGACTGTCAAGGGCTTCATCTGACTGTCCCAGCTCTCTCCAGCTCCTGTATTTGTTGTTACATATTTATCCTGCCTTATACTCAAAAGGTCTCAGGGTGGATCACAATAATATCAGTTTAAAAAGATAAAAGTTCTTCATGAACGGATGCATCGCTGTGTCTTTCAAGGTTTGTGGCAGCGTTGTACCTCAGCAGCATGTATTCACTACTCACCTGGCCTCACTGAAACCATCCCCCTGTTGACCTGCTCTAATGAGCAAAGGTGCAGAAGACGTGAAATAGAGTGGACTGCTGAAGCATCTTGTCCACATCCTTGGGCCTCAAAAACCAAAAACTATCCCATAAAAGTGGACTAGACAGCTCCCTGGACATTTCATCAGATAATGTATCAAAAACAGCATTCAGGTTGGCTTGGAGGCAAGTGGTTCCACCCTAAAAAATGCCACACAGATTTGTTGGAGCACCCCTCAGAGGACTCCAGAACCGATATTGTTTTTTAGGAGTAGATGACAACAGCCTCTTCAGCACTCTAAAGAAGGGTTCAATTTTTTTTGCTGCTTTCACAGCCATACAGTAGGTACAATTATGTGCTCTTACGCACATTTGGTCGTAATGACAAGTAGCCTGCTACAAGTGCTCCAGTTGCTTCTTGGTCTGCTTCATCACCTGAAACTCCTCAAAAATCCAAGGAGCAGCTCAGGGTCTGCAGTGTCAGGAGGGACACAAAGGGCTCATCATGCCAATGGTCCATCGTGAGTTTTGGCAGAATCACTTCCTCTGACTTTTGGAAATTCCCCCAAAGTGTTTGGGAGCTCATTGGATCCCACAGGTCTTCAAGGATGAGCCATCTTATTGATCCCCTGCCTTTGCAAGGAAGGGAATATTATTATGATACCAAACTTCAGCAGATGTTGTCTGTCCTTTTGTTTTCTCTTATGGGCCTGCCTGTCTTCTGTTTTTGTTGCTTTAGGCAAGTGAGGAGGTTAGGTTATCCCTTTCCCCCTTTTTTGGCTGAGTGCATCTCTATGTAGCCAGGACAAAGTAAGGGCCAAGGTCTTGGGCTAGGGCCTGAGTTCAAATCCTCATCTGCCATAGAGTTCACTGGATGACCTTTAGATGTTTATGTTCTCTTGGCATAATCTATTGTACAGAGTTATTGTGGCAGTAAAGTAGAAGAAAGAAGAGTACTATGCACTGCCTTGGGCTCTTTGGAGAATATAAATGCCATATAACAACAATAGGTGATGGCGTTTCTGATAGTTGTCATTTTTTTCTTCTGTGAACCAGTGCTTTGTAATGACATACCAATATTTGGAGCATACTGTGCAACCATTCTTCTGAAAAGTTTGGGGATCCCTGCTTTTGATCTAGAGATCAAACCTGGCCAGGGAATAAGCTCCTAAGGAAAAAGAACTTTCAAAATTGGGGTAGGGATGCTAATCATGGGAAAAGTTAATCCTGATCTGTGGCTGGCTGCCCCTTCTGAACCTTACGTCAGGGAGGTAAGGACTAAATTGGTTCTAGTCTAGAACAGGATTCAAAGTCTTTTCTACCTGTTTTGACTCTGCCAGTTTGGGAAGCTTCTCATTTGCCTTTGTCCCCAAAAAGCCTTGATAGCAGTGGAACTTCTGTTTCTCTTCTGCACTCCTCCTATGTGTTTTCACCTTAGGTGCGTCCTGTTGTTCTTCATCAGAGGAGATGACTGTGTCTCAAAGACACAGTGGGGCTCAGTCTGATGCCAGGACAGACCCATCGGATGATGATGCAGGAGACAAAGTTCCCAGACGGACGCAGAGCTTAAAAGCTCCTAAGAAAGTGACCAAGACTGAGGTGAGTGGGAATTAGATTCTGTAGGGGTATCTTGCTATTACTTTTACAAATGTCTTGCAGCACCTCACATACAATCTGGGTTCTTCAGTCTTATATGTGATTATCTTTTGCCACATTGAAGTCTGGTTTCACACTCTCTTATTTCCGCTGTCAACACTTCAAATGAATGTGCACTCTGGTGAAGAAGTAATTCTGTCTCCCAGTTTGCTTTAACAGCCCAAGTTTTCACCAATGATGAGAGCAACCTGGTTTTGGGTAGTATCTAATATTAACATTAAAAGGAAAACAAGAGCAAGAGCCAGTTGTTGGTGCCATTGTGGCTGGAACAGCAGAAAGCGAGGCATTTAAAGTGATAGGAGCCAGCAGTCAGAATAGCAGTCAGGTAGGTAAGACACTTTTCAAGCCCACATTAATATTGATCTTAGCAAACATAATGGATTATGTGCACGGTAACATAAGGAGTGAAAGAGAAAGTAGGTTCAACAGTCTGAGCTACTAAAAGTTGTTGGTTGGTGACCACTTTGCTCTTTTCCTCTTACTCCTCCATGTTCCAGGTTCTTTTATGCTTTCCCCTGATTGTTATATTGGAAATGGATTATGTGGTGAATAAAATACCAGGAATAGTGGAACCATGGAGTAATAAGGCTGGGAGGGAGAGAGGCACCTGGGGAATTCTGTAAGAAGCTTATGAATCCAGCGTCAGTACAACTCTTTGATGACTCTTAGGCCGCATCCCCACGACGTCGTTATCTCGAATTCAAAATGTTT
>MTQE01000401.1:21778584-21792924 GCA_014337955.1 Aspidoscelis marmoratus
CCCCGTTCCCTGTGATTCCACTTTTATGCCTAGGCCAGCTTCAGGGCAAGCAAATGAGGATGCAGCTTTAGTCTTTGGACTGAGTATGGAAATACAGTGTTTTGGCCAGCATCTGTTGGTGTGAGCAAATGCTGGTCTCTGGAATTTCACGGAATATTTCAGAGCAGTTTACTGATAAGGCAAGCCTCTGTATTACAGATACATCGATACTGTATCCGGAAGCAATACGTTGCAACACATTCGCTACTTTTATAGCCTACACTAGTTCTAGTATTTGATTTCTCTCTGCTGTGTAATGAGGACAGTGCAACCCTAATCCTTTTGCAAACAGCCACAAGGTCTTCTGCGTTTACATGAGAGGTCAGGAGCAGAGCCAAGAATAGAGTCTCATTACATTGCATGCCAGTCATTTTTGTTGTTTGTTAGAAAGGCAGCAGCTTTGGTGGTCTGTGACCATAATCATGAATGCAGGCAGGCAGAGTGACAATAGGCATGATGTTTCTGTTGCTTCCCAGAAAAGCAGCAGAAAGACAGCAAAGGGCAGCCAATATGGGATGAAATAAATATATTTTAAAACTTGGTATTGTTGGCTAGTAAGTCAAGATCCTGTCCTAAATTTGCAGTTGCAGCAATCTTGGCTAGTTCAGGACCACAGCAAGCTTAGTGCCAGGAATACAGACAATGGATTTCAGAAACCTGGACAAACTATTATATAGTATGTGCTCCCTATATTACTCATCCCCACCTTATTGCCATTCTCTCTGGCCAGAGTGCTGGTTTTGCTGGTATCCAATATTTCATGCAGCATTGTGGGAGCCAAAGCAGGCTCTCAGTGTAAGCCACACAACTTTGACAGATGCGCCCATTTTGATGTGGCTGCCATGAGGACCAGCCCTCAGGGATGGCTCTTCCGTTAGGTAGCCACCCCATGGGGTTGACTGTAGGTGTTAGGAAAGGCCCACAGTCTGTTCCCTTGACATGTTAATAAGTGATTTAGTTCAGGAAGCGGTTTATTAATAAGTTGCTGTTTCCAGGAAGAGGCCTTCTGAAGGCTTCTGGGTCTCGGATCAGAATGACTTGGCCAGCCTTCTGTTTTGTTACCTTGTTTGGGGATGGGTGGTGGAGGATTTACTATTCATCTTGAAGCACCAGATTTTCCAGGCTGGGACATATTCGCATCCATGCGTGGGACAGTTTTGGGCTGGTGTTGCTTTTTTTGAAAAGCATTGTCTGAGGGCCAGTACTTAGTTGTATGTCCCTGTGAGAGCCTTGCTATTCTCACATGCTCTTTGTAATGGGCTCCATCTTGTCTCCCAGGAGGGTCCTCCTGTTCTTTTCATGCTGCCCATTCTTCTTGAAAATAGATGGTCTAGACAGAAGTTGCTTTGATTCCACAAGGACTTATACAAAACTGTTACTATCAGGAATGAACTAGAAACTTCGGGCCTTTCCGCACTAGGCCTTATTCTAGAATATATCCTGGAATAGGGCCTTGCTGTCTGCCTGCTAGTGTAGACTATGGCAGGCCCCAGGCAAGACCTGCCATACCCTGCATTAGCAAGCAGATGACAGACCCCTATCCTGAAATATATTCCGGAATAAAGCCGAGTGTGGAAAGGGCCTTTGTTTTTTTAAATCACCTTAGCCAGGCTGCCCCCATCTCCATGCTGCTGCCTTTTGTGCAGTTGTTGGGTTGCCAGTCTTTGCCTGGAGGGTGTTGCACTGTGGTGTTAGAGGAAGCTGCTTGCATGAGTCTGTTTGTGCTATTAGAAAGAGAGATGAGGCAGAACTGGGCAGAGAACTCAAGCTGGCTGAATGAATGACTAGCGGAGGTCCCCCTCTTGGGATTTATGCAACTAAATTAAGAAAGGGGATTTCCAGGGAGATGTGATAACAAGCATCCAGTCTCAGGATCTGATGAGACTCGGAGGATGAGTCAGCTACGTGAACCAATAGAAGTAAAGTATCATTACACAGCCAGAGTGGAACCATTTCCTACTCTTCCTGCTATTCTACCCACAGAGCCAAGCAACTCCATCTTCCCTCCTGGCTATGCTTTGCAACTGAGCTGGGGCATGAGAAGCTGCTCCTTGCAAGCTCCTGCATCATATTCTGTATATCAGGGCCTTGTGAACATATCCTAACCATACAGACCTTGCCTTTTGAGCCAGATGTTCAGGAAGCAATTTCTCCATCATGACGCCTCCTCCTTTCAATCCTCTGTACTGACAGCTAGTGCTTTGGGTCTTGGGATGTTGCCTTTTCCATTCTTCTTGCAGTGAGCTCCTCAGGGCAGTGCTGTGTCCAGCACAAATTATTTTACTATCCCAGGGATGCTTGTCCCATGATCTCTTCTTCCCCAGGAGCCCAGAATCTGTCTTACCAGTATTCTTCTGAACATGCATTATCCCATGTGACTGAGGGATGCTAACAATCATAGATACCTCTGGAGAAGGAAGCTGTGTACCTCAACCCCAAAGAAATCTTATGTCCTGCTGCCTTACAGGAAGAATAACTAATCTCCTATGGAGAGAACACACAGTTCTCTTTTATTGCTGTACACAAAGATGCTGCATAATAGGAAAGAACGTCCCTTTCCTTGGTGAGAAACCACTCTTGTTTCCAGGTTCTTTTCAAGTGGCAGTCTGGTTACTTGGTGGAGCCTACCATATTGTGACACAACCGACTTGCTTTAAGATACAGTGCGGATGGCAGAAGAAGGTTTTACAGAACCTGTATCCATTGTGCATCTCTCATATCAGGCACAGAGTCTGGAATATCTCTGCCTCGTACCAGTGTGATCATCCCAGGGCTTTTGTGCCAAGGCTTTCATCAACCTTTTGTTTTGAACTTTTAACTGTGTTTTATCTGACTTTTACAGGTTCTTGGTGACTGCTGAAGATTTCTATTAGATTATCTCGTGTGATTTTATTCTACCAGGACAAATTGTCGTGTCATTTTGTTATTCCTACATGAGCCCTTTATAAAGTTGTGGCCCGCGAGAAAGGTTTGCAAAGCAGAAATGTAGTCGAGAACAGCTTGCATGAATTTTACACTCCGTTGTATTAATCAAAAACATATCACATGGAGAGTTGGGCAGAAGTGACAGCATACGTACCGAAGGCAGTACAAAGTATGTTGAGTGAATCGATTGGCCCTTAGCACAGCTTTCTACACTGCATCCCACTAGTTAGGTTCTGTGTTTCTTCCTGTTTCACAGTGTGAGCAGGTCTTGAATTTATCTTCATTAGGATATTTGTCACTTCGAGACAATAGCAGCCAACTTTCCCCCTTCCTCAACTGACTATCACAACTGTAGAGAGGTTGCAGCCTGGGACCAATCTATTGGGACCAAACACATAGTGGGATTCAAGAGAGAAAAAGTTTATGGCAACCTGCCAAGACTGTGAAATCAGCCTTTCCTGGAAACTTTCTGGGCTGAAATGATGAACTTTGATTTAGACCTTTGAGCCACTGAGGATGACAGATATTTGAACAAGTGTTTGTAGCAAAGTTCAGTACTGAAGCTGCTAATGTTCTGTTTGCAATGACAAACTGGAATCAGAAATAATATGGAATGTAGACAAAAAAAATAGCCTCTGTGTCTTTCTTGTACGCACTGTATACATGAGTCTGTCCCATTTTTTTGAAGAACTGATTTTAACATGCATATTCTGCCAGTTACTGAACTTCTTGCATTTTGTTTCCAGGATGTACATATTTTTTCTTTCAGAAAAAATATTTCCATGTAGGAACATTGAAGAAAAGCTGTTCAAAACAAGCAATCAACAACTAAGAATGAGGGTACTCATGTACAGTAAAAATAGTGGTCTGCACTCTCCCATTTCAAATCATCTTTTTACTTTGCAGATTTCCATAGAGATATTTCAAACAAAAATTCTTCAGATAACTTAGCTATAGCAGACTCTCACATTCCAAATTTTAGACCTTCTAGATATAGCATGGGTTTATAACTGTGCCATGAATTGGCAAAGTCAGCAGGTAGCCTGTTCAGAATGAAGCCATTACCTCTAATAACATGGCCACCAAATTAGAACTTTTATGCTTTTATAGCCCTAATCTTACATGAATTCGTTTAATTTAAAATAGTGCGATCTTATGTGGGAATGTGAATGTTTTGACATTATACCACATGTGCTGCAAATTGAATAGGCAAGTACTTGTAGAATGTACTGATGAAACAAAACTTGATATTTTCAGACTGAGGCACAACCATATCTAGGGTTGGGGGACCTGAACATAATTGAGAGCAGCCTCAGCTAAACTTTTGCTCAGGTTGATTTCCCAATTTACTTTCAAAATTGTCTCAGCAATGGCATCTGTTCGTTAAAAATCCTTACCTTTTGAATTCACCTGCTTCACTTTAATCATTAATTTTTGTGTGTGTTGGTTATGTTTCCAACAACAGGAAACAAGCCAATTTAAGGCTCATAAGAGTAAAAGCAGCAATAAAAATACAATCCAGAATACAGAAGTCACAGCAAATGCTTGCCAGCTCTAAGATCAGACATTTTGGAAATAAATTAAAAATTGTTGCCTGGAACTGCAGTGAACTGAAATGATACCACACAGGCAGAAGGTGAATTTCTGGAGGGAAGAGAGAGAAAGATGTGCTTGAAAATGCCTTCTCTTCTGTACCTGTGGTACCTCGCTTGGCAGGAGCCTTCAAAGTCTTAAGAACATAAGGAACCCTGCTGGATCAGGCCACAGCCCATCTAGTCCAGTGTCCTGTCTCACACTGTGGCCCACCAATTGCTTTTTCTTCATGCAGAAAAGAAAGGCAGAACCTTCACCTTCTCTTAGCTTTCTTGGCAGAGATTCTTGGGATACCATGGTCCGTTTGAAGGATCCTAAAGATTAAAGTAGCCACATTTTACAAAGGTTGGCAGCAAATGGTTCTTAGCAAAGGTACTCCTAGAACCCCTAAAGTGGCATGTAAAATTTTACATCATTGTTTGAAATGGCTTTTTGCTTTGCCTTGTCTTTTGGGTGGATGGGATAAAAGATGAAAGTTCCATTCACACCTGATTTTTAATCCAGTTCCACTCCACTTTCAGAGTGGGAAGAGACACATCAAAGTGACAGCCTGTTTTCTTTCAGCATTGTATAGCTCAGAAAACCCGGGGGATATAATGTAGAAAGAAGATAACCAGTCACTTTGCTGATGTGTTCTGTTGAATGTGGACTGAATCTGGATTGAAACTAGGTGTGAATGCAGCCCAAAGTACCTAAACCAGTAGTTCTCAACCTGGGGGTCGGGACCCCTTTGGGGGTCAAATTACCCTTTCAGAGGGGTCACAACGAGTCTCCTGCCACCTTTCCCTCCCGCCTCCCAGCTGCTCTGCCCCCATGGTTGGGGGTCTCCACAACATGAGGGACACCATTAACGGGTCGCGGCATTAGGAAGGTTGAGAACCGCTGACCTAAACTATTGAGGTGGTGCTGGTGTTTACTAAACACTACAGTTTAGCATTTTAAAAAGTGAGCTCATCGCTATTCCTTTCCAAGAAATTGCTTGTAAAAGCAGAGCCTGAATGGAGGACAATTGTAATAATAGAACCCACAAAAATGCTTTAAAAGGTCAAAATTAAAATGTGTCTATGGAAGGGGGCATTTGATAGGATGAATTTCAATATCCAAACACAAATACAAGGTTATGGATTTGAAAATGATACATGCAGATCATTACAGGTCAATTCCTCTTTTGAGATTTCAGATGAAATTTCTCATCTAGGAGATAAGTAGTTGTTTCCTGGCAACACATCAGAGAGCTTTTATTAGTATAGAAGAAAATAACAGCTTGGAACAGTGGCTTAAACTTAGTGAGAATTAGTTCCTGAAATAAGAGCTGGCATTTTGACTGAGTCCTTTATCAGTTTTATCTCTATCATTGCTGAATTATAATCATCTGGGAGCCAAGAGGGTATCAAACTTCTTTTGTGTGTGAATATATAAATATCTGATCAATAGGGGTGTCACTTTAGCTTTCAATCTAGTAGTTGACAAACTGAGAAACTGCTGCTATAAAAACTTGTTTTCCTATCAACTTGTTTAGTACAGTACATCATGGTTTGCTCTGTAACTTAGCATGATACCAGTATGATTCCAGTATCCTAGCATCTTCATAGTACTTTTGTCTGAATAGCATGCAAACTGAAGCACATGTGCTCCGGAGCTATAGTGAGAGGCAGACATACTGTTTGAACATTTCACTTCAAAGTAACTCATTATGGCCCAGAAGGGTATGTTCTTGACTTGTACCCCATCTGAAAAAAAAAAAGTCTGGAGTCTGGATACTGGAGTCATACCAGCGCTATGACATGACAGAGACCCAGCCCACTATTCACTGTTGAGCAATATTTTTACTAGAAAGCACCAATTGAAAGTATTCAAAACTGTGTATAGGACTATCAGTTTCTCTATAAATTTAGGTTACATGTTGCAAAAAGAGGAGGGAGTGTAAAAGACCGTCAAACCCTAATTAGGCAAGATGCTGAAATGTTGAAATCTACATTTAGACTACTTGAATATAGAGAATGCAGACTGAATCTGTATTTATATGACTGCAAGGCCTTTTTTGCACTGGCAATGAAGACCCCTTTAGGAACCCATTAGAAAACCCAATAGGTACTTGATTGTTATTGATCAGACATGCACTGTCTGCACACAAGACCCCTTAAGAATCCCATTTGTACCCACAAGCACCAGCGAAATCCAGATTTAATGGGGTCTTTGGGCCCTTAAATCCGGATTAATGGTAGACCCCTTTAATGGTATCTTCAATCAGGTCTTCTGCCATGCGTTCACATGCATACCAGGGCAATTGGATCCACGGATGGGCCTAGAGGGGTAGCTCCAGCTCCACCCCTCAACACACACACTGTGTAGGCCCACATGTCCTTCATAGTGGTCTATGAAGCTGAGCACAAGCTTCATAGCTGCTACATAGGAAGCTACCAAGCTGTTTCTGCCATGCCCACTGTAACTGGAAGTGGCCTCTGAATGACAGCTATGTGGATCCGTTATGCTGCACCACTGGCAGACCTTCCTGCTTGGGCCTAATCAGAGCCTCGGGATCCATGCTACGGTGTCCACAAGGCAGCCCTCTTTAGCACCCATTGCAATCGGGTGCTAGATGGCCCGTGCAGACACAAGGGGTCATCACCAAGATGCAGATCTTCTAGGAACCGATGATACCAATGATCCAGATCTTTTAAATCCAGATTAACGGAGGTAAGTGCAAAAACTGCCTATGTTTCAGGTAACGTTCTAGGAAGAAAGTAGAAGGAATGCTAAGCTGAACCACTTATATTGCATGGGTCTACTCTGAGCAAGAGCACTTGATGACATGAAAGTTTGTACTGGTTCTAATAGCTGGTGTGATCTTAATTGTTCTTTTTTATGCACCAGCACACACTGCTGTTATAGGGAGGGGTGGTTGCTCGTTATTCTTGTTCACTAGAAGATCTCTTCCCAAACCCATTGGGTTCTATTAGTCATGATCATTAAGCATACACAAAAAGAAAAATGACTAGTGTAATATCCAACTGTTTAGAAATAAAAAGAAACATATACACCCAAACATACATAAAAATTGTATATGTATATAAAAACATCTATTGTGCAGCTTTTAACTTGTAAATTGTAAAATGGTCTGGCCAGGAGATACAGTATATACTACGAATTAAATACAAATATACAATTTTTCTGTATCAAGTACAAAAGAGAAAACAGTGCAAGGCATCCAATAAGCCCAAAGGGTTGCTAGCCCAGTAACTTGTGTGCCTGTGGGTAGTTAGCACGTAGGTCCCTTCGCACTATCGGATAATCTGCAGTTATATAAAAATCCTCAGCTTGCATAGCTGCGAAGTCACGCCGCGTTGTCTCCACACCAAAAGGAGGCCCTCAGCTTCCTCCTTGGCAGCTGTGAGACTTCCGTGGTGAGTACAGCCGATGGGAGTTGAACTGCAGGCTCAGCTCTCATTGGCTGTCTCTCGCCGTCCTGTCAGGACAGCAGGAAACTTCAAATTTACCTGATACTGCAGAGCGAGAGTTTATCATTCCGGGGCAGGTAAATCTGCAGCAGTGGTGGCATAATGCACGGCTGCTACGAAGTATCAGGCGTCAGGTGTGATGCCCACACACCGATTGTGCATCAGAATGTGCAATATCCCCCAGCCTGGACACACCCATAGTTGTGAGCTACAAAAGGTGAAAGATATAAGGAGATCCTGCGTAAAAATAACCAAAGACTGGAAAATGCATTGAAGGGGCACGGAAATCTCAATTTGATGTAAATAGAATGTGGGAATATTTGCCTTCAGATGAATCCTCCCCCTGTGAATGTGGAAGGCTTTGGCTTCGCACACAAAAATCCGTTGAATGTGAAAGAAGGGAACCCACCAACCCACCTTCTGATCCTGCTTTACCTTCCTCATTCACCTGCCGGCACTGCCATAGCACACTCGTTGTAGGCCCAACTAGGCCTTCCGGAGTTGCGTATGCACTGCCCACTTGGAGGAATCAATGTGGTTCCCAGATGTGAGAGGTGTGAGTGCGACTCTGGAAGGCCTTCTTGGACTTATGAAGAGCACACAAATGATAGTGATGGACCACTCCCCTCCTTTGGCCATGCTGCTGCCGCCACCACCACTGCCTCATAGGCCCAAGTAGGCCTTCTAGAGTTGCATGTGCAACTCCCACATCCGGGACCTATGGCACTTCCTGGAAGTAGGAGGTGCATGTGCAACTCCTGAAGGCCTAGTTGGGCCTACAACAAGCAATCAAGTGCCCAAAGCATGCCAGAACTTTGCCTCCCTAGAATAGTAAGCAATGTGAAGATTTGCCATGTGTTTCAGCCTAGGACTTTCTTCAGTGGTCCGTCTTACTTTGCTTCTACTCATAAATGCTTTCGATTTTTGGCTGTTGTCATGTTCTTTGTGATTTGTTTGCAAACTCACTGTTCCTCATACTCATTAGCAGAAAGATACTGGGTCGTGTAAAGAGATTTAATACAGGTAGTGTATTATTGTCCTCTGGAGACCTTGGGATGGAGAAGGAAATTAGATAATGATCTCAAAGTAACTATCTTGTAATTATGGGAGACTTCAGTTGCCACACATTGACTGGTAAATGTTCACTCAACCATGGAAAGGTCACATTCTTAGAAGCTGTAAACCACTGCAAGCCGGAGCACTTAGCTGAGGAACCAATCAGGTGAAGCAATACTAGACTTACTCCTAAGTGGTGTTTGAGACTTGGAGAGAGAAATGTAGTACCACTGATTGGGAACAGTGACCATAATGCAACACAGTTCACCATTTACAGAAATTATGACTTTTGATTGCCTTGGGCTAACGGGGTAAACTCTGGGCTTGAGTGGAGCCCCTAAGGCAGTTTGATGGGCTACTGGCAATTTCTCCAGCAACTCCCAGAGCCAACCCAGTTCCAAAGCTTTGCATGTCTTGGATCACACTGGCAAGGTCAAGAAGGAAACTCTGATGCATGAGCAACTTCATCATCATGTATGTTATGCTGTGTATTCACGTTCTGCTGTACTAGATGGGCCATGGGCTCAATCCAGTGGGATACCTATCTTCGTGTTTTCCTAGGCCCATGGAGAGGACAGTGGTAAGATGGAAAGCCCCATTTTCACCTGCCAGAGCTGGGAGCTGGTTTATCGCTCAGCAGTCCCTAACTGGGCACGTGAAATTCAGGTTATGCATAAGGCGATTCCTACTACATTCCTCTCTGGTCCTTGGACCATCCGTAACTACACTTCAGGGATTAGTGTTTTGTGGTGGGATTACTCAAATACATGAAAATCAGTTATTGTACTATATAAAAACAAGGGTGTTTTTTTGTTTTATCCACCAGAGGGAGTAAGTATCACACCTGCTGAAAGTTTGCTCAGTTGCACAACTGCTAGCAAATAGATGAGAGTGATTTGGATAATGATATAGGCATAGTAACTGAAACAGCTTTTATATAAAGGGCTGTATGTATAAAATTACTGGTTTGAAAGTCTTGGAGGGACCCTAGAATAAAGTTAGTTTTAGCCTTCAGCTACAAAAGCATTTCACGGTTATCGATTCTCTTAATGAAAGGCCCACCAGTTAAGCATGCTTTAAAATGACTGCATTCCCATTATTCCTCATTTTACATTCCAACAGTATCCAATCAGCCTCTTGGAAGCCATCTCTATAGGAATGGTTTCATGCATGGAGTTGTTTGTCTTGTAAGCTTACTATAAACATGGATTGTACTTGTCCCTGGGTTCTCATTGTTTTTTTCCCCTCCTTCCTACTGATGCCACTGAACTACCCAGTGTGACTTCCTGGACTGGGTGGGAGGGCAATGCTTTTAGCTAGATCCAACTATCCATCTAGCTCTCTCTCTTTTAAAGTGAAATCTAAAAATATAAAAGTAGCTAATGGTTTCCAGGGTAATAGGCGACCATGGTAACTAAATGGTAGCTTTGTGATCTGATGGGTTTTTTTTTTTGTGTGTGTGTGTGTTTTCCTTTCAAAAATAGCCAATTAACTGTGCAGAAATGTTGCTGGGTAGATTACTGTGTATTAACCCTGCAGATACTAGAAGCATGTCTCTTGCCTGCTTCTATTGGTTTTATAAAGGTGATAGAAAGCTAACTGTGATGCCTTTGGCTGAAGGGAGATTTTTCTTCTTGTGGCGTAAAGCTTTCCACTCTTTTTATTAATGATATCTATATGATATCTGTATGATAGCCCCACAAACCAAGATCAAAGCATGAATTTGTCAGTGTGAGAGCAGACACCAGAGAGGAAGCAAAGTCCCACATAAGTTCCCAATGAGATAATTGAATTGTTGCTTCTTTTCGTGACCTAGATATTTATTGAAAACAAGAAAAAGTGAGTTCCAAGCAGCAGTTAATGGATGCAGCTAGAGAGTGGTTTGCTGTGATTTCTAATACCTGTGGATATATAGGCTGCAATAAATAATACTCTGCTTCTTAAAAAGGAACAGACTTTTAAAAACACACTAATATTTCTAATGAAATAATGTTGAAATAGTTTTAAATGTGCCAATAAACTGCCCCATGCATCTGGAGTTAAATGCCTTCAGTTGCATGGAGTTTTATGGGCTCTGTTATCTTTGACTGTGGTTACATGTGTTGTTTAATCCATTTTCAGGCTGTCCTCATTCTGAAGAATCACATCTGAAAATGCATTTTTGTTTCTCCTTAGGACTATTCCCACCCCAATTAGAGCTATCCTTTATTTGGGATTATCCCTGCTCTGAGACCATTTTAGCTCATGAGCCCATTTAAATTTGCAAGATGTGGTCATGCAATCTGGACTTTTGTGGGTGGATGGAGGGGGGTTTCCCTTTCCCTCTTGACCAATGCCTGGCCCTTCTTGAGAAACAATGGCATCATCATTTTGGGGATGGGACAGAATAAGGCTTTAATTGCAGCATAAACAAGCATCCAGTGGGTTTCTTTGGATTCCTTGCCCTGTTTCCACCACCTTTTTGAATGCCAGAAATATGCCATTCCACCCTGTCTGCAAAGGGGGGGTGGGGTGCGGGAAATCCCCCGCAACCACAAAAATCACACCTCAGCATTCATGGGTTCCAATATACGCCACATGTCATTGTACTGTGAATTGTTCATATATCCTGATGAGAATTAGAATATAGTTAAAGGGAGATGGCTAGAGCTGATCCTTGGGCTGCTATTTTACCCCCTTCTTTATTTTTAGCACAGTTAATGTGACAGGATCAGGGAGCCCAGCCTTGGTCTGTGGATCAGGCCACAAGGCGTTGTGGCAACTGAAAACCTCAGTTGTCATACTGCTCTGACTCTGGATACTTCCAAACACCATTAAAGCTTCAAAGTCCCTGCGCGGATGCTTTCTGTTGTCCTGACATGACGAGGGAAAGCTGCATAGGAAGGGCAGAGACTGCAGAGCTGCAGCCTGTCATCCAGATGGGAACGATTAATCATCCACAGTATCCTCATAGTATGCGAGGCAAAGTGTGAAGTAAAAAGCTGGTGATTAATCAGCAGCTTTTTACAACACACTTCCCCTTCTGCTGTGCTGCAACCACGGATGATAGATCTTCATGTGACCAGTCATGTGAATGGTGGTGGCACAGCAGCTGCGGAGCTTTGATGTTGCCTGAAGGCACCCTCTGTAAGCAGTCCTGATCTATGAAAACTCCCCTCGTATGTATGTATGGATGGATGGATGGATGGACGGACGGACGGACGGTCCAAAAATAAAATGGATAGAAATGAAAAGGTATGAGCAGTCAGAAGATGGACTGAAGAAGGTTAAAAGTGAAGGTGTGACCACAGCCTAAGTTTCAACTACTGGTTACAACAAAGTTTTTAGTATACATACAGTCCAAACTCTCAGATTACTGAACTTTGGGACTGAATAGTACAAAAAATTAATAGTTCACTTTTGAAAGGAAGGGAATTCTGTAAGTCATGGATGGACATCATGAAAAATTCCTCTCTCAAAAAAAAAAAAAAAATTAATCTAAGCAGGTTATTGGAGTGTGGATAACCGTGGCCACATCATCTCAATCCAGGGGTCCTTCTGCACTTGGCCCAGTAGCTGCCAAGGGGGAGGTTTTGAACATCTGCATCTGCACTTGGAGCCATTTCCAAAGCAGAACCGGCTCCTTCCACCCAAAAGCTCCCCTCACAGTGCCTACATGTGGAGCACAATGAAGTGCTCTACACATGCACCAACCTGGACCTGTGCCAGAGCCAGTAAGGTGCCAGGCAGGTCCATTAGCACCTCTGTGGTTCAGGAGGAGCACATGACACACCACACAAGTCCCCGGTGACAGTGCCAACGGTGTCATCATTGGGAATGGAAGATGGTGGCACCCAGACACGACTCGCACTGCAAGCAAGTGTCCAGGTGTGTGGAGAGAGGGGTGGAGTATGCTCGCATTCACAAGTGCGAATGTTAGTACATGCATGGGCAAGTTCACCTTTCCTGTCCTCCAGATGGAACAGGAGGTGCCATTTTGCCCCCGGCAAGATTCAGGCATTGCTTGAAAAAGGCATTCCCACCACGATGCCATCTCCAGCACCAAAGTCCAATGCAGAAATACCTGCGCTGGTCTCTTAAATATTGTCAAGAAGTCATAGGACAACTTCCCATTGTCTTATACAAGCTTCCAGACCACAGCATCTGTGTTTTGTCAGGATTTTTTTCAGCTTGCATGTTCCACACTGGTCCTCCTTCAGTCTATCACTGTATTGGGATGCTAATGTAGCAACCACCCAGTCCTGGTATAGATAGAGAGGGAAAGAGAAAGGTCATGAGCATTGGGTTTAATACTCCTGCCTGGAAACACTGTAATCAGACCCCCCACTAACCACTTTCAGCAACACAATATGCTGCAGGTATTTGAAAATCTGGACAGTAGAATGGAAGAAACCTAGGGGAACAACAACCTAAAGTATCAGAAAATTAGCAGAACATCCAACTATCACTCGGACCATGAGACAAGCAGATAGAATGTTGGATATTGGAGGCAGCCTGGGACTAATGGCGTGGACTTGTGGCTTCCAGCCCTCAGAATTAATTCAGGATGATACCATGATCAATGTTATCAAAAGCTGTAGAGGAATGAATACAGTCACACACACACACCACCTCTTTCTCAGTAAAGAACATCAGCCAGGTTGAGGGGGCAGTTTCAGAATCAAATTCAGCTAGACAGAAATGGCCCCATCTAATCCTTATCCTCTAAGTAATTCTGAAGTCATCTCACTCTCAATCACCTTCCTCCAAAAGGGGACATAAGCCCATTCATTGACATTTTTTGAAGACTTCAGATCCAGCAAAGTGTTTTGAGAAGGAGTTGCATGTCTGGCAAGGATGACATAAATGTGTAAGATTGAACAGGACTGGGCAACTAGGACAATGTAACCAGAGCCATTCCTAGAAGATGACTTTTATTTTAAAAATCAGCTAAATTTTAAAAGTAAAAATCTGTTTCCCTGTAAGAATTTGCTTTCTTGTGTTGTAGAAGTGTGCTGAGCTTGGAGTACCGCATGGCCATGCATTGCAGTGGTGGTCCGTTCCCAGGGTGTCCCCCACCAGTGGAGTGGAGACATGTCCCGTCACACCATTAACAAGTGGAATTCTGTACAAGTGGAATTGGAGGCAGTCACACAGAAACTGTGTCTCCTCAAGGTTCTCAACAGCCACATTTCACTGCTGACTGCAAGCAGCACCCTGCATGGCTTTTTAAGGAAGATATAGGGTGCATCCCCATGCAATTTAAAGTCCGATGAAAATCTTCTTTTGC
>MTQE01000401.1:21802972-21821378 GCA_014337955.1 Aspidoscelis marmoratus
GTAGGGTTAGACAAATTTATGGATGACAATGGCTACTAGAATGGATGCCTCGGTACATCTTTCAGGCTTGGGGAGGGATCAGGATGCTTCTAAAGCCATTTGCTGGGATTCAAGACCAGCAATAGGTTTGTCCTTGTCTCTGCTTGAAATGCCCATGAGCATTTGGTGGGCCGCTCTGTGCGACGGGATGCTGGACTAGATGGGCTGTGGCCTGATCCAGCAGGGCTTCTCTTAAGTTCCTCTCTAGAACAGATTGGAAGGATGAGTCAAGACCTGCTGGTTGGAGAGGGGATATCTTGTGTCATCTGTTCTTGCGGTCAGACACTGAATGAAATGAAATACAGTACTTATGAGCTATGGTAGAAAGCCCTTTACAAAAGTTGTGTTGGTTGTTTTTCCTATTCAGAGAAGACAGGTATCACTTTACTGCAGATTAAGAACATATACATCTAGTTCAGCATCTTGTCTCACACAATGGCCAACCATTTGTTTCTGGGCATCTTAGGCAGAAGGAGAAGGCAAAACCTTCATCTGCTCTCAGTTCCCTGCAAATGGCCTTCAGAGGCATCCCGACTGTCTCTCCAACCTGGAGGCAGTACCTGAGCAATAATTCTAGTAGCCATTGATACACCATGAAATTTGTCCAAACCTTTATTAAAGCTTGTTGCTTTCCCCATCATGTGACATCAATGCAGCAACAGCAAGTGGGAGAAGATTGGTGTGAGAACATCTGTGCTGAATGCGGGAGGCGCCTGGTTTAGTTCTTAGCATTTCCCCAGAAAAGAGGCAGCCACAAACTATTCTTGAGGAAGTTGCTCTGTGGGCTGTCCTGGTTGACGTAGATTGAAAAAAAAAAGAGTGCGAATTATTTTCAAAACAAAAGCCTTTTATTAGGGAACGCAAGGAGGTTTCTTCACTGGCCAGTATACTTCCTGGAGTCTCCAGTAGACGGCACCAGCATGTGGAAGAGAAGCTCCCAGTACGCTTGCTAGACTGGTATACTAGCCAGTGTGGAATCACCCTAAAATGCCTATCATCCTACAGTATTAATTTCTTGCAACTTGATAACAACATGCAGTGAAATAGGTTGCAATTGCACAAGGGCCCTGTGTGCAGACAGGCGGAATGTGGCGTCATTATAGTGTTGCTATGATGGGATTGCCTCACGTATCTGAGGCAACCTCATCATAGTCCCACCAGTGGTGGTTATGGGTTTTCCAGCAATAGCACTTTTTACCTACCTTCTGAACAGAGCTGCCATCACAGCTCCTGTTAGCTGTGGGAAAGAGTGAAGAAAAAAAACACGTTCGGATGTGCATTTTCAAAACACATTGATAGTGTGTCTGTCTCTCCTGTGAAGCAGATACGCTGCAAGGTCAAGAAGTGCTTTCGAGCACGTAGGCCAAATGGGAGGGGGAGACAGAGCTCACACATTCCCCGGAAGTTGTCACCAAACAACGTCCGGTTGCTAGTATGTATAAGGCTTCTGTAGTCTTTGTTATGTTGGGTTGTGTATTCTGAGAGTGTGTAGTTTTTGCTCCTGATGTTCTTGCCAAGAATGTGAGCCTGGGAGAAGATAGCCATGCGCTAAAAACATGGATTGGAAAGCAGATGCTCCAGGCTAGAGACTGTATTTGCTTCCTATATGCATTTGTAATCTTACTTGCAATAAATAGTAGCTCATTAGAAATAACACTCGGACTGACTGCTGTGTTTAATGAGCTGAATTCCTGGTACGCTGGAATGCTGGATGCTGATAGCAGAAGCTGGGAGCAGAGCTACGAAGTCTGTCGGCGCAGCGAAAGCCAGGAGACAGATAGCACAGGTAAATCACTCTGCAACAAGATCTAATCTCAAGATCTTATCAAGATTAACAGCTCCATCCACCATGCATGAGCAGAAGACCAAACAGGCATCCACACATGCACGGAGCTGCCAACAGGTACTTACGGGCATTTGGGGCAACTGAACGTCTGGATGCATGCCTCATTTAAATTGCTCAAAGACCGTGCCGGCTGCAGAGCTGCCTAGCTAGGCACATTATCGCCTCCAAGTGGGATATCCAGCTGCCATCTGGAGGTGGCCAGATATAGTATATTCTGTCGTATAAGACTATTTTTTAACCCAGGAAAATCTTCTCAAAAGTCAGGGGTCGTCTTATACGCCGGGTGTTGTCTTATTATACAGCGAGTATATCCCAAACTCTATATTTTAACTGGAAAAGTTGGGGGTCGTCTTATATGCCCAGTCTTATACGCCAGAATATACAGTATTTACTTCTTCTAAGTAAATAACTATTAGGAAAGGGAGAAAGTTGCCAAAACAATATGTAGGAAATATCCTTCTTATTTTGAGTATCTTTCTACAGCTCTCCCTCCTTTTCTGGTGCCTTCCAGTCCTATAAGTGTTACACAGCATTTCTTTTTTTCTCTTCTAGCACATCATACACTCATTCTGAAACCTGTGGGCACAATTCTTCAATGTGTTGAACAATATGGGAGATTCCAGCAAGCCTACGCTAGTTTGTCATGTCTGAATCAGTCATAATTACCCCCCTCCCCATCAGAAAGGTACTAAAACTAGGCCAGCTGGCTGACTGTCAAAACCCAGGCAGGTAGCTAGTCTAATACAGCAGGTTCTAATGGATTGGGACCATATAGCAACTGAGGCAAGCTAGAGGTACAATTGAAAGTCACACTTTGACTCATTCAAATGGAGACCCATCCATTATACATCAGTTCCCAGTTCAAGCAGGTGAAAACAATGCTGTGCTACTTGGACTACCCATAATTCTAGTCAGGAGAATAACTGGCCCAACAGCTAACCAGGGCAGCATCAACAGAGAAATATCTGAGATGAAAGTATATCTGTGCAGTGTGAATGCTCCATCCTGGACCACTTCTGGACTTCTCCTTTTCTCAAAGTGCAAAAAGACCTTATTCCAGATTATATTCTAGATTAGGGAGCTGCCATCCATGTGCTAGGGCAGACTATGGCAAGTTCAGGGTAGGGTCTACCATAGTCTACACCAGAGTAAGGGTGGTGCAGAAAGAGCCTAGGTTAATAATAAATGCTTGTGTGAACAGGTACATCCTAACCAGGCCCTGAAAAGTGTCCCATAGTAACCAATGCCTCAAGGAGGAAGACATTCTAATGTCTGATGGCCTCTGAACCACAGGTAGGTTCTGCAAGATGATGGAGGCTGCTCTGTGAGCAAAGGGCACTGCTGTGGTAGTCTTTCCTTGCCAATCTGTCTGCATACCTCAGCTGAGAAAACTTTGTTCCTTGGCTTCAATGTTTCCTCCTTGGGGGGGTTGAAGAACACTGGAAATGACCACAGAATCTGGACATTTTCTTTGTACAGCAAAAGAGGAAGCACTCTTAGATACATCCACATGGCAAAGGTGAAGAAGAGCAGTAAGAAGAGCTGCCTGAGCTCATCCTAGATAGCTTTAAGAGATGGTAAGATGTATTCATGGAGGGCAGGCACATCAATGGCTAGAAGAAGAAGAAGAAGAAGAAGGAAAAGAAGAAGAAGAAGAAGGAAAAGAAGAAGAAGGAAAAGAAGAAGAAGAAGAAGAAGAAGAAGAAGAAGAAGAAGAAGAAGAAGAAGAAGAAGAAGAAGAAGAAGAAGAGTTGGCTTTTCTGCCCTGCTTTTCTCACCCATTTAAGGGGACGCCAAGGTCACCCAGCTGGCTTTGTGGGTGAGTGTGGAATCAGACCCGGTACTCTGGCTCCTTAACCACTAGACCAACCTAGAATGGATGTCTAGATTCTGCCTCCAAATTGGAGAAACAGGCAGGATGCCTCTTGAGGTCATCAGCAGTGATTTGAGTGCAGGTGAAGACTTTGTCCTTTGTCTTCTACTTGAGATGCCCTGAAGCAATTCTTATATTCTTGTGTTACTACTACTTTGCTGTCAAAGGAGCAGTGTATGTGTCCCAAAGGTATCCACACTACCATGAGGATCAGGGACATAAGGACATAAGAGGATCAGGCCACAGTCTATCTTGTCCAGCATCCTGTCTCACACCGTGGCCCACTAATTGCTTCTGTTTTTACATATTTCAGTTGGGGCCCCTCATAAGCAAGAGATACACAACACCAGAAAAGTGCCACATGGCTCTTACCTCAGTGACTAATCAACAGAGCATTGTATGCTGATCTTAACAGTCTTCCTTTCAGTACTGAAAGTGAAATGAATTGTGCAGAGAAGCAAGAGAAAATCAAAATCTGAAATATGTTTCAGATGCTGAAATCAATCAACCACACCATCTGTTGTAACAAGCTTATGCCATGTCACAATAGTGGTCTCTTGACAAACTTATGTGCTCTGCCATCCCTTAATTTTGTGACGGAATTAATCACTGTTCAAAAATCGGCATAATCTGCTTAGAAAAATGTTTTTCCCTTTATTTGGATAATAATTTGACTCAGACGGAATCAATGAGATCTCCCCTGGGTATCCTGTTCCTTCCTGAGATATCACCTCTGTCAGCTAACAAGTGCCACCCAACATTATTTCACTCTGGGATGTTGTAAGCCAAGCAGAACTCAAAATCCAAGAGAAAACTCACCTGCTACTGATTTTGGCTTGTGACAGAAGGTGGATATTGCTTTCTTAGGTTTTAGGATGAGTCACAACAGGATAGCCATGCTTTCTTCTCTTTAATGCAACTCTAGCTCCAAAGATTTCAGATGGGGCACAATCACAGAACACACTGTTTAAGGGCACAGTGGGGTCTTAGACTGCTATTGGCTTGATCACACCTACCTAATTTAGTGCTCACTCAGTGGCCCTAGTCACACCTTTAGTTTAGGAAAATCCAGGCCATCTTCAGGTCACATTACTCACATTATTTTTATTCCATTTGTTTCCCAAGTCAGCCTGCCCCCATTAGATTGTCTTAACCAGAGTCCTCATTTCCATAGGACTCAGCCTGTCCTGGAATGCCAGGCCATCTTCTCTTCCTCAGTGTGAGCGGGGGGACGGGCTAAAGTAGGCTGAACTATGCTGTGGTGGGTGGGGTCCAGTCTTTCCTTTTGTCCAATGTCTAGGGGGAGGGGGCGGCACATGTGGAGTTCATGAGGCACCTTCCCTCTCCTCAGTTTATGTGTATGATTCCTCTAACTAGCGTTTTTATGCAAATTTAATTTTTTTCAAAAACATTAATTGCACAGAGAAGAAAAGCACATAAAAAAGGAAAGGGGACATGGAAGTAGGGGAGCAGGCTTTAAAAAGAACTGCAAACATACACCCTCACTTCCCTTGAGTGGCACAATGGCATCCAATAAGAAAGGACATAGATCTGACGCAGCAAAAGGAGTGGAGAGCCAAGAGTTCTGTAGAGGGGGCTCAGATCAATCACGGAGAAAAGTGTGAGCACTGCACCCCAGAGCGAGGATGGCCTGAGGGTGCTCTATAATGATCTAGGTGTGAGCAAAACTGGTAAGACCACAGTTCAAATTATGAATAGGACGTCCTATCTCATATAGGTGTGACCAGGGCCAATTTGTCTTTCTTTGTCCTCTCTTTTTTAGTCCCCCTGACCTCTTCCTCTTCCCTGTGCCCTTTGTGATTGGATGCACTCTCAGTCAAATTTTGGCTTCTCATGGGATACTAAGGCCCCCTTCCTCTGTTTCCATCTTCCCCTCTCTTGCCTCTTCCTACTCTTCTTTTGTTATAACCGAGGTTTTCACAATTGTGCAATTCTGCATATTCTTACGTTGAGAAGGAACATGCTTCCATGAATGCCACTGGCAGAGGGATTAGGGCATAACCTTTTAGTGCATAATTCAGTGAGGAAAGCAAAGAAGGGTGTGGGACCACAGGCTCCCTTCCAAGAATCAAACATAAAGTGAACTACAATCTAGGCTGCTTTTAAATTCTGAAGTATGAGTCCCTAAATAACATGAATGTGCTTATCCTCAACACTAGCCCAGCTTCACCTGTTTTCTTCTCCACTGTAGAACTCAGAGCTTCTGTGCCAGCCTAAAGCTTGCATTTATTGGGTGTGGATACCACCTCCAATAGTCCTCTTGCACGTTCACACCCTGAAAATATAAAAGGATTAAGCAACGGAAATGATCTGGGTGCTGGGGTAATCCAAATACCAGATAGATCAGCTTGGATAAAAATCAAAGTGGCATTTTTAAGTGTGATCCCTGGCAACAGACCATCTTTAACGTCAGGTGTGACCGTAGTCCTTGTCTAATCTGAACAAATGCTGTGCTTGAAGAGTTAATGACTTGCATTTATTAAGTTAACAAGATGAAATATTTTCAGTCTTATAGGAGGAAGATAATTTTGCAAAACACAAATGGCAGCTTGACATGATGAAAGCCAGGTGCAAAACTGGCAGTCTTTGGAACAACTTTGTCTTCAGTGTGCACTTTCTAGGCCATTTCCTATGCTCTGCAAAAAGCCTGGGTGGAAACGTTCTGTTCCCCAGTTCAGTATTCCATTTGCCAGGAGAAGCAGCAGGTATGGTGTGAACAGCACACTACCACTGAAAGTGCAACAAGTGAAGCGTGGTCCCAGAGCAAGCTTACCTGTTAGGTCACATCAAAACAATGGCTGAGTGATGATCATATGTCATTGTATTCATGCAGCCCCTGGCCTGCTCCTAAGGGCAGAAACTACTCCTAGAAGTGCTCCTTTCGTAGAATGATTTTAAAAAATTATGAAAAAGGGACCGTAGACCTAATCCACTCCCACAATTACTGTGCAGTGAGTTGGTGCCACTGGAGCAACCTGCCTTCATTTCCTGCCTGGTGCCCAGCACCATGAAACAAAGTACTGAAGATGACCTCCCTCTAGGACCGTTTCTGACATTTTGCATAACAATCCTCCTTTGTCCTCGTGCTTCCAAGTGTGCTCAGGCCAGGACAAATGACCCTCTCTCCCACCCCTTGACTGAAGCAAGTGCTTCAGTCCAGGAATGAATCCCTTCCAGATCTTCCCACGCCTGTGTAGACCTTGCTACTGAGCAATATGCCACTGAGATGTTGGCTCTTCTCTAGACAGAAGTTTTTGTTTTTAACACACAATAACACACGGTAAGGCTTTATGTTTTTTATACTACTCTAAATATCATTAACAAGATTGGTGTTTGTATTTCTAACTTGAACTGAAACTGAAAAGGACCTTGAAAAGACATGAAATGCTGAATAATTTACTCGTCATCTGTACCACCCTTAACCTCTGAGGTGCATAATTCCAAAGCATGAAGTATTTAGACTAAGGTTCCTCCCCATCCCTGTGATTGTTGTCTTATTTCCACTCATGAATGCTACCTGACTTTTACCACTAGAGTATTTATAAGTCACTACATTGGAACCTAAAACAAAAATAAGTGGAAATTCTTTCTGATTATGCCACTAACACAACAAAGCAGCCGTGGTGTTTAAAGCCAAATTACAGGTGTGCAAAACAGTGATCTGAAGCGCTTGGAACAGCTGTACACGCTCCACAAAAGGGTTGTTGTAAAGTGCACTTACACAACCAACCTGGGTCTCTAGGAGCAAGATTGTGCATGTACCTGTGTACACCTGCTCATCTGAGCCAGTTTGATATTGTGGTTAGAGTGCTGGATTCACATCTCATAGTCACAGGGTTTGATTCCGCACTCCTCCATGAAGCCAGCCGGGTGACCTTGGGCTAGTCACAGCTTTCTTTCTGAGCTCTCACAGCCCCACCTATCTCACTGGGTGTCTGATGTGGGGAGAAGAACAGAAAGTTTGTGTCCCATTAGATGGGTTAGAAAAGTGAGGTATAAAAGCTTACTCTTCTTCTTCCTTAGGTTTGGGGCCGTCTCTAGGCCTGAGAACACAAAATCAGATACTGCCTCAGTACAAGGTGATGCATTCCCATGCCACTTTCAAATTTATTGGAGCTCCCCTAGCACTCATCCACCCCCAAAATAACAAGGCCTGTGGGAAACTACACAGAGAAAAGCAGTTTGCATTTGGGGACAGGGTAAAAGCCTGAAAAAGGTTAATACTCATCCCTTTTTCGCTTGCAGCCCTTAGAACTGGAGCCTCCCATGGGCACCTATCCATTGAGCTTATTTAGATATGTGCCTCCATTTTGCAGGCAGGAGATGCCTCCATGTGCAGGTTGCTCTTATGACCTCAGTTGCCTCAACCAGCCTCAGTGGGAGGGCTGAGGGTTCACTGCCTGCACATGGAGGGCCCACCACTGGCCTACATGTGAACACAGTTTGTTTGCCAAGGCAAGGGCCTATGTGAGAAATGGCCTCAGAGTCTCCTCTTTCACGTTGAACCTTTTACATCTTGAAGGGACCCCAACGTTCCTCCAAGGTCAAGTTCCCACTCAGCAGTTTAATCCAGTTTTAATCTTTTTTTTTTTTAAGTCAGTAGTGAGAACTGGTTTCTGAGTGTTCCCACTGTTGCCTTATAACATGGACTCAAAAAAATAATAGAGAACTATTGGAGGGGAGAAAGAGGGCGGTAGCAGCAGCAACATACAGCCTGCCACACAGGCCCGGTTCCCAATACAAGCTTAAAAAGGTTTTCCTAAATCGAAATAAAAGAACCGGATGCAAACATGAATTTGCCTGATCCCATTACTTTCAACTTTAATCGTGTTCGATCCCAATTCTGAAAGCGCTTGAAAACTTCATTTGGGAAAGCGTATCTTTTTCTCCCCCCCACCCCCAACCCCACCTGGGCAACCACCCTGAGGCGAGGTGAGAGGGCGGCGCACGACCCGCTCCCTCCTTCCGGCAGCGGCAGCGGTGACGGGGACCAAGTGAGGGTCAGCTGCCACCGCCGCCGCCACGTGGTCTCTCATTCTCCCGCCCTCCTTCCGGCAGCGGCGGTGACAGGGACCAAGTGAGGGTCAGCCGCCACTGCCGCGCGGCCTCTCGTTCTCCCTCCCTCCTTCCAGCGGCGGCTACAGGGACCAAGCGAGGGTCAGCCTCCGACGCTGACTCCACGTGGTCTCTCGTTCTCCCGCCACTGCCTCCGCCGCTCTGCCGCGTGCCCACTGCTGACCCTCCCTCCCTCACAGATGCACGCACGCCCACACAAGGAGAGGCACCCACCCATTGCCGGTCATGGTGCCCACCCCCTCTCTCTGACTGGGGATCCTCCTGTCGCAAAATTTTTGACTTGACAAGGGCAGGGAGTTCCTAGAGTGCTATTGGGGGAGGGAAACCCTAAACACGCTTTCTCGTCCCATTACAACGGTACCGTTCCCACAGTAAGAAATGTAAACTGTTTAAAATGCAAGAACAGGAGCGAGACCTGTTGAAATGAGTGCTTTATTTACAATGCTTTGGGGTGATTTAACATGCGAAAAGTGTGTTAACCCAACCTGACTGGGAGGATCGAAACCGTTTCGAAACCGTTTTAAGCTTGTAATGGGAACAGCCTCACACAGGCTTGTCTGAAAGAGTAGGGGAGGAGGGACAGACAGGAGAAGAGAGAGGGAGCAACTCACTTTCTCACACATACAAGCAGAACTGAATCTGATGCTGGCTCCCCCCCCCTTGCTGTCCCCCAATTTTCACTCTTCTGATAAAGGAGAAGGAAAAAAAATAAGCAGGATTCATAATGCATTGCTTCCTCTTTGCTTTTGTGCATGTGTATAAGAGAGAGTGAGGTGAGGTTCTTGACCATAGGCAGAGAAAGTGATTTCTGTTGTCCTTCTGTGGTGTGCTCTCTCTCTTCACCGGTCACCCCCTCCCCCCCCCCGTTCTCTTTCAAGCAAGAGTGTGTGAGAGGGAGGGGAGGACACAGAAGATCTGTACTTGTGCTGTTGAGGTTAGAGCTTAGCAAATCACCTCAGCTTCACAAAGCCCTGCCAAGAAACCCCTGGTCTCCCTTCCATTACTTTTTAGACTGGAAGTTTTTCAAGCAGCACTTATGGAGGAGAGCGGGGCAAAAGGTAGGGTAGGTCAGAGAACATCAATCCTTATAAATGGATAAGAGGAAGGGAAAACGCCCCTAAAAGTACATTTCCTCCCCAAAACTCCACTTTGCTGTTCCTTCTGAAGAAAAATAAAATGATCTGATCATCAGAACTGGAGTGAGAGCTGATCTAATTCGCATATAGGTAATCTCCTTTTTGGGAGCTTTACTCCTCAAAAGGTATGGATTCTTTAAAAACAGAATGTTGAAAAGTCAAAACAGTTTCAAAGCTCATTATATATTGAATGGAAACTCATCCCAAGTGCCATCATACTACTTTTGTGTGGAGCGTTGTGAAGATGCGATGACTTCAGTGTCCCACCAAGCTGACTTTTTAAATGTCAATTTTTGAGTGACATCAGCACATCATACAAGAGATAGGACGTAAGGAGACTACATTGAAAATGCTGTAGCTGCATCCTGCTGGTGAATGACAAATTACTGAGTTTGTAATTAACTTCTATTCTTATGATTAGTGATGCAGGCCTCCTAATGACTGTAAGATTTGAGGGAAGAACAACAGATTCTGTTGCAGCAAGGGAAATTCTGTGTGTGGTTATTTGCTGGTTAGCTACAACCTGACTCTGAATATTCCTAAATGAGTGATGGGGCTTCATCGTGATTCATTCCTGTGACATCACCTAGAAGGAGATATATGAGCTAAAAGCACACTGTAATTTAGTTTCTGAGGGGAAACACAAGTAAAACTCACAATATTATGTTAATATTAGTTTTCCTCCATATCAAGGAAATAGGCTTAACCCACTCTGGCTCCTGCTCTTTTCAGCATCATGTAAAACATAACTTGCCAGTTGACACACTTACTTGTTTCATACAAACTTAGCCATGAAATGACCATTTTCTCTTCTGTTGTGCCATCTAAAGGGGAGAAAAAAGGTTGCTTGACAGGCTGATGAAAGAAGGACTGAAATACTGCAGGAATTATAGGCAGCCTGCACTGAATCATCAAATCCCTGGAGCACCAAGACATTTTATAGAAATGTCACACAGGCGTTTATGCATCTTAATCAGGAATCAGTGGGGATCTCTCTCTTTCTTTTTCCGGTTGAGGTTCTATAGAGTCAAGTGATCAGTTTCTGTCTTCGTTAGTGAAATACTTGCTGCTTAGGGTAAAACAGGCTTCTGTTTTCTTATCCACAAAACAGTCTTTTGAAGAAGGAGATCTCTCCAAGGAGCTTACCATTATGATGCTGAGGAAAAAAATACAGACACAAAAGAGCAATGAGAAACTCATGAGTCCTGTAATGTAGTGGCCCATTCCTAGAAGTTCCTGCATTAAGGAGACAGTATTAGGAGAGCTGAAAGCAATTGCCAGTATCCTAACTGTTGACCAAAATGTCACTGATTAAAAATCCACATCAAAGAAAGATTCTTGTAAACACTGAGCTTAGCAGCCAGGCAGTTGTTCACAATGGCTTCTGTGAGACAAACTGGTCATGAACAGACTATCTCCTAAGCCCCTAGTGAAAATGCATTCTCACTCTATAGTAGTCACACCTCTTAATTCTTAAAGAATCCAGTTGACAGCAGCCTCTATCTGGTGGTAGAGCTGTCAGCTGGTAACTAGTTGTCGGATCCACACAGTGGCTTTGGAGGTAGGTCATCAGGGTGTTCATCTGGCCTGTCGCCAACCACCTTGAAGGTCACCATGGTTCACAGCCTCTGTATGAAGCAGTTACGGATAAGATAGATCTCTGTGTCTTCAGTTCCTGGCTGTGAATCCTTCAAACCATTCTTAGGACCTGTTTGCACTCACCTTGCAGCAGGAGTTCCAGCCACCCCTGATGCAGTGCATCCACAAAAAACATGGCCACCACTGCCCTATAGCATCCCAGAGCTCACTCAGGCTACCCTGGTCTTCGCTAGCTGTGGACAAGTAAAATCTTGCCCATAGGTTGACCAGAAGCAGCTAGTGAGCTTCTGGTCAGCAGCATTCACACCTTCCACAGCCATGCACCACATCCTTATCACCATTGAAACAGATGTTGCTGCAGCCATTGCTATGGTTATCTAGCCTGCCTGGGCCTGGCCATCCACACTTCAAATGCTGGTGGTCCTGTTAGGGACTGCATCGGTGCATATGAAGTGCAGTTAGCTCCCTACATGCCTCATCTTTGCCTCACTGGAATATTATCATTATTCCATTCCGGACAGTGAAGTGCAAATAGGTCCTCAGTTACCAGCATCCTTTTCTAGCTTCCTGTACCTTTGAATTCCTGCCTTGCCTTGCTTTAACTGTGTCTTGTCTATACCCATCAGTGGCAAGTTGGTTTATGTGGATTGTCTGGCACTCACTTCTAGAAACATTTTGCTGACTTCTTCTTGGCTCACACATGTGGCATTGTTGCTTTTGGAATATCTTTCTAGTTTCTTGGACTTTAGACTCTTTATGGTTGATGGTTTTTGACCTAGGCCTAGAAAGCCTGAGTAAGTCCTGGGCAAATTAGTTGTGAGGAGACCAGCTATCCCTTTTACCAAGTTCCAAACTTCTTTGGCTCAATCCTGCCAAGCTTTGTTGTGATGCCCTTTCAATGGCCTGGTTCCTTTGCCTATCTGCAGCCATTCAGTGCCTCAGTTTCCCATCTACCTTCGTCCAGTACTTCAGCTTCCTATCTCTAGCCATCTGTGTGCCGGTCAAATACCCACACCATTTTTTTGCTGGCTGGTGCTGACCCTTGGTTGCCACCTACAACCAGGTGTTAACAGTCAAGAACATGAACATTAGGTTGTTTATCATATAGGCTCTTCAGCATAACAGCAAGGAGAAATGACACATATTGTCCTTTTTGTATACGACACACATTTAATGCCTTAAATGCTTCCTCCCACACACATGTGTAAAAGGAGAAAGCATGTGTAGTATTTCCAGAATGTCTTCCAGCTGGTCATATGTCAACATGATGTCAATCTCTCATTTCACTCTCCTATCACAGTATTTCCCAAAAACTGGAGGTTAATCTGAACACTGATGCTATGGGAACCACATCATTTTAACGAAATAGTTTGATGGAAATCCATCAACAGGATGCTTTGAGCACAAGACAAGCACTTTGTGGAATATTTGTTTATTCAATCCTGTGGAGAGGACAAAGGACAAGTAAAATGGGCAGGGGACCCAAGATGAACCTTCCCCTTTCCATGGCTGTGTCTTCACTGCACCAGCAACAAGCACCTCAGGGTGATGTCTCTACTGAAGTGGGTTCCTCTCAGGCCTCAGTTGGCTTCAGCAATGAGCTTAATTGCTCTACTGCCATTTCCAAGCCCGTACTTCTCAAGTTGGCCTGGACACAAACACAGCACACTTAGCCACAACGATGGCCCAGCTCTTTCACACTGAAAACCTGCACTTTGGAAGGACATTAAAGTCCCTACATGCTCCCTGGAGTCCCTTGGTGGGGATGTTGTAGAGACAGATGGACTTCAGTGCTTCTGCAATGAAGTGTAAATGGGCAGTGGAGACACAGCCAAAGTGTCTGCAGTCACGATTCAGTGCAAAACTCTACACATGTAGATAGCTCCACTGATTTCTTTGCAAGATCACTTACTGGCTGCCTTTGTCATTTGTGACTTCAGAGTTCTTAGCCATTTCCATGGCGACCTGCTGTCCTGCTTTTCTGATATGCTGAAACTGTGAATGTTGCTTTCCATCTTCTGCATGTCCTAAGCAAAAACTAGCAACCTAAAAATAAAAGCAGTGACACAACAAGACTGAAGTCACTAGGTCAGGTTACAAAGGTGCAGCTTACATAGAAGTTTGGTACAGACAACAGACATTGCCACCAATATTTATTCCATCTTCTTTAAATTTGACCTGACATTTTTTTGCATGGATGCTAAGATACTGGGTGTGATAATTTTGCAGTGTGTCTCCAATTTTTCATTACAATTGATGAGGTTAGCTGAGCATGACAACATCTAGGAGTAACACTTGGACTACCTCTAATCTTAGGTTCTTATAGGGATCTAATTCCCATCTCACAATGAGGAATTTCCTCATTGGGACCAAAGATCCCTGCTGGGTCAGACTAAAGAATGTTCTCAGGGTGGGGGACTTGTGGCCTCCAAATGTCATCAGATTTCTGCTCACCAGTTTTAGATAATGTTACTTGCATTGATTTCCAGACATGTGTATAGCAGGACCACATACACACAATAACATGCAACCATGAACTATGAACTGAAGACTGTGGGGTGATGTGGCCATAACTTGCTGTGGAGGACACCTACAAGCCATTTTGGGAAAACCACCAAAAGAAATGTTGGATCTTTCCAGGAGAAGTCTTTGAGAGTGAGGACCACTTTTTGTTGTCTCTTTGGTTCTGTTGTTTTCTTAGTGAGAATAGCACTTTGGCAGATTATAAGACCAGGGGCCTTTCTGCACTTCCCACCATGTCCAGGGGATGGGAATGCTAGTGCATGCTATCCTTCCCCCCACGTGTCCAGTCCAGAGACCTACCTGAGGTGCGGACACGTGTCCAGGTAGTGCCATCTTCTTCCTGGAGGCCAGCGCTGCCACCTGGATGACAGTGATGCACTGTACAGTTGTGTTTGGGGTCATCTGAGCTGCCAGTGCATTTGTATGGCACCTCAAATGACCCACCCAGCACCATGGAGGTGGGCTTTACTAGAGTTCGCAAAGGCCATCTCTGGTCAAGGTAAGTCTATGTGGGAAACACAAAATCATGCTTCACATGTAGCTTGTGTGCAGTATGGTACTGCACAGAAGGGATTGTTTCTGAGCTGGAAACAGCCCCTTCAAGGACAGATGCTCTGTTTGGGAGTGTACAGCACGCAGACTACAGGGCCAAGCCCAGAAAGGCCCCAGGTTGGGTGGTGGGCATCTTTATCGGGATCCAAGACCCAAATAGCACCATTTCACCACAGCTCCTGTAGATCACTGTGTGAAATAGGATGCTGGACTAGATGAGCTGTGGCCTCATTCCGTAGGCTCTTCTTATATTCTTACATACACCTAGACCCTTGCTAAAGTTCTTTGCTCTTGGCATATTGTATTGTATCCTTATTCTTTTAATATTCTCTTTTCAGTTACTTTTCATCAATTTTTTGCCTCAGAGCTCCTTTCTTTTCTCTTCCCATTGGGAACACACTCCAGCCAATTGCAACCTGCCTTGAAGCAGTTCATCAAACCAACCAGTTAGCTTTAGATCCTGCTGGAATTATTGGGGCCCAAGTAATTCCCCCAGCATGGCTAGTTTATTCCTAGTTCTTCCCTTTTTCTGCAAATATGCTAATCAGTTAGGGAAAAGTGGAGTAGTAGCCCAGATTAGAGGTACTTTAGAGAAGAAAGTGGATTGACCATTCTTGCAACTTTTCTTTTCCTGAGATCCCAAACATATGGCTGTATTCATTGATTGGAAGAGGTACCAACAACACCTCTTTCCTACCTACAGTCATGTAAGCAACCTCAGTACAGTCCAGATATTCTGGGACACATTTCCCATCATTGTGACAACTAGATACCACGTGGGTGGGTGGCCCAACGTTGGCAATGTTCCATCTGAAACTCTACATTGTGCTCTTGTTTGTTGGTGTTGCTGTGACCGCTTCTGTCTCAGTCTTGTCTCAGTCTTTTTGACAATGTGCTGCTGCTTTCTATTGGCATCCAGATGTGACATCTGTCCTAAATGCAGGATTTCCCTGGTCTCCATGTGAGCAGGCTCCACAAACTAATCTCATGTTGCAGAGAGTCATCCAGTGTTTTAAATGTTAATCAATCTGCCCTTTTACGAGAACTGTGCAAACTGAATTTAAAATGCTCTGCTTCACAGAACGGAAAACACAATGTTCCCTAACTCAGTCACTTTTTGATGGAGTCACAACTTAGAAAGGACATGCGTATACACGGGGGCAAAAGAAGCCTCCAAATTCTTTCCATCCTACTTCTTGACAGCATCCTCCAGTATTCTGGTTTCCTTTTGCTACTCTCCATTCCAATCAGTCTTGGCAAAGCAAACAGTAGGCATTTGCTCAATCCTTCAGACTATCAGAGACTGCTCAGCTCACTGGGCACCACTGACCTAGAAAATCCACGCTATGACAAACAATCCACCTTTGCCAAAATACAAATGATAAGAAACAGAAGACATTAGGCTGCTGGGTGACATCATGTTAGCATCATGTCAGCATTACTCTCCAAGGTAATGTTGCTACAGCTTATGAGAGGCATAAAGCTGTACAGAGAGAATCTTGTAGTTGGAAAAGCAGCTCAAAAGAATACAAGGTCCTGGCTTGATTAAACCAAGATCCATTTTATTCAGCATTGTTTCCCACAGTAACCCCCCAGATATTTCTGCAAAGCCCCGGTAGGACCAGAGGCTGGGAGAGTTCGGCCATTGAGTCCAATCCTCTTGAGTGAGATATCTTCTTCCACTACTGTTCTCAAACAGATAGACGGTTTCAGAAAAACTACCACTGAAAATGGATGCTCAGATTACTACTCAAGCAGATAAGGTTTTTGTTATCTGTGAATTTATTATGTCTTCCTTCTGGGGTCATTTAAAAATGATGATGATCACCATACTATGTCACAGTGAAATTCATAGCTTATCTATCTTTTGGATCTGCAGCCCCACAATGTAACATGGGATGCTTGTGTCATACATGTCGTACTGCAAATTTTTGGGCTGGGAAACAGCACTCTTGCTTTCTGAGCAATGCATTTGTGGCTAAAAGAAAAGAAACACTGGTGACGGCTTTGCATACAGAAATGTATACAGGGCCAGCCTCAGCAGTTGCAGGGTTCAGGTTGGGGTCCCACCAGCACAACCTAGGCCAGCACTTTATTGCTGTTTTATGACATTTGGCAGCTGTAGGGCATGCTAGGATGCCAAAACTCTGTCTGGTCAAGACCTCATAGGGCTGCTACAACACTGGACCCGAGCCACTTTGCAGCCCCCCTGTGAGCTTAGAGGCCCTGATGCAAATGACTTAAAGCTAGTCCTGAAAATGCCCATGGAGCTTTCTTGCATGAATCTGAGCCCCCTGCAGAACGAAAATCCATGGGTGACATATGTCTTCCTGTGATCAGCAAACATACTTCAAGGTAGGTAGAGCAGGGGTGAACAGGGTAACCCATAAAGATTATGACAATTTTGATACTGGACTAACCTGTCTTTGAAAGACGTTTGAACACACCACTCCACTATGAGCGCACTGAGATTACTCACATCCCTTGTCCCCAAGTCCCTCTGGTGGATGGTCCTAGGAGTGGCTAATGTTGAGGCCAACCTTTCCAAGGCTGTGGTCACACTTAAGGTTTAACCCAGTGTCAGTCCACTTTCAGAGTGAGAGAATACATCAGCAAAGTGACAAGCTGTTTTCTTTCAGTTTTAAATAACTCAGAAAGAAAATGTGGAAAGAAAATTACTGGTCACTTTGCTGATGTTTCCTCTTGCTCTGAATGTGGACCGAAGCTGGATTAAACCTTAGGTGCGACCACAGCCCAGGTCTTTTTCAGGGTATCCTTGCTAAGAAAACTGTGTGTTCTCAGTTTTGAGAACCATCATGAGTTTTTTTGGCCTTACACAAAAAGGCCACCAATAATTTGTGTACTTTGCTTGACTCATGCAGTGAACTCAAAAATGTTTCTCTTAATGCTAAGTGATCCATCTGCTGCTCAGGCTATTACACCTTCAGCTGAAGCTTTGTGAAAAAAACTTGAAGAGCTAAGAAATATCCTCTTGGGCAGGTACCACAACACTGTTCTGCTGCCCTGATTAACATAAATGAGGACATCATCATGGCTTCAGTGACAGACCAATGAGTAGTGAGGGACTTGACAAACGACGATGAATGTGCCTTAATGGCTGTGCCTGTTCTCTTTAATTGCCTGACAATCTCTCCCTTCTGCCCCAAGAACATGACACTGCTTAGAACTAGTCAAAGGGTTCAAAAAGAGCTCCCAACAATGAAGACCAACAGGCAGATCCCAGTTTAGGCAGAAACAGTGAAGGAAGATATATTTAGGGATATTTCAGGAAGTTGATGAGAATCAGCCCAGTTGGCTTCAGATAACTTACTGAAGCCTTGCAATGTTGAAGTGACAGAGTTTCCCACTCCTATCTTTAATGATACAAAATGGAGGATACAACGCTTCAGTCATGTTTTGTGTGGTGATTGTTGAGAAGAATCCCCCTTATGCATTTTGACTTTCTGGGAATGTTGAACAAAAGTTAGCTAGGAAGACCCAAGTGACCAACCTCTTCCAAATACTATACGAGCTGCTAAACACTGTAAAAATGCTGGCAACTTTTTGGTATCATGACAGGAAGCTCTGATATGACACGGCTGTGGTGATCTATCGGTCACTTAATTCCCAGCAGAGGTAGCGCTGGGATCCCACACTGTCTTTATACCCTCGGAAAATGTGATACATGGTGAGATCAGGAAGTTGTTATTGCAGTGGTTCTCAACCTGGGGGTCGGGACCC
>MTQE01000401.1:21832251-21842686 GCA_014337955.1 Aspidoscelis marmoratus
TTATTATAGTTTATTTCTAAAGCGCTGTACATGTACTCAGCACTGTACAAGGAAATAATCACAACAATAACACATATAAAAGCTGCCTATGGCGTACAATCTACAAATAAAACAAAAATAATAAATTGAACTAACAGATGTGGGGGGAGACAGAGAACTGGCAGGATCAGAGTTCACATCACTAGGACATGCTGAAAAACAGCAGGTGTATGGGAATCTGTTGTTCTATTTCCCGCTGGAATGTAGACACAATAATATTGTAACACTCTGAGAAATGATTTTTGTTATGAGAACCGGGTCAGCATCACACTAGTAATAGATAGCCCTACTCTAGAGACGTTTTCGCACGGGGGTGTTTGGAACGCGCGGGAGACAGCCCGGAACGCGGCAAACGCATTGCCGCCGCGGGGCTTGCGATCCGACGTATCCGGAGCTGTCTCTCGCGCGTTCCAAATGTAGAGCACTTTGAAGTGCTCTACATGCGTTCGGGCGCGGACGAACTGCCCGCAGGCGTTCGGGAGGAGAAGGATTCGCGCTTGCTTCTCGCTCCCGAACAGCCGCGGGCCCGCCTCCCCCGCCGGCCCAGGTTTGGCAATCAGCTGTTTGACAATCAGCTGATTGCCGATCTGCCTCCGCAGCTGTCTCCGCGCCCCTGGCCGGCCTTTGCCGGCCAAGACAGCTCCAGGCGCTTTCACCTTTCGCACACAGGCGCGCCGGAACGCGTTCCGGCGCGCCTGTGTGTGAACGGTGAAAGCGCCCGGAGCTGTCTTAAGCTTCCCGCCTGAACGCGTTCCGTTTGGAACGCGTTGCAGTGCGGAAAAGCCTTAGGATTGGTTCAAAGTATATATTTATTCATATATCTGATTTATTGCTTTCATATATCCATGCATTTATTTATCTTGTAGCTTTTGCTTCGAGCAATAACTCCTTCCATTTGGAATGTATTGAGGACTCCCTCTTTGCTGGGTACTTCACACAGGCCTATCTGCTGTGTATGTGCTAGATGCCAACTCTGCTAAGCTGAAATGCCTCAACAGAGGCTGGGGGAGAGGAGAGGAGAGAGAAAGAGGAAGGAACGCCGATGAGCAAAGCAGCAGCAGCAGCACTGTTCTTGACTGACATGGCCACTTGCCTCTCACCCTGGCAGGCCCAAACAACTGCCCACCCCATCTAGTCTGCCTCTGCTGGTCCTGAGGAACCTATGCGGCCTGCCCTCCTTTCCCTCTGCACTGGGAACCTCAGCCCAGGGTCCTATGAGTGAGGTGCCCGGTCAGCAGGGGCAGTGTGAGGGCTTGCTCCCCCAGACCTTTCCTCGGGTTTCTCAAGTGGGTTGAAGAGTGACACGTGCAGGCACTCAAGCTCGGCCATTGGGGTCCTCCCAAATGCAGGGGCCACTGCATCAAGCTCAGCTCATGCCAACTGCCCATCTGCCCATCTGCCATTGCCTCTGCCAGCCTATCCTTGGCTTCTCACTCAGTCACCTGCCTGCCTGCCTCTGCCTTGCCTCCTCCTTCCCCACCATGATTAAGGAGGAGGAGGAAGAACATGAGGCCAAAGAGAATGCAGAGGCAAGCGGGTGAGCGAGCAAGGAAGAGACAGACGGAGGTGACGGCTGGCAGAAAGTGAAATGGAGCCATCCTTTTGCCCGCCCACAACCGTCCCCCAAAGAGTCCCCCTTTAGCGGACTGAGGCTGGGAGAACAGCAAGATGGTGAATATTATTTTGTTAAGAGTGTGGCCTGGTCACAAATGATCTCAGTGTCCCTTGTGGACTGAAATGGGTTTTTGTTTTTGTTGGGGGGGGGGTGACCGCCCCTAACATGATGTATAGAGAGGATACATCTATTCTCTCTCCTCCTCTGCTGCATTTATTTAACTCTAGTTCTTTTCTCTGCCCAGGGAAGGAAGGAAGGAAGGAAGGAAGGAAGGAAGGAAGGAAGGAAGGAAGGAAGGAAGGAAGGAAGGAAGGAAGGAAGGAAGGAAGGAAGGAAGGAAGGAAGGAAGGTGCCATTCTTCTTCCATGGCAAGTGAGACAAAAGGAACAGTGGGGGATCAGAGAGGCCATCTACACACTCCCTAGTTGCGTCTGAACTTCTAGAGGGGAGCAAATTGGATCCATCACCTATCATTGACATTCTGCTGTCCGTCCGTGGTCATTTGAAATTCCAACTGGAGCTGAAGACAGTTTGGAGTCCAATAACAGCTGCTTTGTCCCACGCTGCCCACATCTGTTTAAAAAGAACAAGCCACATTTTAGCCTTCAGTCTGAGAGGGGTGGTATAAGAGATAGTGACTCCAAGCATTAGGCCTTGCTACACTGATGCTTTGAAGTACAATCTCCTGAAAGTACATCTGAATTTTACTTTAGGGGAGAACACACTTAGGCCACGTTCCCACCTACTGCAAATTCGGGTTACTCTGGTCCGGAGTAATCCGGATTCTCCTGCGGGTTAGGGCTGGAGGCTGGGAACAGCACCGAGTGTGCATCAGGCTGTTCCCAAACAGAACGCGCAGGTGTTGCACAAGCACACCTGCGAACGGCATGGCATGGCACTTTTTGAGGACAGGAGCTGCTGCCGCTGCCGCTGCCGGCCTCCTCATCCTCTTCCCCAATTCTGCAACCAAGGAGGCCAGCAAAGCCCCATCCTCAGCTGCCTGCCTTCCTTTCCCTCCCCTCCCCCCACCTGCTGCTCGCTGCCACATCTGAGGGGCAGTCTCTCCTCCTCACACCCCCCGCTCACTTGCTCGCTCGCTCACTTACCAGGTCTCCTCTTTCCTGGGAGGGGGGCAGGATAAGGAATTCCTCCCAGGGGCCCTTGCCTGCTGCCCGATGCTTCCACATCTGGGGGGCAGCTATGGAAGGAGAACTGGCATGGGAATGGGGCTTCCCGGATCCCGACTTCTGGTCAATTTAATGGACAGACAGGCAGGGACCACCCTGTCCAGAGAGGCTCTTGGGCCTTTACAGCAAAGGATCTGTTCATCAGATGAGTCTCCCTTTGCAGAATTCCCAAACTACTAGGAAAGGCTGTGCTTCCCAATTGCTAGCTATTAATGGCAGAGGAGCCCTGCTGGGATGGAAAGGTGACAACTATAGATGGGTGTGAATTGATTTTTAGTAGTGAAGATTCTTTGAGCTGGAAAAGCAGAAATTGCCAATTATTTCTAGAAGCAGTCTTGGAGAGTGGGTTGCCATAGCTACCAAATCTAGCGGAATCATTGACAGGCCTCTGCACTTTGAGCTGTTGAAGTTACTAATGCTTGTACAGCACTAATGTTGTTTTGAATGTGAATTGCTTGCTTCTCTGTCCTCGCAAAGAAGCCACGGAAAGACTGGACAGAAGAGGTTTTGCGCAAATGTAACATTAGGCTCAAAGGGGCCACAGCATAGTGGGCGCTTCCATATACGAAATGCAAACGTACATGGCGGCCCAAGTTGTACAGCTGAGAAAAAACTGTGATTGTGGGAAACTCTGCATAGTTCTATAGCGTCAGAATCACCAACAAGGCAAGATACAGGTTCTTCTGCCTTTTAGGCTGACAGCAGAAGACAAGAAGCAAAGGTGGTATCAGGCTATTTCACTGAGTTAGGCACAGCAGGTTTCCCATGGGTTCTCTGTTTAAAAGAGAACCCATGGGATATACTGCCATTATGGTGCCATTATGATGGGGTTCCCTCCTGTATCATAGGCAACCCCACCATAGTCCCGCTCCCCCCGCAAAATAAATTGGTTGAGGGTTTTCCAGCAATAGCGATTTTTTTAGGCCACTTACTACCTTCTAGACAGAGCCACCATCATAGCTCCATCTGGCATACCTGCATGGAGGCTGAAACAGGTATCCACGAACACGTAGGAGTGAGGGTAATACTTCAGGGCACTCTGATCCCTAGATGGCCAGAAGCACGTGTAATAATTTAAAATGTGTGAAGACAGTGCCAGCTACGTCACTGTCTAGCTAGCAAGGGATGATAGTAGAGGATAAATCTCCTGCCTTATCCTTTGCTAGTAGATTATTCCACCACTGTCTGGATGCCATAGTCCCACCGTTGTGACCTTTTGTGTCACATTCCGTAAACACCGCCCTGGGGTTCCTGGAAGTGCCACGTTTTAGAAGAAGGTGATGGTGACCCTGCGATGTTACTGCTAACAGGAAAATGTTCCCATGGGAGTGGCACTGCACAATGTCTCCGCCCAAGTGCAAAAAAATCCACAAATCAGATCAGTGGTTTGTCTGGCTTGATATTATTGTCTTTGTCAATCAGTAACAGCTGTTGAAGGTTAGAAAAAGAATCTTTGCCAATTCTGTCTGCAGAAATCTGCAGCTGCGACCCTTCTTCCAGGGGAACACTGCCCGTCTGCTGTGCTGGATGCTGGCACTAATAGTCTGGCTTGGTAGAAAGCAGTTTTGTTGATTTATATGAAGGCGTGAGACAGCTTTGTGAAGTTTTGATAGTCATTTATTATAGTTATTTAGGGAGACCCTGATGAAATAGAACATGCATAAGAAGTATGACAGTAAATGTCATATTGCTATGTCAGCTCAGCTGTGCAGTCTTATACTCTAAACGAAGCTTCATTGAATTCAGCAGAGCACATGTGTGTAGGACTGCAGATATATGCCTTCATTTGTATTATTCTAGATGATAAGTGAAGTAGGGGATGAGATAGAGGCTGAAACACAAGAAAAGGGGCAAACAGAAATCTTCCCTGCATCTCTTTCTTTATATTTGCTATTGTTGTTGCAAACTGTTCATGTTCGCTGAAACTTAATCTATAGCAGTGATGGACTAAAATATATAAGTGTGATCATGTCCCAAGAGCTGAACTCAGCTTGATAGCACCTAACAACAATTATTCCGATCGATAGATGTATTGTTGCAACTGGACTTATGTGTAAGTTAAGTTCACTTTCTTTAAGGCTACCCTAACGTCTGGTCTGGAAGCTGAAGTATTGTTAGGTAGGTTTGCTAGCCATCTATGCCTTTTAGATTCATATGGAATATATTACTTTATACTTGCAAGTTTCCAGTGGGAAAGATTTCTTGTTTACCACTCTGCGTCCCCATGCAAGCTTTTTGGGTCTGACTGGGCACGCATGGGACTGGGAGCAGGTCTGAGATTGAATCTTGCCCGTCCTCATACCATTCCTGGTAATGCGGCCTGGGTGCGGGTTAGGTGTGGATGCAGCCATCCCCATGCAAACCGTGCCAAACTCCGGCACAGGAGAGCAGCACCATCTCCCCTCCAACCCCTCTCTCCTCATTGGAAGCTGGATTGATGTCACCCCACCTCTGTGCCACCAGCTGCAAATGCCACATTCCCCCCTTAGCAGCACAGAAGCCAGGACCACATGGAAAAAATAATTTAATTTTAATAAATTTTTAAATAATTTTTTAAAACCCAAAGCTGATACGAGGTTCGGTGGCAGTTGAGTGGTTGAGCAGTTTTGCGCACCTCCGCTCTACCCAGGAACTGCAAGAACACCCAGCAAGCTTAAAAGGGAGAAAAATCAAGCCATGCTCATGCCTCCCTTGGTGATGGGGAAATGGGGGTGGAATATTTGGGAAAAGGGATGAAAATCAAGCCATTATCATGCCTGCCTTGGTGATGAGGATGTTTTTACTCCAAAATAATCGCAGCAGTTGTGATCTTCAATGCACAGGGTAGGAACAGCAAGCACACCCCACCTCCCAATGATGCGAGTGCCAATGTCCTCCCCAAATAGCCTGGGACTGTCCCCATGCTTGGTCTCGGCTCGCTAAGCAATGCGTGCTGGACCCCCAAACTGTGCCCAGACTTGTTTTTTCAGGTACCAAATTTGGCCCTGGTTTGGCATGGGTTTGGGCGATTTGGTCCATGGAAATCGGACCAAATCTAAACACATGGGGACACCCCCTGCCGAACTCCATTTCGGTACCTGACCAAATGTGCATGGGGACATGCCCTCACTGTTTTCAATCATGTTTTTATGCATTTTATTCTTTTATCTGTTTTGTGTTGTAAACTGCTGTGAGATTTTATGATGGAAAGCAGTATGTAAATATTTTAAATAAAACATATAAGCAACAAGTGAAGTTCTTCAGTTCAGTTTGGTAGGTACACGTGTAAAGCAAAACTGCTTTATTTGGGGTCCAGTTCTGTACGATGGCATTTGCAATTACTGTAATTGCTTTTTCTCTTTCATATTTTAAATGTTGCATGAAAGCTTCCTTATTAGAGTGCTAAATGAAAGATGACCACTCCATCTTCAAAAGTAAATCTTTACAACTTAGAATATCTGCTGGCTCATTTGTCTGTGGATTTGCAACTCGACTAGTGTGTACTAGACTGATAAGATCAGAAACTGCAGCTCACTTGTACTCCAACTTATCAGAAGAACATAAGAACATAAGAGAAGCCTTGCTGGATCAGGCCACAGCCCATCTAATCCAGCATCCCGTCGCACACAGTGGCCCACCAAATGCTCATGGGCATCTCAAGCAGAGACAAGGACAAACCTTCTCCTGCTCTCAAGTCCCAGCAAATGGCCTTAGAAGCGCCCCGGTTCCTCCCCCCACCCCCAGCCTGAAAGATGCACCTAGGCATTCATTCTAGTAGCCATTGATACATCTGTCGTCCATAAATTTGTCTAACCCTATCTTAAAGCCATCTAGACTGGTAGCTGTCACCACCTCTTCCAGCAGCACATTCCATAAGCTGATGACCCTCTGGGTGAAGAAATACTTCCCCCTGTCAGACCTGACTCTCCTACCCATCAGCTTCATAGAGTGCCCCCTGGTTCTAGTATTGTGTGATAGAGAAAAGAAATTTTCTCTATCCACCTTTTCTATACCGTGCATAATTTTATGTACTTCAATCAGGTCCCCTCTTAAACGCCGTCTCTCCAGATTGAAGAGGCCTAGACGTTGCAGCCTGGTTTCGTAAGGGAGGTGTTCCAGACCCTTAATCATTCTGGTTGCCCTTCTCTGCACCTTCTCTAGTTCCACAATAGCCTTTTTGAGGTGCAGTGACCATATGTGGCCTCACCATAGATTTATAAAGGGGCAAAATGACACTTGCTGACTTATTTTCTAATCCTTGGGATGATTTTTCTAGCCCTTGTATCTCTGAACCTTTTCTCCTTTCCCTCTGTCCCTGTGTAGCATGCTTCCCTTTACCCTGAGATTCCTGCTTCCTCTCCCTGTCCATGGTTTTGATGGCATCAGAGTGCATCCTGGTGAATGTCTGCCCGAGGCTCCATCACCATTGGAAAACCTGTTAGGAAATAGCAACACAATTGAATTACAGAACATCACAGGGCCTTTGATGAAAATGGGTACAGTAATGAACATGCCGAGGAACATAGGGTTGGCAAATCTAGTAACAGTAATTTTTATGCCAACAAAATTAAATGGGTTGGCTATAAATCCTATTACACAGAAGAAGTATATATATTGTTTATTGCTCACAAATTTTTGCTAAGAAGCATGTCCATTCGAGGCTGTGTAGAATAGTGCCTCTCCTTGCAAAATTATAAATTATGAAGCAGAATTCTATAAATCTTATTTGCTCTCAAGAAAATAATGGATATGGAGTAACATCCATGGCTCAGCACTGGCATCACTCCACAGACAGGAGCATGCATAAAACAGCAGGGAATTTTAATGCAGGTATCCTACAGAAATTCAGTGTTAGAGCAGCAAAATTTATTTTGTACATAAAGTTTTAGATCTCCAGTAAACCAGGGCTTAGAGACGCAAGACGAGAGAAAAGAAATGCCAGTTATTAACCAGGTTTTACTCATCCAATTAAAAATATGCCTTGCATCTCACAGACAGCACTGCATACTTCTTAAGATAAGCCTTATTATAGTAAGACTTCTGTCTTGAATTAAGATTTCCATTCTTACCACCTTGAGCTTGGGCAAACTTCATTTTATCAAGCTGGCCTAGTACTGAGTGACCTTTTTACTAAAAAGTGACTGCACCTTTGATTGGTTGGTTGGTTGATTTTCCATTATTAGAGCTGGGAACCAAATGTGAAAACATAATAGAGACTTGCATTTTGAAACGTGGGAAGAAACTGCCTGAAAGCAAAACTGACTTTTTCAAACACCAGTTTATGCTATCAACTACCATTTCAGACTATGATGTTTGTATGCTTTGTCTTCTTCAACCCACAAAAAGCACCTTCCCCAAGCAGGCCCAACGTACACGTACGAAGTGACCATGTACAAAGGGGGAAGGTTTTAGGAAGACAGCAGCTGGCTGCCCTTGATAACCAGAGCCCAAGCCACTGCCTATAGGCGGCTCATTGTTGTCTACACATCTTCTATGTCTTAAGAGCAAATGCAGAATGCAATAGATGAGGTTCAAGAAGAGACAAAAAAGTACTGGCTGAAAGATGGGATTGGGTAAGGCACCCCCATTCATGACACAATCTCACTCTTTGAGAAGTCCCAGGAGAAAGCCATTACACCCCACACACACACACACAGATGAGAATGCAACACGGAGCGTCCAACCTCACCTGGACCCCAGTTTATCTCCATATGGGTATTTTCTCCTCCAAGTGGGGAGGCACAATCCGAGTTTTCTACCCTGTTCCTCACTTAAGATGACTTTTGCCCCAAAAGGAACCGGGTGTGGACACCTCTATGGAGAGGTATTAGATACTCAGAAGACCTGGGTACCCTATAAACCCTCTACACATTCTCTGCCACCATGTTCAGGCAGCTATAAAAGCTCCTGTGTAGGTGACCAGGAATGGCAGATACAAAAGGATTGAGATGCTAGGAAGCAGCACAGGAGAGTTCAAACTTGTACCACCACAATTACATAGGCAGCTGAATGGAAGAGTCAACTAATAAAACTCAGCAGGAATGCACTCAGCAGTCATTGGACAGTATAGCTTGTCAACAAAAGGCACAAAGACGGGACTGGCAGGAAATAGTAATAATGAGGGGGGGCAATATTCCGCATTACTGCTTCTTAGCACTATATCTGACTGCTGTCTAGAGGAAGCCTTGGGAAATCCACCTTAGTGTTGAATAAGGAAGAAATAATTTGACTAGTTGTTTTGACCATATGTTCTCTCAACTCTGAAGGTGGGTTGGAGTTGGATTAAGACTTAGGTGTGAACACAGCCAGAGAGAGATAAAATTCAAACTACTTTCTTTCAGAAGCTGACTGCTTTTTAAATCCAGTTAAATTGATTTAATAATGCAAGTCAGATATATTTTTAAAGTCAGTGCTAAAAAAAGGTTTCTCTTCTAGCCCCTCAAACTTCAGATGCGTTATTGAACTTAAGAGATCAAATACCTTTGACAAGTTGAAAGGCATTTAGTTGTAAAAGACTGCAGAGTAATTAGATTCAGCCATGCTGACCTACCGTATCAGGATATTGTGAAGCTTAATTAATTTGTTTATGCCAAGGTCTCAGAATAACTGACAGGGGCTCTAAAAACTGGAGGAAATAACTCAGTACACTATTCACATTAAGAAGAGGAAGGAAACAGAAAAATAAAGTGTCAGCTGACTTAGCAGAGATTAGAGGAGTAAGTCATGTAAGAAAACCTACGGCTGGTAAGTACGATCACTCCTTCACAAGCAGAGAATGCCTCACTGCACATGCTGGCAGCCTTGCTACAGCAACCAGGTGACTGGATGGGCAACTGCTGTTGCATCTCCCTCTCCGCTTTGCCCAGAAGAGGTGTGCTGTGTCCCAGGCAGGAGTGAGCAGCAAGGCAAAACACGTGTGCACACTTACGGCAGTCCTTTGAAGACTCAGAAGTACTCAGCGTCAGTTCAGTCCAAAGTCAGGGGCGTCCAGAGATTCAGCAAGTATCAGCACAGTCGGTCAGTCAAAAGGTCGAGGTTTCCAGAGGTTCGGCAAAGTCACAAGGGGGTCCAAGAGTCAAAATATACGCACGGCAGGAGTTGCACCAGAGTCGTGCGCAACACCAGCTCAGCGTGTGCTGCTCAATTAATTAGGGGAAGCAGCTGGGCCAAACGCTGTGATCTATGCCTGATTTGCCTTTGCTAGCGGAGAAGGAGTGGGGAATGGGTGCTCTAGGGATTCCGAGCTTTCGTATCCAGAGGTGTCTGAGAGTTCCCCCAACGCTGGCCACGGACTCACAACGTCTGCACTGCTATGTTGTGGTTGCTGCCCCGGCTGCTGTGCTGTTGCAGGTTCACCCTCCTCTGAGGAGGAGGCTGGACTAGCAGGATAGGGCATGACAAGGTGTGAGTGAGTGCATGTGGAAGCATACTATCTTGTATAGCTGCTATCCCAGGCGGGGATGTGCAGAGACGCTTCCAGGATGAATGCATCTCTATGCAATGCCGTCTCAGAGCATCCTGGAGTTCCCCTGATCACCAAGTGTGAACAGGCCTTGAATGAATGTTTAGGGCCTTTCCGCACTTGGCCTTATTTTTGAATATATCCCAGGATAGG
>MTQE01000401.1:21842848-21854387 GCA_014337955.1 Aspidoscelis marmoratus
CCCTATCTTGAGATACATTCCAGAATAAGGCCTAGTGCGGAAAGGGCCTTAGACTTCAGAATTCCCTTCAGGTGTGTGAGTTACAAGGCTGTTCAGTCTTGGCGGATGTAACTGGCAGTGTTATTAAATTTTTGGGTTAGACATTCTTTGCATAAGAGGATAAGGCCCTTTCTGCGCTTTGGTCCTGGGACAGGGTGAGCTGCTCTAACTAGGGATGGGCGCAAATGGGTTTCTGGGCATTTGATTCGTAACAAAACAAATTCATAATGAATCAGATGTTAGAAAATTCATATTCATTCAAATAGATCCCCTTCAAAAGTGGTAGGATTCTGTTTGACACAAATGTATTCATACAAATTTGTACAAATATCTGATACGTGTCCGATATGAATGCATACGTTTCCAATACGTATCCCATAACATATCTGCTCTGAAAACATCAAATTCAACCTGAATCACTTTTAATCCACTCTCAATCCATGTCGAATGCAATCTGGATCTGCTGCAGAAGTGACTGGCGCGGCCACTTTCCCATCTCCCCAGTTTAACTAATGTCCGAACTATTCGTATGAATGTTAATATACAAATATCCTAACAGTTGATTCGCGTATGAATCTTACGAATATTCATGGACATCCCTAGCTCTAACCGGGAAACAAGCCACCATCCAGAGTTGGAAGAGATTGCCAGTGGAGAAGAAGAGGGTGAATCTTATTTGGACAGCTGGTTGTGCTCCAGCCTTCACATGCAAAAAGCCCTCAGGTATAGCAGCAAGGCTCAGGGTTTCCCACCTGGCTGGTTTTGCGGTGGACTCATTTTCAACAGTGCTTCCTGGAACTCTGCTCAGAAAGATCCCCTGTAGCATAGCAGACCAGAGAAAAGAGGCAGCAGAAGGAATATGCAAGAATTAGTGCATCCACAAATGGTTGACAGTGACAACAGCATTCTTTCTCTTGCTCTTTTTCAAAATTTTTATTTTGCTTAAAACCACACCACTCTCTTGAACTATCATAAAACCAGATATGTATCTTGTTTCCAACATCCATTTTTTATTTGCCTCCTTCCTTCCCTCTGCTTAGCCAGAACTTCAGATTTGCTTTTGAATAAGGGTTTGCTTCCAATGACTACCACCCTTTCTCTTTTCCTGGGCTTGCAATTTAGGTTCCACCTCCCTGTGAGACAATCCAATGTAGTGTGCTGTTAAAATAAAATCCTTATTTTATCGTACTGCTTTTGAAACCCAGATATTCAAATTATTTATAATCCTTGTGTTTCCTTCTACTGCTCCACAATGGCAGGCATGTCTGCTCTTAGTCAGGCCCAGTGGTCACAAACATGATCTGCATTGCCACATAATGCTGTAGAGGCATTCTTAGAATTCTTTATTCTGTTCTTTGGAAAACATACCTTCTTAGAATGCTGGGACAAGCTGTATATGATAAAAATGGGCTCTGCTTGTTCCTTGTCACTCCCATTTCCTATATGTAGACATTTCCTGCAAGCAGTTCCTGTCTAGGGATGTGCTGAACTAAAGTTCATAAGAGTTCATTTCTTAAAAATTGCTCAGAGAAGCCTGGAACCATCTGCTGCCTTTCCCAGCAGCCCCAGCCTGCGGTCACACAATAACCAGATTGTCCAGACAGGGAACTCACAGCATTTTTGGCCTGGAACAGCACCTGGAACTTGCTTGAGAGGGCACAAACCCAGTGCAAAAGATGCAAGGAATTCATCTTTCTGTGAAACATGGCCACCACCATTATCCTTCTCTTTTGGGGCAGGACAATACTGCATGGAAGTGCAGTGGAAGTTTTCACACTGGCAATGCTGGTCTTCTTACGAACTTCTTGCAATCTACTTCTGTCTTGTCTTTTCAGATTAGGAAACTGAGGATGCTCAGTGCATACTAAACCTACCCAAATCTTAAATGTGGATGGCTGCCCAGACAGCAGCCATCTTCAAACATCGGTGCTAGTACCATCACCAGGGCAATCTTGCAATGAAGTGCATCATTGCCCATGTGGAAATGGCATTAGAATCAAACCAGATAAGAACTACGGATTAACCACCCCTCGTCAAAAGATTGATTTTTCATCTAGGCTGGCTATTTTTCATTATCTGCTATTGACATTTTACCTATTTAATCCTCGTCATTCATACTCTAACACTATGCATTTTTATTCAGAAATAATTCTCAGTTACTTCAATGAGATCCCCAAATAGGCATGCATAAGGTTTCAGATCTTTAATGATTTTGACAGAAGACAGTTTTGCACAATTGTAGACTAAAACCTTCACCAGTTCTTTTTCTTGGCCATTATTCCAGCTTTCTTCCTTTATTAGTAGATCAGTCTCCCCTCTTTTAGTCCTTCTATCCACTTTTTGAGTGGCAAATTTATGTATTGTCCTGTTAATAGAAGTTAAAGCTGGTACTCCAAGAAGCCAGCATTGAGTTACTTCATTACTCTTTCCCAAGGTTACAGTCATAGATTTATCACTGTTGGACAGCCTCCAAATGTTAGCCACTTAATCTACTATTTAGCAATATTCTGGAGTAACGTTGGCAGGGCGACAGTCTGGGACTAGCAGAAGTTCTTGCCTATGTGGATGCTTGCTCCTGCTGTCGTGTGATGTGTACATCCAGGTATTTCAGCAGGGCAAAATATCTAGAACTGTGCAATCGCCATACCACACACATATCCAGCCTCCATTTGGGGGTTAATTTGGTCTTGCACATGCGCAATGACCAATTCCAGGCTTCCAGAGAAGTCATATACTCTCACTTTAAAGGTAAAACCAGAGCTGACAGTTGATTTCTCTGTAATAACATTATTGCAGGATTTCACCCAAATATCCCAGGCTATGCTGGGATTGCCATGGACAAGTGTGGCAATCCCAACATGGTGTTAGGAGAAGACCAGTACGCCCTGTCTGGATGCAGCCTTGGAAAATATTTTAGGAGTCATCTAATCTATTTGTTGTGGGATCTACAGTGTAGGATGCAATTTGACCATCCTTGGGAGATGTCTGGTTAGTTTTTACTTAGAAGGAAAGATTGACTTCTTGAAAAATGATTTGTTCCACTGCTGACCCTCTCTCGCCAGCTGGGAGTTTCTCCTGACATTAAGTGAAATCTCCTTCCTTGCAGTTTTCATCTGGTTGATTTTTAAACATCAGGTTACCTTCTGGGTGCACATGCAATGGAGTAGCCCAAGTTCAGGGTTTTCCTGGGGGAGGGGTGGATGAACTTGCAGTTCTCTGAGGAAATACATACATGTAGGCATGTATGTATTGATATGGAGGAAGGACTGAAATAGACTCAGGGCTTATTCATGCGGAAAGGGTAACTTTGAAGAAAGACTTCGGAACAGTTTGAAAGACACCCCTGTAAACAGAAAAGAGACCACATTACTATAGATACCAGCAGCATTTTAAAGGTGTTGCCATAGCAACGGTGTGAAATTTGCTAGCTACAATAGAGATATTATAATAATGACCATTTTATTTGGAGTTTTGAAAATGTTAAACATAAGCATTTAAAATATTTTAGCTCTTTGGTCTTGCTAGGAATAAGGCAGACCATAAAAGAGTTGGGCCGAGTGCTAACCCATCAAGTGTCTGTGGTCAAGCAAGAGGAAGAGACAGGTTGAAGACCTATGTGGCCTATGCAGGGAGTCAACCTGATGTCTCCCAGATATTCTTGGGTGGTAATTCAGACACAGGGAGAAAAAAAAAAGACCTTTGAGGTTCTTCTATGGCAGCTTAGAGAAGATTTGAAGGTGGGACTGTTCACACACCAGTCTGGCCCTCCCCCCTGTCATGAACATCTTGTGCTGGGAAAGGTGGATTAGAGAAGGGTAGGGAACATGAGGGCCACACACTACGATCTCTCTGAGGCACCTCCGAAGAAACCCGTTTGTTATGTCTGAATATAGCTTTGAACTTTGATTTCCATCAATCCTTGTCATTATGGCCAGTGGGCAGGGACCAGGGGAGGTGTAGTACATCATCTGAATGATACAAACAGCCTCTTGATTGTGTGTCATATTATATAGGAAGCAACCCCCAAATGTGAATTCTCTTTTTATTTACATTTCCTCATATCGAAAAGGTTTGACACTGGGATCTGACGTGAGTGCCTCTAAAATAACTAGAACTCCTCTGGACCAGAGTTTTGCAGTAGAGTGTGTCATCTAGCAGTGCTTCCAGACAACCAGACAGGGAGCACAAGTACTGTGTAATGAATAACAAACGTTCACATCTAAGATTTTTAATCCAATTTCAGTCCACCTTCAGAGCGGAAGAACGGAAGAGCAAAGTGATTCATCATTTTTGTTCCACGTGATCTAACCAAAAGGTGGATTTTCTGAGTTAGATAAAGCCAACAGCGAATAGCTTGTCACTTTGCCAGTTCATTATCTCACTCTGAAAGTGGACTGAAGCTATATTAGAATTTAGTTCTGAATGCAGACTGGAGAAGCTTGGTTTTCATCATTAAATGGTCATGAATCTCATGGGAGAGGTTCAAGACCCCAATCCTCTATCTAATGAACCATTAGATTGTATAAATAGAAGTTAACTGTCTTTTGACTGAATCTTTTGGTTTCCCAACCTGAGCTCTTGTCCTGGATTGGCTACGCTTCCAAATGAATATACGCGTCTATGCATGATTGCCAAGCGTGGAGCTGCTCCAAGGCCACAGCTCAGAGTTGGCTGCACAAATCCTCTGTTTCATCCCTGTTTGATTGCATTTGGCTCGTTGCATAATCTGCAGAAGAGCCCCAGAACGCTTGGCAGCGTGGCCAGTCTGCACAGGAATGGTTCAGACCATCTGCTCCTGGGTACATCTGAATGTGACCGGCATACAGGAAGACCCCTGAATGACAACTCTGGTGGAGTAGTGTTTTTCCTCAGCCCCAAAATGGGGAGACAGTGACGTGGCACACAAGAAACCAATCTAGTGGAGAGATCAGACCCAAGCAGATGCAAATTATGTCCTCTTGGCCAGCAGTGACTGTCAGTGGAAATGGGAAGGGCTCTGCGGATGTCAGACATGTGTGACACTTTACTTTTGTTTTCTCTCTCCTTGAGCGGATCATACTGAATCTTGATTTTGTTTTTTCCCCTCAGACTTGTGGAAAATGTGACAGAAGTAGAGAGCAGCATTTCCTGTGTCAGGGTGACTGAGAAACCACAATACTTATTTCTGGTAGTGATGCAGCAGTCTGGAAACAAATGTGTTATAGAAGTGACCTCCATCCTTTTCTTTTGAAAGACCAAACTATTTTCGATAATCTTGGGTGGAAACATTTACAGGCTGACAGAACAGGGTGTGTTCTCCCTTGTGCAGCGGAGGCATTCTGTGTATCAGTCTCGCTTCTTTCCTTTGCCATATAAATAGCAAGTTCCAATGCCACATTTGAGATAAAGGAACAGGTGTCTCCAGCTGCCTCTGAAAACCTTATTTGGAAGGAGAAGGGACATGAACTTGAATGCTGCTTTCCAGAGGCCAAAAGGACGCTGAAGGCGTGTAAGCATTTGCAGGATCCAACCTTCCAGTTCCATCTGACTTCCCAAATGGGGACAGAGGAAGAGCAAACAATTCAAATATCTTGGTTGTACAATTATGATTCAACTACTCAAAAGTCTGGACACACTTTTCTTGTATTATTTCTTTGGTGTGCATGAATGTGGGCGGGTGTTTAATTTTAGCTTTGGTGTCTCAGAGCTCAGAATATAATGTACATTAAAAAAAAAAAGAACAACTATAAAGACCATGAAAGTAGAATGCAAATCCCATCCCCAAACTGTGGGGGAACAAACGATTTTTGTTGCAGCCTCAAAATTGGCAAGATTGGAGGGGGATACTTGAACTTCTTCTGGAAGGGAGCTTTATACAGGGTAAATTAACTGCAGGAAACCGTTCAGATGCCACTGGGTGGATCTTTAGGCTTCCTGAGATCCTTGGAGTTAAGTACCTCTTCCATAGCTCATGTGTGATGGCTGTGCCAACAGGCTCAAATTTTGTGATTCTCAACCAACACGATCCATAAAGGTTCCAGGTGAAATATGGGCTTCTTATAACAAGAATTCTTCAATTCTTCACTCGAGTCAATATAAAAGAAACAAAATCAGAAGGTGGAGTTGCTGAATCAATCAACATCTGGGTATGCTGCCCTCAATACATATCATAAAAGTATGTATACAAATATATCACATGCCCTGCTCAGAAAAACGTCCCTCATTTTTTTCTTGCCGTGCTGGGATCAGGTTTTCTGTCAAAATGATCAGTGGAACATATGATACAAAACTACTAGGCTGCAGTTGGACTGCTTTCTCTTTCACAGCAGCACAACACTCACTACACACCTTTCCCCCTTCCCACAATTACAGGGAAGAGTGCCCCCTTGTGGATGGATGATATCACAGCACAGTGTACGGCATTTAGATAGCTTTCCCTTTTTTCCTTTGTTCGTGATTGGTCAAGTTAATAATATTGAAATGTTTTGCAGAAGAAAGTAAAGTTTCTGAATTACTTAAAGGTAGCACACAATTACTTGAAGGCCGCGTCCCCATGCAAGCCATTTGGCTCTGATTGGGCTCGTTTTTGACCTGGTGCAGGACCGAGATCGAATGTTGCCCATCCCCATGCCAAATTCTTTTTGACTGTGACATAAAAGTAAATTTGCTCCAAATGTGCTGCCTTCCTGAATCATTCAGATCCAAAATGCCCTGTTTTTCAGATTTGACTATCTGGAGGGCTGCTCCAAGAGGCCTTTTGGAACATGTCATGGTGGACAGAATCAACCAACCCTTGCTATTTGTGATTTGAAGTCAGGAAGAAGTGGTCAGATTGAATGAATCTTTGGCAATTCATTGGTGTTTGGATGTTTTGGACTACAACTCCCATTAGCCCTAGTTCTGCCAGTAAGGGGTGATGAGAACTGAAGTCCAAGGCTGCTGAAGAAGCCAAAGTGGAACAGAAGTGGAGTTCTTGTAGATGCTTTCTATCATATAGTTATCCAATGAAACAACCCTTTTCCAAAGATGAAGGAACTATGGAATTTGCTGCCAGTAGAGGTGGTAAGAAAGGTCTGGACAAATTTTATGGGTGACAGATGTATCAATAGCTACTAGAATGGATGTCTAAGTACATCTTTCAGGCTGGGGGACAGGAAGGATGCCTCTAAGGCCATCTGCTGGGACTCGAGAGCAGGAGAAGGTTTGTCCTTGTCTCTGCTTGAGATGCCCATGAGCATTTGGTGGGCCACTGTGTGAGACAGGATGCTGGATTAGATGGGCTGTGGCCTGATCCAGCAGGACTCCTCTTACATTCTTATGTTCTTATGAACATGAATGGAAGCAGTGCCTGCTCATTCTGTTGCAAAAAATGTATCAGGCTAAGTGGCCCTCAGCAGGCTTTCCGCCATCATCTATTTACTTTTTTCTCTGTCCATAGGCTCTAGGATTGTGTAAAACATACAGTCATCAAAGCTACAGTCCTGCACACCATAACGATGCTTAACTCCCACCGACTCCAGTAAAAACACAATCCAAACGTACACCTACATGCTCAGAAATGTGTTACCCAATTGTGTTTATACCACATCATAGGCTATTTGCTTTAACCCTGTTTGTACAAACTTTGTGCTATTTGAGCCCACAATGGCTTGATCCCAGTTCTGGCTCAGAGACCCTGCACACTCACGGCCATCAAAAAATGGCAGTTCCAGAATATGCGGAGAAGGGGCATCCTGGAAGGCTCGCAAGCAACATGAATGAGGCCATGTCTTACCAGAGCAGGCAGCACAGCAAATTTCTGTACAGTTTTTAGCAGCACACCATGGGCATTCCACAAGTATACTGGTGGAGCGACACTTAAGAATTTCCAAAGATTGCTGAGCTAGAGGAATTGTGCCTTGAAGCTGTTGCACTGTGCTTTCCTGTATCTCAGCACAAATATTCTTCACATTAGAAGCACCCAGAGAATGGGCTGCATGTCTCTATTGATACTCAGTGTAAATCTAAGCCTGGCTTGAAGTTTTCCCTTCAATAGATGCTAATGATTCTAAGCAAAATTATCTGTTTTCCAAGCAGAATCCAGCCAGCGGCTTTTCCTCCCAGCATGCTGTTATTGTCTGCTACAGAAAGAGTAGCATATTAGGCAGAAAAAGAAGCTAGCAGTCACAACTGTTTTCTTAAAAATAAATTTTAGTAAGACAAAAATGATAAATATTATAGGGCCTGTAGCTCTGGTGTCAAATATTTACAGAAAGTAACTGTGACTGGCATAAAAGGAGTTAACATTCCATGCTCAGTTTTTAGAATATAAATAAATACCAGAAGCGCCTTCCTAAACACTTGAAGCAGAAAGGTACAACTGATGGACATTTCCCTTGCTGCGTTTCCTCCTCTTTCTTGCCCAAGAGATTTAGCTCCTTGAGTGAGCTGAGAACCCTTGTCAGAGGAAAAGCTGGTGGGCCACGCAAAGAGAATTTTATCCAGGGAACGACATGGCTTCCACGATGCAGGTCTCTTCCTTCCTCCCCTTTTGATGTGTTGTGCTCATAAAAAGTGGTTATGGGGTGCGAAAGGAAATTTGAAATATCCTTGCCTTTAGCCAGGCCTTCATTATTTTAAAAGTCAATTTGGCAGAGCCTTCAGCCATCAAGAGAGACGGCCGAAGCTCAGCGTTAGAGCGCCTGCTTAGAAAGCAGACGGTCAGAGGCATGAACAGTAGTATATCTCCAGGCAGTTTGATGGTTCTGGCGCTGCTGAGGAAATATTATTTGGTGTTTTGTCCTTCTCTCTTTGGGCTCACTACATGTTGGACATGGGGACTATCCTGCTAAGTGCATTCTCCTAATGATAAACACAAGAGTTTCCTCTCTGCTAGATTCACAGGACTTCGGGCCTAGTTCCTTCAGAGCCTTCTCTTTTATCTGTCAGGGGGCTTCCTTCTCTTGCCTCAGCCAGGACTCAGTTCTTAACTTAAGAACATAAAAGAGGAGCCCTGCTGGGTCAGGCCACAGCCCATCTTGTCCAGCATCCTGTCTCACATGGTGGCCCACCAGTTGCTTCCCGTTTGTTCATGCTGGCCAAGTGTATTCCTAGGGAGCAAAAGAGGAGGATTCTCTTGGGGAATCACCGGGCTGGCACTCAGAGCAGCTCATTGCAGGAAGCAATGCAAGTGTGATCAAGTGATGGGAAGAGTCTGCCAAAGGCTAGGATTGGTGCACATGCGGTCCAGCTCCATTCAAAGGCTTAAAACAGGAGCCTTTCTGCACTTGGCCTTATTCTGGAATATGGCTTGGGATAATCTGTGAGACCTACCACAGTTTGTATTAGCATGTGAAAAACAGACTCTGATCCCGAGATACATTCTGGAATAAGGCCGAGTACAGAAAGGGCCCAGGTTAGCCTTCCCTTGTGTGATAAGAGAGAGCACTCCGGCACCAGGGTGTTGGATCTGATGGGCTCCTACCCATTTTGCCCCATGAAAATCCCAAAGGAAACACAGACCTCTTTCTTGGAGGCAAACGTTACCCCCAATTCACTTCCACGCCAACATGCATTCAGAGGCAGACTCCTGGATTTCCTGCTAGAGGAAAGGTGCATGGTCCTCTCCATTCGTTGGCTTCCTTCCTTGTCTCATTCTGCTAGCTTCTGTTCCACTAAACACCAAGTGTGCCGCCCTGCATTTGCCCAGTTTTGATGCTCCACTATGATTGCTTGTTAAGCTTTATCCGTTTCCTTCTCTGTCTCCATCTTTCTCTCCTTCTCTGTATTACCTCTATGGAAGAGGATGATGGAAACACTGCCAGTTCCCACAGCCCCCCCCCCACACACACATACTGTATATAGGCTATGTATGCTGATGTAACTCCGCCAGGAGGGAAGCACTGCAAAATCGGGGGGGGGGGGCGCTACACAGGGAAATCCCAGATTGTTGCTGCTGCATCTCTTTTGCTGTTTTTAGCTGCTTCTCATAGGAGGCCAAAGCCACAGTCCAGGGGAAAAAGGAGCATCCTCTGCAGTGCCAGCATGCGGAATGGGGAGGTGGGCTGTCTAGGGGGCACTACCCATTCCCATACCGAGGGGACAGATGAATTACCCCTTGGAGATCGGTGGCACCCAGAAGGGTTAACTTCGGCCAGCTGGTGGCACCGAGACTGCCAATACGGAGCCCTGCGGGACTTTCTTGGACCCCAGTCAGGCGGGCACCGGATGGTGATTTCGCTTCTTCCCCGCATCTGTAAGTGTGAGGCGTCCAAAGCGAGCCTTTCCCCACCCGTCGAGGCGGAGTTGCCTCTCTTTGTGGCCACACGTAAGGTTTAATCCGGCTTCGGTCCACTTTCAGAGTGAGGGAACACACCAGCAAAGCGACAGGCTGTTTTCTTTCAGGGTTAAATAACTTATATAAAAAAAAATCCGTCTGTGGGATAGATGATGTGGAAAGATAATTACTAGAAAGATAATTACTGGTCACGTTGCTGATGTGTCCTCTCGCTCTGAAGGTGGACTGAAGCTGGATTAAACCTCACCTGCCGAATAGATAACGGGAGGAGGACGCTTTTGCTCCCACCCCTTATCCTCGTTTGTGGTTAAAAGAAGAAGGCGAGGAGTCCGCACAGCAGGTTAGCGGCAGCAAAGCCACAGCAAGGGAGCCTCCGAAGCCCGCAGAGTGACGTGGCCGGGAGAGCACCGAGGAAACAAACAAACAAACAAACAAACAAGGAAACGAGGGAGGGGGGTTGGAAAGAGACCCTCCTCCCTGCGCACGCGCAGTGAGACAGAGCGAGGCCGGGACTCGGGGAGACCATCTCCTGGCAAAAGGAGGATCGCCTGCCTGGGAATGCCCCGGAGTCGGTGGAAGGGGCCACGATTGCCTGCCAAGCGCCGCACTGCGCCCTCCACAGGCCCGAGCTCAAGGCTTTAAAGATCCAGTAGCATGCACTATTCCTGCTCAGCCCCCGGTGTGTGTGTGTGTGTGTGTGTGTGTGTGTGTGTGTGTGTGTGTGTGTGTGTGTGGAAAGGGGTGGGGTGGGGTGTGCTAAGAACCAGCCCCCCCCGCCCGACGGTGGAAAGGGTTGCCTTTGCAGGGAAGAGCCAGCTTAGGACGCGCCTGCTGCAGCTTGCGAGGATTCCCCTTCCCTTGGGGGATTCCTCCCCCCCCGCCCCACGTGGAGGGGGCGGTGGGCTCCGCTCTTGGCCGCGCGGCTCTCTGCAGCGTCCGCCCAATTGCAGGCCCGGAGTCTCCCCGGCAGCTCGGGGCGCGATGAATCTCCGAGGACTGCGGGGGAAGCACTTCTTTCTGCTGGCGGGGGCGGCCGCGCAGGCTCAGTGCGATCTCACTGCGTCTCAGGTCCGCGGCTGGGCAGGAGCCAAGGCGAGCGGGAGGGGGAGCAGGTCGAGATCCAAGGCGCGGAAGCCCGGGCAGCGGGCGAGGGCTTCTCCTCCTCGGAGCGGAGGAATCCCTGGGCGACGCCGGCGAGTGGGGCCAATCCCACTTGCTGCTGCTGCTGCTGCTGCTGCTGCTGCT
>MTQE01000401.1:21859409-21881937 GCA_014337955.1 Aspidoscelis marmoratus
CCCCCCCCGCGCGCGCAACCAAGAGCTGCCATTCATTAGGAAGCAAGAGAGTTTGGACTCTTTGCATAGACTTTGCAATCCTGTACATGTGCCATACCTAGCTTTGCTTTCCTTCTGGGTTCTCGACGTGAAAAGCCTCTTTGCAGATGTCCATCTTGCAGTGTTTGGATTATGGAAGGCCTCCCTCCTTCCTTCCTTCCCTCCTTCCTTCCTTCCCTCCCTCCCTCCCTCCTTCCTTCCTTCCCTCCTTCCTTCCTTCTTCTTTCCTCCCTCCTTCCCTCCTTCCTTCCCTCCTTCCTCCTTCCCTCCTTCCTCCTTCCTTTCCTCCTTCCCTCCTTCCTTCCTCCTTCCCTCCTTCCTTCCCTCCTTCCTTCCTTTCTCTTTTTTTTTTGTTAATGGTGGTTTTTGCTCTTTCCGCGACTCCGAAGCTGTCCTTGGGCTTTGCAGCTTATTGGGGAAAGGGAAGGGGGAACCCAAACAAAAGCAAAAAAGAAAAAAACCCACACATAATACTAATACTAATGCAGCACTTAACTATGTATTTGAGCATGTCAAAAGAGTGTGATGTTCTTTGTAAATATCACCTTGAGGAAGGCGCACTCTCGCGTGGCAAAAGCAGGCCAAAAAAACAAAACAAAAAAAAGCAAAACAGTTTTTGTTTGGTTTGTGGTTTGTGATTTTTTTTTTTTTTGAAGACCCAAAGTCCCAAGTTGGTGCCTTGTTGTGAATCCCTGTGAACGTCACGCCTGTGTTTCGACGACGCTTCGCATGGAGCCTTAAGGTGAACAGGAAAGGGTGGGAGAGGGACTCTGGCTCAAAAACACGAAGGGAAGGAGCCGCCGCACGTGAGAATGTAAGCAAAAAAACAAAACAAAACAGAAGCAAAACAGCCCCCTCCCCAAACTTCTCAGAAGTCTATTTTTGTTACAGAAGTGTAAATTTATAAATATCTTCAGCAGTTGGAATGTTGTAGTTACCTACTGAGTAGGCGCAATTTTTTGTATGTTATGAACATGCGGTTCATTATTTTTGTGGTTTTATTTTTTGACTTTGTACTTGTGTTCGTTTCAACAAGTGACTGTTCGGCTTCTAAACACATTGAATGCGCTTTACTGCCAATGGGATATTTGGTGTACAATAACCCTCTGGAAACGTCAATAAAAATATGGACGGAATGATAGACCCCGCTTTCTTTCCCGCCCCGGTGAACTTGGCCTTCCGGGACTGGGCCCCACCAGGCTGGCAGCCCTCCCTCCTTCGGCCAGCAGTCACTGGGCAGGATGAGTCCCTCGCAAAGGGAACCTTCTCTAGACATCATAGGGTACCTAAGGGGCCCTGTTTAGTTGTCAGGCCCTAAGCGTGGCCTGGATGCACGTCCATCATTGTCCAAGGACGGAAGCTGCTTTGTGGCAGGTTAAGGGCAGAAAACAAGTGATGTACTTTGGTCTAGTGGTTACGGAGCCCGACTCTTATCTGAGAATATCGGTTTTGATTTCACCCGCCCCCATGAAGCCAGCTGGGTGACCTTGGGCTAGTCACAGCACTCTTCTGAGCTCTCACAGCCCCACCTGCCTCACAAGGCATCTGTTGTGGGGAGCAGAACAGAAGGTTTGTCAGCAGCTTTGAGTCCCCTTAAATGGGTGAGAAAAGCCAACTCTTCTTCTCCAAGGCTGACCTGTAGCATGAGCTCCTTTGAGCCTCTGGACTGGAGTCCAGCCACATCCCCTGGGGAGAGGCTGGAGGGGTCACTTCTTTACCTGGGTGGTCTGAAGGGAGGACCCATCTGCTACCTGGGAGGGGCTGCATCCAGACACATTTTGTAGAGAAGAAAGCTGCATAGAGCTAATGACACGTGGGCGCTGAAGTTCCCATCCCATCTCTATTCTAATCCACATTAAAGACCACAGGACGCACATGGAAAGCGCATTTCCCAGCCTTTAATGTGGATTAGAAGCACTACCGTGTGGATGCTACCACTCTTTAAAGGCAATTTTGATTTTGATTTTGGAACTGCACGCTGAGGCAGCCAAAGAAGGTGACCCCTGGGCCCTGCCGTCAAGGAAATTGGGTGCCCCGAGGACTCCGGATAACGTGCAAAGCGGTTAAGCTGAGAGTCATCCAAGGGAGGAATGGGGCATTTTAGAGGTGCGCCAGCCCCCACGGCCCAAGATCCCCGAGTAGCTTTCAGTAATCCCGGCTCGAAGCCACCGTGGCTCTTCCAGTGTGGACAGGAGAGGAGGGTGAAAGCCTGCAAGGCGCTCCATGCCCGTGGTGAGCAATTCCTCCCCTCCACGGGGATGGCGGAGTTAATGAATGGATGTCCAGTCCAAGACGGGCGAGCGCTGCTTTATCACACCGCCGGCAGCGCTCCCTTGTCCGAGGGGACGCAGGGCCTGGAAAGCCAGCCAGGGCTCCAAGCTCGCCTCCTCCCCACTGCCTCGGCTCTGCTGCCCCGGGTTGACTGCGCGCCTCTGCCTCCCTCCCTCCAGAGCCCGACGGCGATGTCCTTGGAGCTCTTCAGAAACGCATGAAAAAAGAGGCTTCCCTTCAATTTCTCAAAGGGCTCCTTTTTCGCTCCCTCTCCCGAGGAGTCTCTCAGCTCCTGACCCAGGAACGGGTGGGACCCCCGGGGGACTGGGAAAAGTTCTTGTCTTGCCGAAGTTTCCTTCTGAGCATCCATTCAGGAGCCTAGGATGGCAGCCTTAGATCCTCAGGAAGTGGAGTGAGGCTTCCTCGCCAGCTATCAGGTATGGAGGGGGGGGATGTCAGGGTTTGCAACACAACAACCTTATGAGGCAGGCCAAGAACCGGTCCCAGCCTAAAGATGACAAAAAAAAAAAAAAATACAGGGGAAAGTCAGGCAAGACAGAGACGGGCTGCAAATTCTCAGGCTGTTGCAATTGGGTTAGGAACCAACCATGCAGTTTCCCTGGCAGGAGTCGAACCTATGACTCTCCGCTTTCCAGGTAGAGCTACAGCCACTTCTTCCCCAACTGATATATCCTTTGATCCACCAAGGCTCAGCTAAGCTTAATGCCTTCCTTGGTCTGCTGATCCAGGGCTAAGGGCTAAGCTCAGGGATGCCAGCTTGGTTGGTAAGAACTGACAGGGAGTGTAAAGAGCTCCAAAGGGGTTTCTTGAAGTGGGGTGAATGGGCAGCCATGTGGCAAATGCACTTCAACCGTAGCAAATGGAAGGTGGTACATACTGGAGCAAGGAAGCCCAGTACAGTTGGGGGCTCTGTCTGTAACACATCCCGGAAGGGATCTCCAGTTCTGGTGACAGCTAGATGATGGTGTCAGCCCAGTGTGCAGCAGCAGCAGCAGGGGAAAAAAGCAGAATCAGTCCTGGGGATGATTAGGAAGGCAACAGAAAATAAGTCAGGAAGCATCACTTTGCTTTCTTGGTCCAGTGAGACAATTTGGTCCAGTGGTTAGGGAGCCAGAGTCTTCTCTGGGAACACTGGATTGGATTCCCATATCCTCCATGAAGCCAGCTGGATGACCTTGGGTGAGTCACAGCTCTCTTCTGACCTCTCACAGGGTGTTCTGTTGTGGGGAAAAGAACAGAAAGTTTTGTTGGCCGCTTTGAGTCCCCTTAAAAGCGAAGTCTTCTTTTTCTTTGTAAGTCAATGGTGAGACCGCTTTTGGAATATTGTGCACAATTCTGGTCAGAAAGGGGCAACCGGAATGACCGAGGGGCTGGGAAACACTTCTTTAAAGGTTTTGCCTTTGTCCCCTGTTTGAGATGCCCAGAAGGAACAGGTGAGACAGGATGTTGGACTAGGGGTGTTTTTCCACTGTCACTAAAAGTACCCATTAAGTACCCATTAATGGGTACAAAGATGCCATTATGTACCCAGTAATGGGTACTTAATGGGTACTTCTAGTGACAGTGGGAAAACACCCTAGATGGGCTGTGGCCTGATCCAGCAGGACTCCTCCCGTGTTCTTCATGAGTTGCTACACTAACGTCCCACAGAGTGTTTCTGCAATTAGAGCTTCCACCCACCCACCCCTCACAGCCTGGCATGGAGTTCCACGCCACAGGTAACTTGACTTCTCTTTCAGGCTTCGTTTCTGTGCATTGGGGCTTGCAAGCTGCCTTTACCTCCCCGCATTCTCTCCCCTGGTCATCATATAGCACAAGCCTTCTTTCTTCCGAGTTTTCTTTCGTCCGAGTGGTAGAGAAAGGCTGTGCGCCCCTCCAAGAACAGAGATGTTCTTTCGTTCTCCCTAGTCGCGATCCATCATTTTTGCGCCGAGGAGCCGGTAACCGTGTGCTCCTTCCGCATCCTATAGGTGCGCATTGCCCCCTCTTGTATCCTGTAGATGCAAACTTCTGTTAAGCGACCTCTCGGCATCCCTCTGATGGGGGAGGGGGCAGGTGATCCCCTCTTCTCCAAACTGGGATCTCCTACATAAAAAAGACTTTTGCAACTCCTGTCTCAGAAATTCCCTTTTCCCCACTACTTTCCGTGAACAGATCAGAGCTCTGTCACTTTCCCCAGCAATCTGTCCGCACAAGGGGACAAGCAATGGCTCATATTTTTCCTTCAATGAAGATCCAGTCATGGGGGGTTCCACAGGAGTTAAGCCACCTCACCCCCGCACCACCACCACCACCCCGCCCCTGAAAACCAGCAAGCTGAATAGTTGTGGGCGCGTTTGGCCTTTTGAACTGTAGCACCTTCTAATAAGAATCGGGCTCGATTCGTCCCCATGGCAAAAGCTCAGCCCCAGTTCTTCCTGGAGAAATGGGTCTGTTGTTCCCCCAAAGAACCCAGTGTGGCAGCGGATGGGCGTTTCGGACAGCGACAAAGGCAGAATCGGAAGCTTTTCGTGACCTGCTTGGGTCGTGTGGAAATAGTTTTTAGACAAGGCAGAAAGGAAGCGCCACTCTTCCCTTCAGAGTCACCCGCCTCTCGCCTAACAGTGGCCACTCTGGAGGCAACACACACAGTAAAAAGCGAATAGTGTGGATTAGAGCTGGGATGGAAACGCTAGCGTCCACATGCTCTACGACACTTTTGCGGCTGTTTTTTAAAAATGTGCGCAGATTCAGCCTTTGTCTTCCAGTAGCTTTTCCCTGCCCCGTCACAGAGCGAAGCTCGCCTGGCGATGCCTCCCCCCAGCTCCTGAGCACGCTGCCTCACGCTGGCAGATTTCTGCCTGCTATAAGGGGGAAATGACCCCCTTCGTTGTCACTCAGCGAACTGCCACTTAGAGGGGAAATCTCCAGTGGTCCCCTGGCTCCGGACCTTGGCACTAAGACAGGGTAGCCTCCCTCTGCAGACTGCTGGCCCGTTGCCCATAGAGTTTCTTGCAAACCTGTGTCCATTTCCTCTTGAGTGAGCCAGTTTGGTCTAGTGGTTAGGGAGCCGGACTCTTATCTGGGAATACCAGGTTCGATTCTGCCCTCCCCCATGAAACCAGCTGGGTGACCCTGGGCTAGTCACAGCTCTCTTCTGAGCTCTCACAGCCCCACCTACCTCACTGGGTGTCTGTTGTGGGGAGAAGAACAGAAGGTTTGTCAGCCGCTTTGAGTCCCCTTAAATGGGTGAGAAAAGCGGGGTAGAAAAGCCAACTCTTCTTCAACTCTTCTTCTTGAATGAAACTGGCCTTTGGGGCAAGTTCCCAATAGTAAGCCCGCCCGCCCGCTCCTCGCCTTTGCATTTCTACCTCTGCCCCGCGCTTAGACAGGTTATGGCGCACGCCCATGCTGTGCTTGTGTCGGCTTGCGCTCACACCTAAGTTTTAATCCAGTTTCCGCACGCTTTCGGAGCGAGAAACCAAACCAGCAGACTTACTCTTTCTACATCATCAAACCCCAAATGTTGATTTTCTGACTTAGTTACCGCTGAAAGACATTTCGCTGAGTGTGCTCTCCCGCTCTGAAAGTGAAGCCGGATTAAGACTTAGGTGTGGACGCCTTAAACGATCCTGCTCAATTGGATAGCATTACGCTCCCTTTAGGAGCTGGAGGGAGGAAAGGCGGCCCAGGTTATCTGGCTGGACTGCGATTTGAAGAGCGGATTCGTAGGCTCCTCAAGGGTGGGACCCCCAGATCCATTCTTAGGTTCCCTCTCTGGCGATTCTTCCCTGCTGCGCTCCTTCTTTCCTTCCTTCCTTCTGCTTAGGACGCTTGAATTTCGCCCTTGCTGTCGTCTCAGCTGTAGCAGCCAATGCAGCGGCAGCTGGATTCCCATTGGCTTGGAGACGTCACCACGCAGGACGGGACCATCAAGCAAGAGGCTTCCAAGGAAATTCGCTTTCGCTTCCAGCGAAGTCTCGGAGGAAACGAGAGGGCGCAGGCGGCAAGAGTCTGTCTCCTCCTGCCAAGGGGAAACCGGAACTGGTGGCTTGCCAGTCCACACACACACGGCGTGGAGCTTTAAGAAATGGATGGTGCACGCGCTTTCCCGTCGCACACAGTCCGATCCCACCTATTGGCGTGCGGCTGGACTGAAGACGGTGGCGCACACGCTCTGGAGATCCAACAGGCTACGCTCTGGAGATCCAAGAGTCTCTAGGCTCTTCCAGAGCTTCTCTTGAGCAGCAGCCCCCAAACCGCTTGGCTGGCATGGAGCGGCTACGAGAGGAAAACAGATCCCAGAGATACACAGATTTGTTTTTGCTTTTTTTGGTGTATTTTCCTGAATCTCGGGACATACATTTTACTGCAGGGATTGGAATCATTCCTCAGGCTGCAGTTTTGAAACTAGAAGAAACTGCCAAAAAAGAAAAGAAAAGGGGGGGTCTTATTCACAGCTGTTTTCACCCACCCCACCCCACCCCACCGACTTCTCTCAGCACCTTCTCCAGAAATTCTTATTTCCATAAAGTTCTTCCTCATCCCCCTTCAGTTTCCTATACCCCTCGCCAAGAGGGCCAACAGTTAGGAACAAAGGGGATGAAGTCCTTGTTGCTTTCCACACTAGCCCTTATTCTAGATTATAACCCAGAACAGGGACCTGCTGTCTGCCTGCTGCTGCTGCAGACAATGGGAGGCGCCACCACGGCCTGCTACAGCCTGCACTATCATGTGGATGGCAGGTCCCTATTCTGGGATATAATCTGGGATAAGGCCCAGTGCAGAAAGGGCCCTTTATACCTGCCTAAGAAGAGGCCTTTTTTAAATAGCCTGGGGAAATATTTAGCTGCACTTCTGAGTCATTCACGTACCTCATCTTCCCTTCAGTGGGGCTTATTTAACCAGCAGAACAACTTGCCCTTTCTGTCTGAAGACAATTACACCTATCCCTAATATAACCTAGAGCTGTAAGCTGATCTGTTTTGTTTTTCACTTAATAAAGAGAGGTGGTTGTTCTAAGCATGTACAGAGCGTCACCTTTTATTCACCACCAGGCTGCACCTCCAGGCAATCGCATAAGCCGTCTTCAAAGGCAGGGCTTTTAATTTCCAAACAGAAGTGTTTACCGATGTAGGTATAGTTAGAAACTCAGACTATAGTGGTTGTAGTATCCGGCAGCGCTGTGTAGTATAGCTAACACGAGGGAGAGGCAGGAAAGGAAAGGCCCTTGGGAAGTTCCTCCCTGAAAGTTTGTGTCCTGATTTGGGGGAACCTTCTAGTATGGGCCCGCTGGAGGGCTAACTCGCAAGAAGGTACCCAAAATGTGCTGAATCCGCAGAAGGCGTCCTCACAGGAATGCGAAACCGGGTATTTAGAAGGTTGTCCCACTTTACCACCTTTCCCCCGTTTATCTGCCCCAAAAGGGACCCTTCTTTAACTCGTAGCATCGACTTCGACTGGCAGCGCAGCGGAGAAGAATGACACGGGTGTTTCACATACACACGTTCACATACCCCCCCCCCAAGGGCTTAAATTTCAATGAGACGCTTTGTCACCGCCACGGGAGAGATCCGGATGGCCGGCATAGCGCCTTTCCCGTCCTTTCCTTCTCTGGGAATCCCCCGCACTAGCCTGGCAAGCGCCGCTGCCGACAGCTGCCAAGAGGAGCGTTTTATTAGACGGCCGCGGCGGGAGCGGATGAGGGGAAAGCGCTGACTCGGTGCGTCTGCGGCGCAGGGAGGGCCCGGAGCCCCTCGCCCGGCTCGGTTCACACGGCTCTCGCCCGCGAGGACGCCGCATTCCTGCGTGCCCTGGAAGCCGAGCGCTCCCCCCCGACGGGCCCGTCGGCGGGAGGGAGTCTGTTTTGGCGCAGCTGTTTGTAATTTAAGGCCCAGCTTCGGCGCTGACCATTAAGTGACAGGAAAAGCCTTGCGTCACTCCTGGAGCCGGCCCAGGCGAGGCGAGGCTGGGAAGGGAAGGGAAGCTGGCTAGGCCGAGGAGCGAGCGCCCCTTCCCAGCCAGCCAGCCAGCCGCTCCCTCCCGGACCCAGGCTCCAGCAGGGCCGCTTGGCGCAGCAGGAGCGGCGACTTTGGCCTCAGGGTGCAGGAAAAGCGCTCCCGGCCTGGGAAGCCTCTCCCTCTGCAGGCGAGGCGAGGCCTGGCGGGCCGGCGAGGCGAGGCCTGGCGGGCCGCCGCGGCTCGCCAGCGCCCAGACGAGCGCTCCCAGGCCGTCATCCGATCCCGCCGCCCCGCGGCGAGCCAAGGCCGAGCGGAAGCGGCCCTCGCTCCGTTCCAAGCAGGAACCGCGTTGCCCATAGATGGCGCTTCCTCCGAGCCATATATGGCCCTTCCTCGCGCCATACAAGGCGCTTCCTTCCCGTCCGCGGCTTCTGGCGCGCCGCCTGGCCTGGCCTGGCCTAGCCCGGCGGCTGGAGAGCGGGGAGAGGGAGGGAAGAGGGGAAGGCGAAGTGGCTGCTCGGGCCTTGCCAAGCCCTTCGGGGACCGACGCTGGAGGCCTGGAAAGGATTGCTGGAGAAAGACGCGCCCTGCTGCCGCTGCTGCTGCTGCTGCTCGGGCATTTAGTGAGTCTGGTGCAAACCAGCCTTGTTGTTTCAGTGGTTGAAATACAGTTTTCCTCAACTTTTGCAAAGTTACCCTTCTCTTCTCTTTGCCCTATTACTGAAAATCATAATCTGCTTTGTAAGTTGGAGCTCCTTCCTCCCAAAAGTCAAGCCGAAATCCCTTTCCCCCTATTCAAACTGACTCCACAGGTTTGATGCTTACCTATCAGTTTTGCTTCCCCCACATACCTTTTCAAGGCCACTTGTAATTTAAGTGTTGGGTTGGCTAGCATCCAGCAGACTAGGGCCTTTTCTGCACTGGGCCTTATTCTAGATTATATTCCAGAATAGGAACCTGCCTTCTACGTGTTAGGGCAGTGATGGCTAAACTTTTGAGCTCGGGGTGTCAAAATTTCCAAGAAAACCTAGCTTAACTCAGGTGCTGTGTCACTTCTAGAAATATCCATAATTTTGTGATATTTGTAGCTCTAGTAAAAAAGTTATATTTTTGATATATGTATTTATTAAGGGCAAAAACGAATAATTCTTTACATTAGTGACTTGTTGCTGAATTTTGTTTGCTAAATCTTCAATTGAAAGTTAGCATTTCACACACTTCAAGAACAAGCAAGCACTACATGCCCAGGTGCCAGGGTGACCATGTGTGTCACTCAAAGGGGCTTGGCATGTCACCTGTGACACGCGTGTCATAGGTTGGCCATCACTGTGTTAGGGTAAACTATGCTAGGCTCTGGACAAGGGCTTCTCTAGTCTACACTGGTACGAGGATGGCCTGTCCCTATTCTCAGGTATAATCCAGAATAAGGCCCAGTGCAGAAAGGGTCGAGGGATCGAATCCCTGCTCCTTGTTAGGGCCTTGGACTAGTCAGTGTTGTGTGTTAGTTTAATCTACAGTACAAGGCGTAATAAAAGACCGGAGGAGAGCAATTGTCTCTTTAGATCAGCGGTTCTCAACCTTCCTAATGCTGCTACCCCTTAATGGAATTCCTCATGTTGTGGAGACCCCCAACCATGGGGGCAGGGCACCTAGGAGGGGGGAGGGAAGGGCAGTGGAAGGCTCGTTGCAGCCCCTCTGAAAGGTGTCCCGACCCCCAGGTTGAGAACCACTGCTTTAGATTGTAAGCCTGAGGGCAGGGACCTGTCTAAGATTAAAATAATATTTTTACCCACTCTGAGACCCTGGGTATAGGGTGGGATATAAATATAAATAATAATAATTATTATTATCTTGAGCGATTGGGAACAGATCAAAGTATAAATGATATAACCTGCTGCTGTCACTGTGTCTTTTTCTCTCTGTGTGTCTTTGAGCATTCTGCTTGGCATGTTGCATTCTGCTCAGGCGAAGAGCAAAATGGAAGTTTGCATTCTGGGGAGGAAGAGGTAATGGGTTCTCCTTTGCTGGAAGGATTCAAGCAGAGGCTGGACCTCCGTCTGTCTAGGATGGTTTAGGAAATCCTGCATTGAGCAGGGGGTTGGACTCAATGACCTCCACTATTGTTATCTGCCCTGAGAAGTAAAGATATGAAGCCTAGCAAGGATTCTCAAGCTAGAAAACGAATTTGCAGACTGATAGAGGGAAAAAAAGGAGGGTCATTTTAGTTTGGGATGCTAGCTTGGCTGAGTTTGGCCCTGGCCCTGAATGAAATTACTCTCTTTCTTCTTGCGAACATTTCTAGAAGGTGAGTGGGAAGAAATAAAGTAGCTTCCTCCACGACAGATGATTAGTTATTTGGGAGTGAGCTTTCTTTCATTTCTCAAGATTGTTCAAAGAAGAGGGAGCAAAGGCCATAGAACCAGGATCAAATCAGATTGAACCAAGTCTCTGGTCAGTTTGGTCCCCTACTCATATTAGATTTGTTTTATGAGCAACCTTAGAGTTGCAGCCTGAAAAACCAGAGATCTTTTTGCACTAAGCCTTTTGGAACGCGTGGAGGACACACCAGGACAGAGCATTCACTCCTCTGGGCTGGCGGTTCCATTTGGAACCACCTCAGTCCATCCCAGAGGGCCCTTCACGCGTTCCGCGTGCAGAGGACTTAATTGTGCTCTACGTGTGGCCCAGCATGTTCCGGCTATCCCCAGCCATCCAGGGAGGGAAGCATTTGCATGCCTCCCTCCCTGACAGCTGTGGGACATGCCCCCCCCCCGCCATGATTGGGCCAAAATCGACCCAACAGCTGGCAGGCCCGCGCAAATCACTCACCTTGCCGGGCCCAGGGTGCGATCTGCCGTGGTCTGCACAGCCGCGTGCACTCCGATAGATGGGACCCAGTGCGTTGCGTAGACTGCAGCAGATCCGCACCCTGGGCCCGGCAAAGTGAGTGATTGCTCGGGTGGGGAGGGAGGGAGGCTCACTCCCAGCTCCTGCAGTCCCATTGCGACTGCAGGAGTCGAGGAGACACCCAGTTCTGCCTCCCCTCACCCCTTCCCATGGCAGGGAGAGGTCAGACTGTGGCTGTCTATGGGCTGGGGGGATGTGGGGTCCCTCACTAGACCAGTCCCAGCCGGTCAGCCGCAGGACCCCACATCCCCCGGCACGTTGGGGCAGATTGTTGACCTCTGCGAGGCTGAGCCGCTTAGATCTAGGTGGCTCAGCCCTGCAGATGGCCCACGGGACCACCACCCCACCCACCCCGTGGTCCGGAGATGCGTGTGCGCGTGCACCTACCTGCTGGCTGTCCTGGGTCCAAGTGACCCGTCTCAGCTGGTGCCACGGTGCTTGCCCATGTGGGTGGGCTGTCCAATCAGAGCCGGCCCCGCCCGCCCGCAGAGACCAATGCCGGCTGAGCCGGGTCACTTGGACCCAGGACAGCAGCAGGTTGGTGCATGTGTGCTTGCATGTCCCCGGGCCATGTGGATGGATCCCTGTGGGCCCTTGGGGACACAATCCTGTCCCTTAGAACTCGCAGAGACCTGAGGAAGGGCCCTGCCAGGTCTGCCCGCCCCTGGGTCTTCTCTGACCCAATGGCAGACAGGCCTGAGAGGGGTGTCCCCACCCCCATCTGGCCTTTTCAGGCTAGGATACTTTGGTGCTCTTTCCCCATCCGCGAGTAGGCAGGTAGGAAGGCGTGTAGACGCGTTCCTTTCCTGCCTACGTGTGAATGGTCCCAGAGTGTCCGAGCCTAAGTGCACTACAGCTGTTCTGGCTGTAGCGCGTAAAGGCTTCAGTTGTGTAGGCTTGTAGAGAACAGAGTGGAGGTTTGGCAGATTGGAAAATATACCTTTGGCACATGAGAGGGGTTTAAGGGGGGATCAGGGGTTTCCAGGCTCTCAGAGTTTGGAGGGAGGTGAGGGCACACAGATTTGCAAATGGTGGGACTTGGAGAAGAGATGGGAGAAATCTTGGAAAGATTGGAAGGTACACAGCTTCCATTTTCACACCTGGGCTCAGCACTTAGCTTATAAAGCAAATTAAGGTGAAAGAAGAGGGTATCTTGCTCTGGAGCTCAGTGCTTGTCTGTCTCCTTACTCCTATCCTGTAGCCTAATGGCCGCATTGTAACTGGGGCAGGATCTGCCTAAGAACCCTGTGAAGAATGACGTAGGGAGAGAATAGAATGCAGCCTGAGCAATAGATGTCCATGACTGAATAAGAAGTAGCAACTCCTTGTGCTTGTACTTCCATCTCATCCACTTTGGCAAGGAAGAGGTAATAAGGGCAAGTCCTTTCCCCTCCCCTCTAGGGAATGTACTGTAGTGTATCAAAGTACAAGGGATGGCTGATGATCTTTTGCTGGATTCAGGTGGGTAGTGGTTTTCCACACCAGATGGATGCTTGATGGTTTGGACACCTTTGAAGAGCTTTCTTTCAGGCTGGGCTGAGCCCCTTCTTTGTCCGTGAGTGAGATACAAAGAACTGTTGCAGTACTTATTGCAGCATGGGTTCCTCTTTCCCTTCCCTTACCTGCATGTTCTATCCTGCAAGTAGTGTTGTCAGTGTGCCCAAGTTTCCAGCTGTGGTCAGGAAGTAAATATTTTAGAAGGTCTTTATTCTGTGTGGCCGTGATGGAAGCACCTCGTTTTGGCCTTGGGTACGTGTGACATGAAGTTAGAGAGCTATTGGCTCGTGGTACTAGCTTTGCCATCTGGTTTGTTGTTTCTCGTCACAGAGTTCATCCAATGTACTAGACACTGTGTGCTTCTACTGAATGTTGAGTCACCATAGTCAAACTGCTGCCAAGGTAGTAAGCCTGAGGTAAGAGGTAGTGTGAAGGCAACATTAAATAACAACAATTCTTGCACTGAATTCAGTTGAAGAATGTTTATTTAGAGCAGCTCCAGGACTGGAGTAAAATGTGGCTATCAATAAGGTCATTGTTGTGGTGGGTGGAATATAGAGTCTGATGTTAACATTATTGTTGTTTTGGGTACCATCAAATCAAGCTAGACTGCTGGTGACTTTGGCTTTTTCTGTACTTACCTGGGTTTGTTCTGGAACAACTGGATCCACTGATCCAGACCATGTGGAGGCATGGGCCGGCTCAGTGCTGTCTGTTCTGATGGCACTGATCCAGCCCACACATCCCTGTGGCTGTGAAGCCCACGTGAGCTTCACAGCCACCCCCTCACAACTCCCATGATCTGGAACAAAGCCCTTGGTCCTCTTGTGGACTTGATTGAATGGGTCTCTTAATTTGGATCGAGCTCCATCTTGTGCAGCTGGAGCAGAATTAACAGGGGATGGGGCCTCCCTGATCCACATTGATGTGTGAATGGGAAGCCCGTGATCCAAATTAAGAGGCTCCTTAATCCAGATCTAAAATGAGTGCAGAAATGGCCTTTGTGAAACACATCTGTGAAGTTTTCGTGGAAGACAACATGGAGGTCCTAGGAAGTGAGCTTGCACCCCTCTGATTTCTAGGCAGTTGCTCTGACATTGAGTTATAGCTGTTTCCTTGTGAATAAATTCTTATTTTATTCTACCTCCATCCCACACATTATTCTGGCTTATGGGTATTGGCAGATCTTCTGCTCATGTGTTTGCCATTCCCATGTTTCCAGGTTTTCCCAGAATAGTAAGGCTTTCACAAAACCATAAGCCCTTCTGCCAGCAGAGCCCAAATGCAGGACTGTATCCATATGACTCTCCAAGAGGCTTTAGTCAGATTATTCCAAGGCAACTGGCTTAAGAACAGTTTGAAAAAGAACAGTTTAAATTTATTCAGTGGTAGAGAAGTAGGTTTTGGTTGCCAGAAATTGCAAGCTTTCTTTTAAAAAATTATTGCTTGCAGAACTCTGAAAAGACCCATGCACAAGGAAGGCCAAGAGAAATATTGTGTAAGAAGCAGACAGGAGGGAAGAATTCCATCTGTGTTTATTTTGGCCAGATTCTGCTAAGGTTAAAAAGTGATTGAAGCTGGTCGAAGCTGAAGCTTCCATCATCAATATATCCTTTATCTTCTTAGGGAATGTGAATGTGTTGTGAACAATGGACCAGTTTAAGACATTCAGATGAAAAAAAGCAAGCCAGCAGGAAAAAAAAAGTGAAAAACTGAATGCCTAATTTTGCAGGTTTCGGGTTAGGTACTGCTGAGAGGGGGAGTGGCACTTATTCCAAAGGGCTTTGTTGTTAAAATTCTGGGTTTGGCATGTAAACCTGCATGACTCGTGACTCTCCTGTTAAAACTTGCTTTTAATAACGAAGTGTATGTGCAGATGTTAGAAAGCAATAACACTGTGTTGTCTTTTATGATATTAGTCACTGGCAAAATGGTACATGAGGAATCCCAATGGGTGCTGCACAGGATAAGGCAAGAGGCACCTTTCTCTTCTTGAAATAAAAAGAAGTCAGAGAAAGTGGTCATCTTGCAAGTCTGGCTTCTCTTCCTTATGCAACTGTCATGTGAAGACAGGTTCCTCACCCCCTTGCCAGCATGGAAGGAGGCACTAAGTGCGTAGGAGGAAAGAAAGGCATGCATCTTTACCACATTTCACGCAAAACATCCAGCTGATCTGATATATGGGTATAAAGGTATAGAAATATACAGACCCTCTTAATAAGACCTCTTTTATTAGCACTCCAGAGTATGAAGTCTGCCTGTCTTACACCATCTACACTCACACTTTAAACTAATGTAATTATGACCGTGGTCATACCTTCATTTTAAATCTTCAATCCCTGTTCAGGTCAGATGCCGCACACTTTTTCATTTTTATCCATTTTATTTGTGGACTTTCCACCCTTCATTTGGACCTTCCTGAATGGAAAGTCTACAAAGAAAATGGATAGAAATGAAAAGGTGTGAGCAGTCAGACCTGAAGAAGGACCGAAGAAGGTGTGACCACGGCCTAAGACTATGTTCAGTGTCTCCAGTCATCTTTGTTGTTTGTTGCTGGGTACCCCCGAGTTTTAACTGGCTGTATGGGCACCTCTGTGCAGTTTTCTTAGTAGAGATACAGAAGTGGTTTGCCATTGCCTTCTTCAGGGGAGAGGCTGGGGATTGAACTGGCAACCCTCTGCTTTCCAGGCAGTTTGCTCTACCACTGAGCTACATCATTACTGCCCTTCAGTACTACTCTAGACAGTGGTGGTAGGATGGAAGATTCAATACTGCGGGTTTTGGAAAGTCTGACAGAATTAAGAAGAGATGCTAGATGGCATTCCTAGTGTTCTGTTAAAGCAATGCCAATCCATTTCAATATGGTTATAAAATAAAATTGAAGGCAATAATATAAGCACTTTGCAAAGCACCTTCCTTCCTCCAACTTGAGGTGAAACTGCTCTGTGAAAACCTTTGAAAGAAGGTATCACAGATGTTCACTGTGGGTGGTTCAGAATTGTGGGACAGTGGGAGTGTCCACATGTGAAATGGCTCCTTGCGTGCAGGCGCTTACCATACATGCATTACATGCGGTGCAAGTTTCACTAGATCCATAACCGGTAAAGCTCCAGCTGCACATTTTCGGGTTTGGAAGATGTGCAGGAGGGTCACGTGACAGGCGGCACAAGCGCAGTCACATGCCACCCTGCCTGATTGGCTCGCTAACGGCGCCCAGACACCCATCTGCACTTCAGGTAAGTTGTGGATGGGTAAGGAGAGGTTTCAGGCAAGTGCAGATGCTTAGAGCATACTAGCACAATGCCTCCTACTTGATGGAGGCATAGGGCAAAAAGGCTCAATGATGGACCCCCACAATGGCAGCATGAATACACATGGTCGTGATTAGTGTCTTATCTGAAATAAGCCAAATGCTAATTTAATCTTGAAAAGGCTTAAAATGCAGGGGAATACCCAAGGCTGAATGGGCTCCTGGCAAAGAAAGCAAGGAGGGTCTCCCATCTTGTGCAGACAGACCAAAGTATACATGGGCCGAGTTCTATTACATATCCCAAATGCAAGAGGCATCCCACCTAGTTGTACTCAGGCCAACAGGCCTAGGGTAATGGTTTCTAGGGTCCCTTTGGGCACTGGAACTTTGGCAAAAAGCCAGCCCTGCCCGATGATAGCTTCCACCACTATGAGAGGGAAGCGTGCAGGATAATTCTATAGCAAACTGAGAGTGGCAAATTTAATGAGGAAGAAAAGTAGTGTTTTGAAATTTTGCTAAAATTATACTGGGTACATCAAGTGCATTGGCTGATGAGTTATAAAGCATTGCTCAACACATGACCAATTAAAGAGAAACATTATTCTTGCAAAAAAGCATAACTGATAGCAAGAATGTAGTTATGCTTGGTGGATCCTAAAATTTTAAAATCTTAATTGCTCAAGAGACTGGCAAAAAAGAAAAGTATAATGATATTAGTTAATGTATTCCTGAATATTGAGGAAGAACAGAATGGGTAAGGAGCTGAGGCCCAAACCCTTTGGGGACCCTCAAACTCTGTCCTCCTCCTCCAAAATTGTAAAAAACATCACTATCATCTCTGTTGCTCCAACTCTCAAATCTATGGAACTGACTAGCTCTAATCAATGTCTTGCCATCCCTGTGCTTAAAGGGGTAGACAGGCTGAAAGAAATTGATTCATCATGCAGGGCCTGTTCCCTGTATTGAAGTCCAAGAAATGCTGTGGAGTTCCAGAAACCAGTTTCCCTAACTTCTCTTTTGCATAGGTGCAATGCCCCTGTATTTACACATTTGCAACTCAGGCAGATTTTCACAGGTTGGCCATATTGTAGCAAAAATACCAAACAACAGTTTATATAAATGAGACTTTTCGATTTGGAGCACTGTGTCTGAGGTATATGAAGCACAAAATGTATTACTAAATAACCTGTCATAAATTTATTGTTTCTGTTACTAATTTTTTAACAGTAATGGTTGCCTTATTTTCATATAGCTGTTCTCTGTATCCCAGATGTTCTAAGAGTAAAGAAAAATCTATCATAAAACATTAAATAATTGTAATTGTTTCTTCTAGGTCTCATAAACTGCACTCAAAGATTCTTTCACAGCAGTAGCTACTGTCTATTCTGCAGAATGCAGGACCTGTTTTCAGGACAAATGAAATGTTCAATTAATGCTATTAAATAGTATCTTTATGTTTAAAAATTTTTTTAAAAGAGATGGGCTAGTTTCGTGGCTACTTTTTAAAAACCCGTCTTACATATATGTTCAGCTCTAACTTGATATATCCAGGACTGTGGAATTATCTCTCTGTGTTTTCTCAAATGATGCATTGGTGTAATTAAGCAGATGACTAATACTAGCTTGCTTTATGAGTATGGTAGACAGAAATGGGGTGGGGAAAGAAATGGCTGTGTTTATTTTTAACTTGGATGTTTTGATGCCTGGAATTTGTAAAGGTATGGTATGAAATTCCAGGCCAAATGCAAATAGCATTTTAAGATTCAACAGTTTCCCACTTTGGGAATTTTACTGAGTAGCACTTAAGGCAACAGCATGGGATAGAATCTAATTAGACTATGGACTTTGGATCCACACACATTTTCTAGCAACTTCATTTGTTAGGTTTCATAAGCTCAAACACAAAGCACAAGCAGAGCCAGACCAAGAGGTTTACTGCTTAAGATGGAGCAGCAAATTACATTTCCTCTTCAAAAACTCAAAGGGACACTGGAATGAAAATTGACTGCGACATTTTGGCACCTAAGCGGGAAAATCCCACAAGTATCTGTTGTTGTCTCTGTTCTGAAAGTTACAATGGAACAACAATTTAAATAACTGCAAATTTGGTTATATTTCATGGGTCCTCCAATCAGGTACCCAAAGCAACTGCCTCAAGGATCGGGGCAGGCCTGAGTATAGGAGACACATTGATAATATGTCTTAATAAGGGTTTTTGTGCCCCTGGAGACTGCAGTTGGAAGCCAAACTCTTATTTAATTTTGGATGATCCAATTTGTATAAACTAAACAACCTAAAACTTACAAAGAGCGGGCAAGAATGTTAGCATTTGGTATGTTGGCACTTGACATATTTAAGTTTGACCACGTAGAAAACAATTCTCCTGTAGAAAACAAACCTTGAGGTAAGGTGAGACAACATTTTAGGGCATGGTAGGAAATGTTAAGCCTCCTAAGCATTGGGGACTGCCAGATTCTGAGTACAATGGATGGTGGTCACAAAATGGCTGCTGGTAGGACTCAGAAAATAGTGTCAATGCTGGATCAAAAATTGAGCCTTTTGATCTTAATTTCTGGCTTAGTTTTGGGGGTGGGGAGGCAGTTTTTGTTTAAATTTTGTCCGGCGACTAGAGAGTAAGGGGGAACTTAATCAGTGCAGAAGAGCAGGATCCCTGCCACTTTGACAATATCAGCTTTTGGAAGGTAGAAGGGACAGGTAAGAACTTTTGCTCTGATGGTGCACTTCACATGAGGTGAATTGCTTCTGAAGAAAGTTCCTCAGAGCCTGGCTAGGGGAGAGAAATATTGCCTTAGCAATCTCCTCAACTGCTATAGCAAAATGATCCTGTGGCAGAAGCTTATGACTCTGTTGACGTGGCAAAACGAGTCAGAGTGGATGACCTCATGATCCTCCAGCTCCCCAAACTCCAAAATTGTAGACTTTATCTGCAGAAAGTAAGTGTGGGAAGCAGACCTCTACTTCTTTGAGACAGATGCTGCCTCTGCAGCCTCCCTGCTATAGAGGCCTGGGACCCGTTTGACGATTTGGAGGAGGCTCTTTCCCCTGAGGCCTGAGACAAAACAGAGTGAGCCCTATGGATCTTGGAGGGCTTATGCTTCCTCTTTTTTTTTCTTCTTGGGTAGGGAGGAAGAGAAGAAGGAGGAGGAAGGAAAGGGAGAACATCTCCTGCATATTTTGCTGTTTCCTTTGAGGCCCCCTGAGGCTTTGAGGAAGGAAAAGACCTCTGAGGCAATGCAGCTTTTCATCTCAGGGTCTAACAGCTGCTTCTCTGCCATTGCAGCCGTCCAGAGCTACCAGTGCTGAGCCCAAAGTGAGGGCTAGCCTCAGAAGTAGCTGCAGCTGCACCTCTGCTTTCCAGGTTTGCGGCCATGCTCCCAGCTGCTGCATTTGCTGAGGTGCCTTTTGGCTGGTCCAGGCATGTTTGGGGGTGGCTGTTGCCTCCTTCATCGCCACCACGCTGTCCTGAGGGCTTCCAGGGACCTCATGTTGGCACAGAAAGGCTACAGGGTCCACTGACTACCATGGGCCTCTGACTGAGGAGGCCTCATTGTCCCTTTTTCTGGTCCTCCACCTGCCTTTTCCAAGGGGAGACTCCAGCCAAGTAGGAGAAAAAAAGGCCATCTTCTGATCCCCCACCCCACCTACCTTCTCCAAGAGGGGAAAGTCTGGCTCTAAAACTGGTACACTAAGGAGGAATGACAGAATGCTCTCACACTGGCAGCCACTAAGTGCATCACCAAAATCTGAAGAGCTCCCACGTGTTCTGGTGGGAGGGCTTGTACCAGCTCACTAGGTCCCTAGGCATCCCCTCCAGCTCCTGAAGGTAGGCTTACTATCTCAACAAGACAGCAAGGCAAAAAATGATGCGCCACCTTTATTTGACAAGGAAGTAATTCAAGAAACACAACAGCAACATCTAAAAAGTTTCAAAGGGATTATTAACAAGAAGGGTAGTGTAAAAAAAAGTCACCAAGGGTTTTCTTGCTTATCTTACTATTTACAAATATGTACACCCCTGTCTCTCTGGAAACAAGAAAGTTCAAACAAAGTTGTTACTTTCTTATATTCGGTGCAGACCGAAAAAATGATGCCACTGTAGTATTCCTGATAAAGGAGGATGTTTCCTTATTTTTTATTGGGCTTTTAAAATTCTTTTCAACTGGTCTGTATTTTGTTTGAACTGTTATGACCTGCCCTGAGAAGTTAGGGTAGAGGGCAGGATATGACTGAATTACATACATCTGTAAACTACCTACAGTGTGCATGAAATCTGAGGCGTATATGTCCAATAAATAAGTAAATAAATAAATTTGGGGTTGACATCTATTCTTGCACATTGTCTAGTGATGCACCTATTCAGGGACCTATAGATGTTCACTTATTTTTTAAAAAAATAAAGTATATTTTTAATTCAGGTCTTTTTAAAAGGGTGGGGGTTAGATGAATTCAGTAAAAGGTTTGCAAAAGACCTGAATTAAAAATATACTTAAAAAAATATAATTATATGTATTACAGTCCCACTTTTATGATATCATACAATAGTATGTTGCTTGTTAACCCTCATCCGTTCCCTTTCTCTGCCTCCCCCCCATGAAACAGGTTAGCACTTATTTTAAAATCCCTTCTTCAACTGGGAAATATTTTTAATAGTATTGCTTAGAGTTAAAAATACTCTTAAGTAACATTCTTCTACTTTTCACCAGAGAGACAGGAAATCCTTTGGAGAATGCCAATTTCCAGAAATATATTAGGTAGAATGGGCCAGAAATTCTGTCTAAGAACCACAAACTTTTATTTAAAACTATGCGGGCTATAATATGAACCAAGCCTTGCGGGGAAAGCAATCCTCAGTCACTTTCTCATGCCTCCAAATTCCATGACTGCATTAAGACATTTATTTGTTTCTGCAGCCCTCTTGTGGTTATTAGTAAAATAACAAGTCCATTTATGCTTGTAAACATGCTGTGTGGCATTCCCCTCTTTCTTCAGGCCTGGTCACGCTTCATTTTTATAGTTCATCTTACTGTACAGTGAGGTCTGAGTTCAGGGTTGGCTTGATCACATGCTTGTCCATCTCCCCACCCTCAGTCTGGTAATAGAATATCTTTTTGTTTCCATCTCTGTTCTCCTTCTCCTTCCTTTGCCATCTGTGACTGAATGCACTTCCGTTACTCAGTTTTTGGCTTCTCAGTGGAGAAAAAGGCCACCTCCATTTCTCCATCCTCCAATAATGCTTTTAATTGAGCTAAGAGCACTTGACTCAGACTTTTTTTCTTTTTCTTCTTTGCATTCCTCCTCTTGCTTTTTTTCTCAGCCTGTACAGTTACACATTCATAACCCACCAGCACATCTGAAGGTGCAGAATTGCACATTGCTGGAGCCCTCACGTTTAACAACATGGGGCAAGGAGGAAGGCAGAGGGGGTAGCATAACACTCCCAATTTCCAGCAGTGTTTGAAAAGAAGGAAAAATTCAGATCCCACCTCAATAGTCCTTTGGCGTGTGCACACCCTGAAAATGTAGCCAGACTATGGAAATTAAATGATCTGAAAACTAAGACAATCTGATTACTGATAAATTGACTTTGGGGGGAATGGCCTGAATAAAAATTGGAGGGCTGAAGTTTCAAAAATTAATTCTTCCTGTTCTTGGACTTCCTGTTTCCTGTTTCAAAAAAGCAACAATCAAGAGAAGGAAGAGTACCAGCTGTATTCCTTTCAATCTTTATAATTCTATCCAAGCTTGCAGTTCTTGGATACTGTTTTTCTTATTTCCTTGATTTCCCATCATTCCCATTTTTGGGAATACCAGAGTCATGCATTTACCACATTAGGCCACTGGATCATTTGTTGGAATGCAAATCTCTAAAAATACTCCTTGCCTACCCAGAGAGGTTGCTAGGGGATTTTCCCAGCCTGGGATTATTCAAGCTTACTGGGGCAAACTTCAGGTTGGAGGAAGCTCAGGGTGAACTTCTCTCTGCTGGGCGCCCATCTCGGTCAGTAGGCCACAATATGAAAACTTTCATTATAATAGCAGTGCTTGATCCCTGTCTGGCCCTTATTTGATTTTGCTTTGGTGTCCCAGAATTAAATGATATCAAGGGAATTTTATGACATTTGAAAAGGTAAAAAGTCCTTCTGGAAGTGGAAAGTTTGTCTTAATGGAGGGAATAAAAATAACACTTGGAGACAAATACTGAGAGATGTGAAAAGAAACTCTAAGAAGCATCTTACCAATATGGTAAAGACAGATTTAGTGTTATTGTTGTTGTTGCAGTTATTTAAAAAGATATTTAAATATAAGCAGGTGGACAGCTAGGGAGACCTTGGTCACTTAGGGCCTTTCTGCACAGGCTCTAAAAACGGTTTTAGAGCCAGATGTGAGAAGGATTTGGACGTGGCATCTGCACAGGGAACCCAATTAGGGTCCCTTTGAGGACACCACATCCACACGTCCACGCGCAAAACCGGTTGCTTAAACCGGTTTTGCCACCGAATCCTACCCAGATATAAGACCTGAAAAAATCAGGCCTTACATCTGGCTTTCCCCCTTAAACCGGTTTGGAAGCGAACGCTTCCAC
>MTQE01000401.1:21882048-21892910 GCA_014337955.1 Aspidoscelis marmoratus
CAGAGAGGCAGAGCGCATGCTCTGTGACTCTGACAGGTGGGCGAGTCCGGTGGCCGGCTTCCCTGCCTTCCCCCTGGCAAGAGAACTGGGGATCGGCTGTGCTCTGGCCAGGGGAAGGCGACTCCTACTCCCATCCCCACCCCACCGAGAGTCCCAAGCCCGTGCCCTCTGACTTACCTCGTCATCGCTGGCCCGATTCTGAGGCTGGCAGGGCCGGCGGCAATTGCGCATGCACGTGCCATGACCCTGATGGTCCCAGCAGCCCAGGGTTGCTGGGAAATGTAGTCCTGGGCTGCTGGGACTGTCAGGGCTGCAGCGTGCGCATGCGCGATTGGCACCAGCCCTGCCAGCCTCAGAATCGGGCTGGCGATGATGAGATAAGTCAGAGGGCACGGGCTTGGGACTCTCGGTGGGGTGGGGGTGGGAGTAGGAGTCGCCTTCCCCTGGCCAGAGAACGGCCGATCCCCAGTTCTCTTGCCAGGCGGAAGGCAGGGAAGCCGGCTGCTGGACTCGCCCACCTGTCAGAGTCACAGAGCATGCGCTCTGCCCCTCTGACAGCTGGGCATGCGCCAGCAGGGCCGGTTTGGGATGGGTGCTGGTGCTTTCGCATAGCACCCACCGCAATCCATTTTCCCATCTGGCCCTGCCGCCACCCCCACCCCGCGCATGTGCGTACAGATTCTTTTTTAGAACCGTTCCGCCAGAAAACGGTTAGATCTTTTAGATCCGTTTTCGGCGGCATGTGCAGAAAGGCCCTTAGATACTGAGAGAGCCAAGGATGTACTAAAAGAAGAGAGGAAAATAGCTGAGAGCTAGAATAAATTCAGTGTGTTTATCTTAATGACAGAGAATTTGGAGCATATGCCTGAGCAGTTCATTTTCTCACAAGCAGAGTCTGATGAAATAAGGAAATTGCTGTGACGTAAGAAGCAGTAGGCCTTATTGACAGCCTAAAAACCAGCAAATTATCAGGCTTGTATGGCACTGCTCGAGCTGTTGAATAACTCAAAACTGTGATTATGGAGCTTTGAACAAAAAAATTGCAATTTGTCACTAAGCTCAGTTGCTATAACTGAGGACTGGAAGGTGGTCAGGAGATAGGACTCAATAGAGGACCACTGGTCTGACTCAGCAGTTTAGCACTGGTGGGAGAATGAGGTCAGAATTTCCCGTACAGTGGGAGACCCAGAGCCAGGACCAGCACGGGGCTTCCTCTGTCCGGAGGCCTTAGCGGGTGCCACTACCTTTATGGGTTCTGTGAGACTGAACTGGAATAAATGTACAGTGGCTCTGTCTTTCATGATTTTGTCCGGGGGTCTTTTTCCACTGTCAAAAGTACCCATTTTTGCACCCATTTAGGACCCATTTGGGTGTGAGCTGGATGACCCCATTTCCACTACAGCACCCATTTGGGACCCAATTGTTTCCACTGCCATTGGGGAAATCCAGATCTAATGGGTACATTTTGGCCTTTAATCCAGATTTTCTGTAGATCCCATTAAAGGGGTCTACAATGGGGTCTTCTCCCAGAAAATCTGGATTAAAGGGAGCCTGTTTCCACTGGAAATGGGCAATGGGGTCCAAAGGAGGCTAGGGGGAGGGGATGCACCTTTGGGACCCCCCCCACAACATTGGCTTCGAAATCACTTCAAAGTCACTTCGAAGTTGATTTCACATTCACTTTGAAGTGACTTCGAAGTCAGCTTTGACATCACTTCGAAGTTGCTTCGCAGACTGCCCCCCCCCCGCCCCCCAAAACACCTGGGGTAATGGACTGACCCCTTGTGGGTCGATCCGGATTGCCCAGATGGGTGCAAAGCTGTTTCCACAGCAGGGGTGTTAGCACCCATTCCTAATGGGTGCTACACCTCCTGCGGAAACACATTGGGTGCTTCCCTTAATCCGGATCTACTAGATCCGGATTAAGAAATGTACCCATTCCTTAGATCTGGATCTTCTTAGATCCAGATCTGAGGGCTGCAGTGGAAAAACACCCTAGATCTCCTTTGAAGCTATCCAGCATCACATCTTGAGGTGGTGAGTTTCCAGTGATAATATTGCCAAATAAAGGATCCATTCAGACATAAAAAGCCCCCTCCTCAGTCTGTTTTCCCCTCTCTCCCTCATCCAGATCCAGTCTTTCCTCTGTTTTTCTTCCCCGCTTTTTGCTCACCTCCTGTCTGGTTTTGGGCACCGGCGGCAGAGCTATTCGCTCGCAGGGAAATATTCTCTTTGGCAAAGCCCTCTTCCCAGCACTTGGGTTTTAAAGCCTAAATCTATATTCAGATGTGGCTGCAGGTGTGTTCTGGGATTTATCAAAAACAAAGGGGTAAATTTACCAAACAGTGACAAAATCACCGGAGATCTTGCTTTTTTAGACGTCGGAAGTGGATGGAGAATTTTAAAGAGAGAGGGTGAAAAACACACACACACCTAAGCCTAGATCTAGCCCATGTTTTGTACCCGGCAGTGTTGGGCGCATTATGGTTGATAAACTTCTCTCTCACCCACCGCTGGGCGCAAAGCATGGGCTAGATCTAGGCTTAGAGGTGATTTTGTGCATGACCGCAGCATTGTGGGAAAGATCCCCATGGTTGTGGGGGATTGCTAGTCTGCAATTACATAGTTGCGCAAAAGAGGCTGGGTATGCAATCAAAGGGTGGAGCTGGAATTCCCCACCCTCAGCCATGTCATGATTTTAACCGTGGGAGTGAACCCAATCAGAGTGAGGGGTGGGAACCCCAACTGGCAAAGGGCGGGCAGCAAAAGATGCTGGTTCCCCAACACGTTTCATACAGCATTTCTTTATGCGTTTTCAGTGGGAAGGGGCAGAATATGTGTTTGCCTCAAATTTAGGTTAAATTTGTATTTAAAAAAGTCAAATGGGCCATAAAGTGGAAAGAAAACCGGTCACTTTGCTAGATCAAAACTCAGATGCGAACAAAGCCCCACTTAATACATAGAAGTTGAGTCTTAGGTGACCAAATCAATGGCGGTGCCGCTCTTAATCAAACTTTATGGCATTCTGAGCCTCCAGTATCTAAGGAGTGAAAAGAGGAATTTGGGGTGGGTGGGAGGGGGGGCAGCACCCCATATGTGGCTCTCTATCTTTAGCTCTTTCATGGCCTGCCAATAGCTTCTAATTACTGCATTGTCCCTGCCAGCAAAATAGGTAGTGGTAAAAAACAAAGCTCCATTGTTTCCTACTGGAGGGAGGAGAATGGAAAAATGTTTTAGGAGAAATTGTTTCACTTTCTGGTGAGGTCCCAGTCCAGACTACTTGATTGCACTTAATATAAGGATTTATGCCCATCAATGTTTTTCTGTGTGACTAAACATTTTATAGCCTTTGCCACCTTTGGATTGCATCCTTACTGATTCAATGAGAAAAGAGTAAGGACCTAGTAAGCAGGATTACAAAGCATTTCTTCTCCTTCCCAAAGATTGTTATTACTAGCAACCAGGCATGCTCCTGCTATATTTTCTCTTTTCATGCCAGCAGATGCCCTTATAAATCTGTATTTCCTGACAGCCTGTGGATTGCAAATTGTAAACGCTGGTATCCACTACCTGTTATTTGCCAAGCATGACAGGAACCACATGATGGTAGTTCCTGCTGCTTCAGGGCTGAAGCACTTGCAAGAAAGTACTTTAGCCCTTCGAGCAAGGAGCTTGCTATCTTTGTCCCACCCGCTGGGTGTGTAAACTTTGTCCCACAGCCTTGATGTTTCCTGCTGGAACTGTTTTCTGGAACTCAGGAAATGGCCCCAGAAGGCGGCCATTTTTTATGTTTGCGATGTTTCATGCAAAGAATGTGAATTAGTCAGTCCATCCTTCAGTGGCAGAGATGGGGTTTTTCCCATTCCACCATCAGAGTATTGTTAATAGCGCTTATGTTTGGCTGTTTTCTCAGGTATGGGGCTGTGTGGACGCTACACCCTTCAAGCACACTAACAGCACCATCTGAACGCTGTGGAGATCATTCTCACATCCTGCCTCTCATTTCATGCCATAGATGAGATCGCTTTGGAAGAGTATTAGGGATTTGGGTGGGTGGGCGGGTGGGCGGGCAAGTCCTTTCACAAGAGTGGTTTAAACTTGGCACTTAACTTTCTTTGCAGATAGCAGATCCTTTTTTTTTTTCAAAATATAAGAGAGCTTGGTCAATAATTTATCTGATGACAGCCAAAGTCATGATGATGGCTGTGATGATGGCAAGAGAACACATCAGGGAAGTGACTGGTAATTTTCTTTCCACATTATCTATCCCAAAGGTGAACTTTCTGAGTTATTTAACAGCTTGTCAATTTGGATGTGTTCTCTCACTCTGAAAGTGGATTGAAGCTGGATTAAACCTGAAGTATGAGCACAGCCATCGATAATAAACTTGTTTATGTCATCTCCCACCTGCTGTGCGGGTGGTCCCTTGGCATTTTCTAATACCCAGTTAAGTATTTCCGCTGTCTTGGGAAAATCATAAAACCTTAACCCTTTATTTACTATAGGGAAGAGGGATTTAATAAGACTGATGAATGATTACTGAAAGGCTTACGAGTGGATAAGACATGTGAAGCATATTTAGCACATAAATGCTGTTAAGTATAGTTCTAGGGATCCTGCTGGTGCAGGGAACCCCTCCTTTGCTTCACAAAGTGTTGCTCTATCTCCCTATTATGTATACTTCCATCACTACACAGGTGAAAGGGTTTTGCAGTAGTACCTGTTCAGGTGCACAGATCAAGAGGACTACCTCCTCCCCCAATAGTGTTTCCAAAATTTATGCTTCATTTTCTTCCAATTTCTTTTAGTGCATTTTGACACCACTTTCTCTGCTTCTGTTTCATGATTTGAAGAACCCTTTAAGGAGGGCAATATAGATTAATGGAGCTTCCACGCTTCAAGCTACAGTACTTCACAAAGTATGAAGCTGATGGACAGATTTAGGACGGACAAGGGGAAGTTTTTTTCACCCAGATGGTCACCTGGCAATAGGATTTACTACCTGAAGAAGTGGGGATGCTCACTAATCTGGATAGCTTTAAGAAAGGGTTAGACAGATTCATGGAGGACAAGTCCATCAATGGCCGCATCCCCATTATAAGCTTAATTCAGTTTCCCTAAACCGAAATAATAGAACTGGATGGAAACGCAAATTTGCCTGATCCCATTACTTTCAACTTAATCACATTGGATCCGGATTCTGAGGATTGTACATGGTGTACATGACTCAAGGGGGAACTCAAGTGGCTGCTTTATAAAAGCCGCTTTTGGGGGCTGCCCTGTCCTCTTCCTCCTGGTGTGAACACGCCACCCATAAGGGACCCCTTCACGGAGCCTATCTGGGTGGCTGGGTGGCTGCCGCTTGCCTGGATGGAGGAAAAATGGCAGCGGACAGCCAGCGATTCTTTCCCCTCCTCTCCCCATTACCCAAGGCACACAGCAGCAGCGGCAACTCAAGCCCCCTTGCTTTAAACATTCACACATCTCTGAGAACCTGCAGCTGCTTTCCTTTCCCTTTCTAAGGGCCAGAACTCCAAAGAGCTAGAATTGCGCAAAATTGCAACATTGTTATCAGGTGTGAAGTGGTTGGATTGCTACAGTGTAGCGGCTGCTGTAAAGGTGGATTTTTACACTGAAATCACTATCTTTGGAAGCAAGCTATTGGGGGAGGGAAACCCTAAACATGGATTCTCATCCCTTAAAACAGTATGGTCCCCACAGTAAAAAAAGTAACACGTATCAAGCGCACAAACCGGAGTGAGATCTGTTGAAAAGAGGGTTAACATTTACAATGCTTTGGGGAGATTTAACACACAGAAAGCGTGTTAAGCCAAACTGACGTGGGGTCTGCGAGGATTGAAACCGTATGGAAACCGAATTAAGCTTGTAATGGGGATGTGGCCAATGGCTACTAGTTGATGCTGAGGTTAACACCTCCAGGTTGAAAAGACAGACAGCTATTTGCAGAGAGTTGAAAGCAGATGGGCTACTGTATAAGACAAGATGCTGCATTAGATGGGCTGTGTCTTGATTCAGCAGTGCTCCTCTTGTGTTCTCCTTTTACCTATTTGGACAACATATGTTATTTTTTAAAAATGCAGCAAACATTGCCTGACTTTGTGTTTCCAGGACCCAGAGGCCTGCAAATTTTATGCATATTGATTGAATGGTTAGATTGTATAGCTGGGAGAAGTTTAATATGTTAATTCAGTTTCTATGAAATATTAAACTGTGCCAGTAAATTGATAATGTTATCAGCTTCTAATGTCAACTGCTCTGAGATTACATAGGTGGTTAAGATTTTTGCATGGGTGGAGTAGATTTCCACAGCAGAGTTAAAAAATTAGCAGAAGATCAGATCTGTACCAAGATAGATGTATACTTCGTTTTAATATTTATTTAATAAATTTATATCCCACCCTTCACCAAATGGTCCCAGGGCAGCATGCAATAAGAATAAAACATATGAAAAGGAATAAATAATAATGAAAAATATCACCCCTCCCTCCCTCCCACATCCACACACACACCCAAACAAGACAGCACCCTGAGGAAGCTATTTAGAATAGATGGAAAAAAACTGATTGAAAAGATATGTTTTCACCAGGCGCTGAAAAGTATACAATGTAGGCCCCTAGCAAACCTTAAGAGGGAGGCTGTTCCAAAGTCTAGGGGCTACTACAGAGAAGGCCCTCTTGTATGTCCCTATGGTAGCCCCACATAGAGCGCATTACAGTAGTCTAATCTTGAGGTTACCAGAGCATGAGTAACTGGCCAAGTTATCACGATCCAGGTAAGGCTTCAGCTGGCAGACTGAATGAAGATAAAGGTAGGCACTCTTGGCAGTCACTGCCACATGGGACTCAAATGACAGCAATGAATCCAGGAGTACCCCCAAATCACACACCTGATTTTTCTGGGGCAAAACAACCCTGCTAAGAATTGGGTGCCCCTTAATTTCCCAGACTCAGGACCCAGTGACACACAGTACCTCCATCTTGTCTGGATTCAGTTTCAATTTATTGGTCCACATCCAGCCCATTACTGCTTCCAGGCAGCGATCAAGGACCTCAACTGCCTCTCCTGAAATCAGAAGGAATGGAGAGATAGGGTGTATTTCCACTGTCACTAAAAGTATCCATTAAGTACCCATTAATGGGTACGAAATGGCATTTTTGTACCCATTAATGGGTACTTAATGGGTACTTCTAGTGACAGTGGAAAAACACCCATAGAGTTGGGTGTCATTAGCATATTGATGGTACCTGTCTCCAAAACTCCTGATGACCTCTCCCAGTGGTTTTATATAGATATTAAAGAGCATAGGAGACAAGACTGATCCCTGGGGAACTCCACAAGGAAGCTCCCATGGCATCGAACTGAAGTCTCCCATTACTACCTTCTGGGACCTGCGCTGGAGATAGGAAGAGAACCACTATAAAACAGAGCCTCCCAATCCCAGTCCCTGAAGCTGTTCCAGTAGGATACCATGGTCAATGGGATCAAAAGCCGTTGAGAGATCAAGAAGGACCAACAGGGAAGTGCAGCCCCTGTTCCTTTCCCGGTAAAGGTCATCCATCAGGGCAACCAAGGCAGTCTCAGTGCCAAACCCTCACCTGAACCCAGATTGAAATGGGTCGATAATCTGTTTCATTCAAACATGTCTGCAGGTGAATAGCCACCACCTCCTCCTAGACCTTTCCCAAAAAGGGAGTATTGGCTATTGGACAATAAGTCTGGATCCAAGGAGCACTTTTTAAGGAGGGGGTGCACCACAGCTTCTTTAAGAACTTTTGGCACCTTCCCCTCCTGCAAAAAGGCGTTTATCACTTCCTGAATCCACCCAGCCATACCCACTTGGCTAGCTTTTATTATTCATGAGGGGCAAGGACTGAGGAAACAGGTAGTTGGCCAGACCCCTTGCAAGCAGGTTGTCCACTTCCTCAGATCACAACAATTGAAACTGATCCAAGATAAATGGACCAGACGGAGCTCTGGACATCTCTATCAAACTACTTCCAAATATTTAGCAGGTTTTTTTTTTTAAAAAAAGCCCCCAACTTTCCCAGGTAGAATTTATTAACCTTTTGTTAATACCAAACCTTCAGCTTAGAAGCATGTAGATAAATTAATGGAGAACAAGTGTATCAATGGCTACTAGAATGGATGGCTAGGTACTTCCTCCAGGTTGGTGAGATAAGCAAGATGTCTCTACAGGCCATTTGCCGGTGAACTGGTCTTCTGCTTGAGAATACCCATAAGCATTTGGTGGGTCACTGTGTGAGAGAGGATGTTGGAGTAGATGGACTGTGGTGGCCCAGTCCAACAGAGCTCCTCTTAGTTCAGTGATGGCGAACCTTTTGAGCTCAGTGTGTCAAAATTCGCAGGAAAGCCTAGCTTAACTCGGGTGCTGTGTCACATGCAGAAATATCCATAAATTTGTGATATTTGTAGCTCTAGTAAAAAGTTATATTTTTGATATATGTATTTTATTAAAAGCAAAAACAAATAATTCTTTACATTAGTGACTTTTGTTGCTAAATCTTCAATTGAAAGTTGGTATTTCATACACTTCAAGAACAAGCAAGCACTACACACCCAGGTGCCAGGGTGACCGTGTGTGTCACCCAAAAGGGCTTGGCGTGTCACCTGTGACACGCGTGTCATAGGTTGGCCATCACCATCTTAGTTTCTTATATAGGTCTAGTTCTGAGGAAAAAATTCTGAAAGTGTCAGGAAGGAGTTAAGCTGTTCTGAAAAAGCAAGATGTGAAGCTTGATTGAATGTTGGCTTGGTTGCAGGAGGCTTTAAGCAGATGACTCCACTGCGGAAATTGCAGAGTCTGTGAGCCAGATACTGAAATGAAACCTGTACCCTCGTATAATTGGTTCTCAAAACTACTAGCCAAGCTAATGAGATGTCTGACCTCTTGATGAACCAAGATCTGCAAAATAAAGAGTAGATATGTTCAAGGCGGGCTTCAAATAAGCATTAAAATCAACATCCCCCCATGTTGTCAAAAAGTTTCATTGGCTTCTGTAATAGGCTAGATTTTCACTCCAGAGTTTTGTTTTGTTTTGTTTACCTGGGGGCCAAACCGTGTATTCTAAAAAGCTGGTTGTTGCAGGATTTGCCCTGTGTGGTCATAGTGGTGGTGTTCTGACAATGTTCTAAATTACAGGAATGTAGGATTAAAGACCAGAGAATAATGAGCTTTGAAAATTCTAGGGTAGGAATATACCCCAAAACTGCAAATAAAGGCTTCTGAAAACAAAACTGTGATCAGACACAGCAAAAATAAACCATATTTGAGGTGGCTTAGAAGAGGCTTCAGGGTGGGATTGTTCACACCAGTCTGCCCCTCCCCCCTCTCCTGAACATTCTGTGGTACAAAGGTGGATTAGAAAAGGGTTGGGAACACAAGGGCCACACAGTACAGTCTTTGAGGCACCTCCGTGGCAACCATTTTTTATGTTTGAACGCAACCAAAGGAAAGTGGGAAGGTGCTTTGCTAGCATCTGGGTATCTGGAAGAGGAAAAATAATGCAAGGAGTTGGCAGGGGGAAGCAAGAGTGCAGCAGTGTTTCCTGCTGGCTAGTGAGAGGCAATTGTAAGAGTTAAAGAAGATTCCAGAATTGCTCCCGAGATAGTGAGGAGAGGCTGAAAATCCAGAAATGAATGAACAAATAAGATGTCTGCAATACTGCAAGTGGCCATCTGATGTCACCAAGAGCTAACTCTGTCTTGATGTGTAGAAGGACTTGTTTTATTGTAATTCAAAGAGAAAAGTGCCTAGAGAGCCCATCCTTAAAAAAAAAAAACATATTTCACTAATAATTGGTGAGTATTTCTTTGTCTGGAAAGAAATCTGTACAGTAAATTTATGTAAAACACACACACCCTAACATACTTTTTATAAATCATATGTATTAATATCAGAATATGTAATGTGAAGTGTGTCAAATTTAAATTAAGGGCCTGGTCACATTTCATCTGTATAGTATTGTCTAAGGCCATGGTCACACCTTCCTGAAATAGTCTGTCCTGTTAAGAAGCTAAACTGAAGATGTCCTAACCCTGTTCACATCCAATTCCTGATAATCTGTCCTCAGATCATGCTCAGTTTGGGCTGCCATGCTCACACCTATTATGTTATCACCCTGAGTCTCCTTTACATAGCTCTTTAGTTCTCCACCTCTTAAGTGCATCAACACCACCTGAATTCCAATAGGATAAAATGATGTCAGTCAACACTGGCAGTGGGGTCTGTTTGGAGCTGTGTAGTGCTGATGGCAGACTTGATGCTAACACAGAGTACTATTGGGTAAGGGATCTGTGTCCCCAAACAAATGCAGCTGAGGCATACCCCAACCAGCATGCATTCCTACCCACCATTCCTATCAGTTCCTGAAGAAAAATGAGAGGCTGTTCTCTGCTGCTTGCCTTAAAGCTGCTGAAGCAGTTCTGCTTTTCAGAAAAAGTCCCCTTGTGCTGAAAGGAAACATTGGGTGTTTTTCCACTGTGCTCCTTTAATCCAAATCTAAGAAGATCCGGATCTAAGGAATGGGTACATTCCTTAATCCGGATCTAGTAGATCTGGATTAAGGGAAGTACCCAATGTGTTTCCATTGGTGGTCTAGCACCCAATAGCAATGAGTGCTAGCCTCCCTGCTGTGGAAACACCGGAGCACCCTTTTGGAAATCCAGATCTACCTATGGGGGGGTCTGCTTGTCACCCCAGGTGTTTGGGGGGACAGGGGATGCAATCTCCGAAGTGGCTTCGAAGTCATTTTGAAGTCACTTCGGAGTCAGTTCGAAGTTCACTCTGAAGATCAGCACAGATTTCAAAGATGCTCCGGAGC
>MTQE01000401.1:21913011-21931773 GCA_014337955.1 Aspidoscelis marmoratus
TTTTTTTTTTTGCTACATGTAAATACAGCCCTATCCAGGGAGTTAGGCTCATTATACTGTTGCTTTATCCATTTCCAATTTGCTGACTGCCTTCTATAAATAAATAATAATAATGGGAAAGTCAGAGGGGACAGGCATCTCGTAGGACTTTGTACATAAAGAAAATGGAGATGTGAAGAGGGGTGGGCTAGGGTTTTTTCTATGTTCTCAAGCCTTTCTTGCCACTTTCCTACGTTATACATAAGGTTGGTTTTAAAAGTTAAACTCTGTTCCCCATTACGGAAGTTGAATTTATGAAGTGCATATTCAGGTACGCAAAAGCAATATGAGGGCAGACATTGTATTTCACCTCCAGGACCAGAGGCAGCAGGTATATTGTTGGAAAAGTTTGACTCTCTAATGTTGTACAATCATTCCATTATTTGAAGCCTCTGTTTGTATTTTACCCTCTTTTGTATGGCAGGATGTGGGTGGGTAGTGAGCCAGTCCCGGAGATGGCTCTTAATAGCTCAGAACAATGACCCACTGAATATAAACTGGTTGGGCCAGTGCCTGTCTGAGCTGCTGTGTGAGAGTTCAAAGGCCCAATTACATGTTAAAAGGAAATACAACCTGGCTACAAAACTTGTCTCCCTGCCTTCCAGCGATAACAGTGATTTTAAAACACAAGATTGTTTAATTCCTTGGAGTTCAGCCTGAATAGCTGGAGGTCTGAAGAGAACTTTGTTTTCAAAATTGCTCATAATCTCCATTCCAGAAAAAGTTTGGGTCACTTTTATAAGATGCCCCTCCAAGGGGCCTTGATGAGAAATACTAGGCTTGAAAGCCTCAAGCCCTCAATGTTTGGGAAGGTTCCGTTCCAGGAAAACCTTATGAATTTTTCACCTGCTACTGGGGAGAAAGGATTTCTCCCCCCACCCCATCCTCCCTCAAAGCTAAACATTTCTGAAATCTTAAAATAAGGGAGCCCTTGAATCAATAGTAGTGAGGTATTTATGCTGTATCCAGACATTTTATTTATTTTATTTTATTTAAAATATATCCCACCCCATATCCCAAGATCTCTGGGTGGCTTACAGTAAAAACTTATACTACAGACAATATTAAATACATACCCCATTAAAACAGTATTAAACAGCATGGATAGTTTAAAAAGTTAAAAGTTAAAAATTAAAATAGAGCGAATTAGTGCCCAAATACTTGGCGCCTAAAAAGTTAGAAGGGTTGGCGCTAATGGGCCTCCGAAGGAAGGATGTTCCATAAGTGAGGTGCCAGAGCTGAGAAGGCCCTCATGTCTCAACACAAGGGATTTCTCTAATTGGTGGGACCCAGAGGGGCTCCTCTCCAGGAGATCTTAAGCTCTGGGACAGTTGTTAAAACCTGTGATTATGGCATGGCAACGTCGGGATTGCCAAATGTGTCTTTGGCAACCCTAACATAGTCCCACTATATAGGAGTGAAATCCCACTTGATCTTATTCGGAGAAAACCCAACTCTCGGTGACGGTTTTTCTGGAATAGTACAAAAATCTACCTGTCCAGAAGCTCAGCTGCATGATCCTTACTAAATAAAATGCCCCCCTGCCCACGCGCTTGGCTGAATCTGTGGCAAAAATGGCCATTGTGCATATGTTGGGTTAGTGCACATGGACTTCTGGGTATTTTGCACAGAAGTAGGCACTTGCCCCACATTCTGGAGGAGCCTTACTCCAGAATAATGCTAAAAAGGATTTTCCAGCAATATCTGAAGGCAGCCATAGTAACTTCCTCGTTTTCAGGTAAAAGATACCTGTTGAGTAGGCAAATGTCAAACACTGTGCATTTCTTTTATGTATCCACAAAACAGCATCACTCAAAATGCATCAGGTCACTCTTTCTAAACATCTATACATTTCCCTCAAAATATGGACCTATAACAAAACTACATAAACTGGTCAGTATTTCCTCATAAATATTAAGGGAAGACATAGTTATGGCCCAAAGTATTCTTTATACCACCTTAAAGATTTTGTTGTCTGCCAAAGAACAGTTTGTACAAAATTCTTGTAGGTTCATTTTTGGCACATGAGGTAAGATTTGTTGTGTGTAGGAAGGCTCTTAATTTCTGGACCTTTTTGCACTTAGACGTTGGAGTGATCCCAATCCAGGCCACTTTCTGGATCTCTCCACTGTAAATAATAAAATGGATTCCCTGGGTTCCGAAGACCTAAAGAACCAAAGGGAAGCCATCTTAGAGCACATCTAAGAAAACTGCTGATATTACAATCTTTGTACTGTGACCAAAAGTCATAGACTGCTTAAGTTGCATTATTCAAATTAAAATTATTAAAATGAAAGCAGCGTAGGATACTGAGCAAGCAAGGGAAAACCAGTTTTACCTCATTAGGCTAAATGTTATGCTTAATGTAGGAATTGAGAGTAGCCCATGTTGTATGGAAAGGGGAACTCCAGTTCTTAGCTATGGAGCTGAAAATTCAGTAACAGGATACTAGTCAACAGATGTACAAACTGTCACTTGATTCTATACGTAACAAAGGGCCTGACCAAAATATTGGATATAAACTGATGTATTTGTGATAGACCCTCAAGAGTCTTGTTAACAACCACTTGTTTTCTGGCTCTTCCATTGCAATGTATCAATATACTGATTTCTGTTTCATCTCAACCATGGTGAATTGGTTTTTCTTTAACACTGCCTTCACCCAGCTGCTGCCACAACTCACCTGGAGTTGCTACAGCCCTTCCCAGAGCAATCCAGCTGTGGACTGCTAAAATGGAGTCCTTAGGCTGAAGAGGAGTGGCTGGATTGCTCCGTACAGCAGATTCTGCACCCTCTTCTGGATGCTGTGTAGCAAAGGGACTGCACAATCTTGTCAGCTGCTGGATTATCATGGTAGTCTTTGATCATGGACTAGATGCTGGTTCAGACGTTGCTTTGGTGATCTTTGCTGGCCATTGGCAGTACAAATGCTGCTGGCCAGGTACTGGGTTCAGTGCTTGTAGTACAAATGGCCACCACCACACTCCAACCTTACTGGCCTGGCCTGGTATTATTGTACCATACCAAGCCGGTAAGTGCAAACAGGCTGCCCAACTCTACTCATCTGCCCTGAATCTTATTTTATGCTGGTGTGCACTTTTAAAATATCCTGTAGTTCAATTTTAGCAGGTGACAGTCTCTAGTAAATGGTTCATGGGTAACATTAGGTGACAAATATTTGGAGGATTATCTTTCACAACCTGCTAACCTGTACAGATCTGTAGAGGTCCTGTTTATAGTTCCATCTATAACTGCATTTTGTAATATGACAGCATGAAATAGGACCTTTTTCGTTGTGGCACTCCAAATGTAAAATATCTTCCATGGAAATACGTTTTCTTGCTCTTGTGGTTATACATCATATTCTAACGCATATTAATATGACACTTTATCTATCTGTCTGTCTGTCTGTCTATCTATTTAAGACATTTGTATATTGCTTTCCATTTTTAAAAAATCTCAAAGCGGTTTACAAAAGATTAAGAATAAGAGTGAAAACAAAGTAAAAAAAAAGCAGTCACAGAACTGAAGCAAGTTTTAGCACAGGGTACGCGTAAATTAAAAGATATGTCTTTAATAGGTGCCTATGAGCTACGTGTATGTATGGTGTTCCTAGACAACAAAAGTTTGGCCCAGTTTTTTTTTTTTTTTTTGCTGCCAATGACAAAAAATATGATGGTTCCGCTCCTGATTCCAGTTACAAAAGCTTTCCAGATTTGCTGTAGGATCTTCTTCAGCTTCAAAAATGGTATCTTCCACTGTCCCTGAGGGCAGGTAAACTTAGGGCAGCCAGCCTGACCTACACCTTACAAGGCTAAGATTCTATACACAGACATTTAGGAGACCATTTTTGTGCTCACTTTTGGTAGAAACGGATAGGCTGTGCTGTCAGTTGATAGGAAAAGCCAGACTGCAGGGAATAACTTTCCTTTAGTACACTTTCCCAATTACTACTGTTCAGAACTTCTTAGAGGCTGTTTCCTGGGGGCTGCCTGTGGCCAACGTTGGAACAGATCAGAATGCGCCTTCCTGTTTCCAGAACACTGCAATCTTTCAGCGGTGATAGTGGGGAAGAAAGTGGCCACTTCTTCAGACTGATCAAGTCACAAATATTTTCTGACAATCGAGGAAGGGGTGGCTGGTGAGAGAGGAAAAGTAGCAATACAGTAAGATTAAGAAGTCATTATTATTGATAGTGTTAAAATGATTTTGCCAATACTGTTGCTTACTTTACAGTGATTTTCAGTGCTGTTGCAAAAACAAAAAAAACAAAAAAAAACCCCTCCTGCTGTTGTATCACAAACAAATACATTAAGGCTTTTAGAGAACCTCTCCCCAAAAAACCAATTTAAAAACATGATGAGGCCAGTCTCGGCTCACAGGTTGGCAGTACTGTGCTGTTGCTTAGTAGATTCCAGGCCATTACCTAACACTGAGAATGAAGTTAAACTTTATTATCTTTTTTGAAGTAGGTATATAGGAGAAGTGGGGGCTCTTTATTTCTGTGGGTCTTTCCTGAATATAGCAACTCCAACCTATAATCACCGATTACTCTCTATGATTGCATAGCAGAGGAGGAACTGAGAAGCCTAAGGCTGCAATAGGTTTAACACTAGCTGGATCAGTAAATAGTCCAGCAGTTAAAACAGTCTCGGTAAAAGGCGCCTGGTTTTGACTACAAAAAGAAGAAGAGTTGGCTTTTCTATCCTGCTTTTGTCACCCATTTAAGGGGACTTGAAGTGGCTGACAAAGCTTTCTATTCTTCTCCCCACAACAGAACACCCTGTGAGGTAGGTGAGGCTGTGAGAGCTCAGAAGAGAGCTGTGGCTAGCCCAAAGTCACCCAGCTAGCTTCATGGGGGAGGGCAGAATCAAACCCAGTATTCCCAGATAAGTGTCCAGCTCCCTAACCGCTAAACGAAACTGGCTCACAAGTGTAATCAGACACTGTTTAAAGAGTTGCCTTCTGGGCAACTTTCATTCTTATCCGGCAGACACATGACTGACTTCTTGGGTCGCAAAGCCTTGGAACGATCAGCTCAGTGATGGGTGGGATTTCCTAGCACCACAGCCATCTCTTTTTGCAAGCTGCGCTGATCTCCTGTTTGGCAGGAAAACTGCTACAAGAGAAGGATAACTCTGACATAGCCTACTCCAATTTGTAGATATGAATATCTGAATTTCCTTATTTCCCAGACTATGGAAATTCATGATTCCTTATCCTTCTCATGGGGAAGGAAACATCAAGAAGGGACAACTGCAAACTAAACGCAACAGAGACAGAAGAGAAACATAGGCTTGCATGGAAGAATGAAGGATTTAACGAAGGAAGGGATCCCACTGTTTTCTATTCAACCGGGGTAAAGCAACTGCCACTTCTAGGTCTGACTGAGAAGAAACATTGGTTGCTGCCAAATTCTCTCCTCCTTTCAAAGCAGCTTCAAGAACTGGAGACGGAGGGACAGGGAATTGAGGAAATGGTACAGGAAAGCTGAAGAGGGAGACTGAACCACAGTAGCATCATGGTAATTAAAAAATACAATGGCAGGGTATGTAGCCAGTCATTGAATAGAAACAGTTGCTAGGGGTGTTTTACTAAAAGAGATGGAAGGGTAGGTAGACCAGTAACCAATAAATGGATGGCAGCCGTTGTCAGGGAAGGTGTGCCCTGGTGTGGGGACAAATGAAGGCTGCAGTGTGGCAAAATAAAGTAGCATCACAGTTTCATATCCAAATATCTACATGGAAGGCACTTTTATTGTGTGTCTTTCAACTGTACATTTTTTCCTAAAGGAATGATGTGAAAAAGCCATGTCTGATCACACCCTGCATTCACACAAAGCTAAAAAAAAAGGGCTAAAATGCTTTTGTGGTATGTGGCCCTTGTGTTCTCATCCCATCTCTAATCCACCATTTCTAGCCTGGAATCTTCATGGGAGGAGGGGCAGACTGGCATATGAACATGTCTACATACCAACCATCTCTAAGCCAACTCAGAGATGCTTTTTATGGGATGTAAGAACAGCCTCTGCTGGCTTGGACCATGTGCTTGTGGAAATTTACATGTTTTTTTGTGTGGGTAGTTTAGTTAGATATTTTTGGGACTGGGATTTTACTCAGGGACTGTTAAGTTGGGCTTGAGTCCTAGTGATCACATGAATACATTCATTCAGTGCCTTCATCCAGAAGATTCCAAAGACTGAACCAGTATTGTTTTCCAGGCAATTGCTCTTGGGACAGATATTTCGTTTATACCTGTGACAGAAAATTGTGCATGTTGAGGAGGTGTTGTGGAGGCATTGTGGAGAGTACATTAAAAAAATTGACATCACCCCCCCCACCCCCACTTGCTTCTCACGCCTTTAAGCTGTACTTCATCTCTATGGCTAGGAAAAGAGGAAATAGATTATCAGGAATAGGAATATATGAGAAAGCTCCCAAATAAGCCACCATTTATTCCTTTCCAGAAATTCATTTCTGTCAAGATGGTACCATATTCTCATCTTAAAAAGCATGGCTATGGTTTCTATTGGCATCACCAAGCAGATACTGTAATTATCAGGCTATAACCAAATTAAGAAAAGAAAAAAAAATAGTCTGGCTAAACAGTAAATCTGTTTTGCTTCCATGGATCAGCAACTGGGGAAAGGAGAGCCTGATTAAAAGCAGAACTCAATTCACGGCAGGGCTTAATTCTGGAATCTGTTTTCAGGCTGAACCTTGAAATACTGTATGTGCAAAAATAATCACAAAGAATGCCTTTTCCATGCCACTGCCTCTTGACACCCTGCAGCTATGATTAAAGGACAGAGATTCCTGGACAAATGATGTTTCCCTTTTTCGATGAGTGGGAAGAAATACTTAAGTCTGCCTAGGTGTTTTCGTTTGGTACCACTGAGTTGTGACCAAGTCCTGGTTGACTGCCTGGTGACCTCCATTGGCCTCTCTAGGCAGTTTTCTTGTCAGAGTTTCAGAACTGGTTTGCCATTGCCTACTTCTGGCAAGAGGCTAAGGATTGAACCGGAAACCCCTTGCTCTCCAGGCAGTTTGTTCTACCACTGAGCTACGGGCACTCTGGGGTCAGTTTGGTCTAGTGGTTAGGGAGCCGGACTCTTATCTGGGAATGCCGAGTTCAATTCTGCCCTCCCCCATGAAGCCAGCTAGTCACAGCTCTGAGCTCTCCCAGCCACACCTACTTCACAGGGTGTTCTGTTGTGGGGATAAGAATAGAAAAGCTTTGTCAGCCGCTTTGAGCCTCCTTAAATGGGTGAGAAAAGTGTGGTAGAAAAGCCAACTCTCTTCGGGGGAGTTCCTATTATAAGCTTAATTCGGTTTCCCTAAACCGAAATAGTAGAACCGGATGCAAACGCAAATTTGCCTGATCTCATTACTTTCAACTTAATCGTGTTCGATCCGGATTCTGAGGATCATACATGGTGTATGTGACTCAAGAGGGGACTCAAGTGGCTACTTTCTAAAAGCCACTTTTTGGGGCTGCTCTGCCCTCTTCCTCCTGGTGTGAACGCACCACCCATAACCGATCCCTTCACGGAACCTGGCTGGGTGGCTGCCGCTTGCCTGGATGGAGGAAAAACGGCAGTGGCAACTCAAGCCCCCTTCGCCTTAAACATTCACACATCTCCCAGACCTGCAGCTGCTTTTTTTTCCTTTACCTTTTTTAAAGGTCAGAACTTTCAAAATTGCGGTGAATTGCAACATTGTTATCAGGTGTGAAGTGGTTGGATTCCTACATTGTAGTGGCTGCTTTAAGGGGTGGATTTTTTCAGTGAAATCACTCTTTGGAAGCAAGCTATTGGGGAAGGGAAACCCTAAACACGCATTCTCATCCCTTAATACAGTACTGTTCCCACAGTAAAAAATGTAAAACGTTTCAAGCGCACGAACCGGAGTGAGACCTGTTGAAATGAGGATTAACAACGCTTTGGGATGATTTAACACGCGGAAAGCGTGTTAAGCCAACCTGATGTGGGAACTGCGAGGATTGAAACCGTTTTGAAACTGAAATAAGCTTATAATGGGAACGCGGCCTTCACCACATACCATTGAAATCTCATTGGAGGCTGCTTTCACTGGCACAGTAGAGACACACACCCTTAGATATCTGGAAAAAGTAAGTATCGCCCCTCCCAAAGGTGGAGTCAACATTAAGTCCTCATTCATCTGAACACACATACACACCAGTCCTTCTGTACTCCATCTTCTCTGCCATTACTTGGAAATCGCTCAGTTCACTCAAATGTAACAGGCTCTAGCAATGAATACTGCTGCCTTTCAGCCAGTTCATTTTCTCTTCTCTCCAGCCCCAGGGACTTAAAAGATCAAGCCAGAATTGCTCTTCTCAATCATTTACCCAGAACAAAGGCTGCAACCTGGGTTGGCTGCTCCACAAGGAAAAAGTAGGCAGCATGCTTCCCCACCCAGCAACTTATAACTTTTATCTTTGAGTATTTTTCAGTCCAGGTTTGACAACTGTGTGCATTATCCATTATGATCATTGGGGTCAGTTCTTGTGTGGGTTTGTGCAGAATTGCAGCCTAATGGTCTCTTCCTTTCCATTATCTTCACCTTCCTTTTAGCTCCCTCATTCTCCACTCCAGCAACAGCCTTTATGATGCCACTAAGCCTGTTAGCAAAATGTCTGCAGAAAGAAGCTTTGGCTAAGAGAACTCCTATTATGGCTGCATTCAACCAGTAGCAAAAAAGGTGTTAAAAAAAAGAGCACCTCATAGTTGGGAGAGTGTAGCACTTGTGTGCTCATTCCATCTCTAATCCACCTTTTCTAGATGAGAATGTTCATGAGAAGGGGAGGACCAGCATATGAATTACCTCGCCTCAAGATCATCTCTGACTCAGAAAATCCATTTTTGGGTTAGATAGAGTAGAAAGAAAATGACTACAGGTTGTCACTTTCCCAATGTGTTCTCTCGCTCTGAAAGTGGACTGAAATCAGATTAAAACTTAGGTGTGAACACAGCCAGAATTTCTTTTTCTCTGTAAATACAACCTAAGACTGAGCTTCCTCAACTGGCTGCCTAAGCTAACTGGGGCCTGTGATTCACACATAGACACAAAATATTGCCTGTAGCAATCATTATTGACATTATAAGGAGAAAAAAAGAAGCTATAGATATTTACTAATACAGGCTCTTTTCTGAGTGGGTGGGAAGGAGGGACAGTTTAACACCATAACACTCTCAGTACTTGATGCAAATAACTAGAGTGACAATTATTGTTTTCATAGGTTTGGACTGTGTAACTAGTGACACAGATTTACATCTGAAATTAATGTTAATTCTAGTTGCTATCCAAATCTGATCATGCTTTTCAGAGACAAATTCATTTTGTACAGAGTTCATTATATCTGGGAATTAAGAATATAACCTCATTCAAAATGGATTTTTAATTGATGCTGCACTTTGTTTTCCATTATCCAGAGAGAGAAACTTTCACCCACTTTGGCTCAAGGAATGAAAAATAAATGCTCCAAGTTCCCTGGCATTTTGCAACAGATAGCAATCTTTTTCCGCAGAGTTCTTGTTTGTGAGGGGGACTTTGCAAGTCAGACTGAGAGAGCCTTCCAGGCAAATATTTAGAGCCTTGGTTTTCTAAACAGAGATGCCATGGACACTTAGATAACCCCTCCCTTGGTGACTCAGGGCAAAAGCACCAAAGCCTTTTTTTGTTTCTGAGTGTTGTGGTGAATAGAGTACAGCTGGAGCTGAACACCAGACACCCCACAATTTGTAGCCTTCCTAACCACAATGCCCATTCCTGTACCCCCAACAGAGTTCCTCCCCCCCCCCACCACCACTGCTTTTTGGGAGTTCTGCTCTGTCTGTGCTGCTGCTGCAGAGTTTGGCACGTTTCACACACAATGAAAGAGAGCTGTAAGATGATCTAAGTCCAATTTCAGGGAACGGGATTTTGGTGCCACTGAGTCAGACGAGAAGCCTGCAACAGACCTGTAGATCTAGGGGAGGGACAGCTAAAAATACCCAGCCAGCAACACATGAAGGGATATGTAGAGAACACAAGAAGACAAGGGCAGAGAAAAGACACTCGTAGAATATGGCACCTTTCTGACCAGCTACCACTCAGCCATTCTGTTCAGTGACATGCACCAGACGTACGCTACGTTACGCCTAATAAAGATACCTGCAGTTTCCCGTGTCCTCCAGAGTCAGACATATACAATGTCCTACCTGGCAGTCAGTGTTACAGACTCACTTCCTAGTGCCAAGGCCATCCTGCCCTGATCTCCTACTGCCCACCTTGAGCCAGTCTTCCTGTTAAAAAGAAGACATAGCCACCTATGGCACTGGCTGAAGGGTAATGAAAGGGCAGGAAATTATGGTTTACTTGTTTTATTTTTACTGTTGGGAAGGTTGAAGAATCATTTGTGGGATTTTCTGCTTGAGCTACAAATATGATTTGACTATTCTTGGGTACCATATGCCTCGATTAGGGGTAGACTGGGGTCTGGTTGTTGCTCAGCTTTACACAGCAAAATTTATTGAGCTTCCCTTAGATGTCACACAGATGCCTGTTACAGATTACATCTTGCCCTTTTTGTGCTTGATATGCACTAACAATAGATGCCTTGTTGCCAAACCACCTGTCACATTGTTTTCACTCACAATATTTTGTGTTTGTTTGCTAGGGTGACTAGTTAGGTGTCACCAAACAAAAAGAGAAGCATTTTTTAAAAATAGGAAAGAGAGAGGAAAACAATTTCTATAAGATTGGCGTATGCTAATTTGTAGGCCTAGATACAAATTTAGCTATAATGACTGTAATTCACACAGAAATACCACAGTGTGGGAAAATTGTTGCCGGATGGTTTTTATATCTGCATAGTCTGCTGTCCAGGTGTTAACTCTTGGTGGGTAACTTCACAGCTCTGCTCTCTTGCTTACAAGGGTTTATCTTGAAGCTTGACTTCGATCATTCAAGAGAGAGAACTTCAAACAGATGGCTGTTCTTAATGGCTTTTCAGACCCATGATAAAGCAAAGTATACAGGCTTTCTTAGAAAATACATAATTTGGGGGGAGGGGAGGAGCATGCATGAATGAGCAAGTGACTGGATCTTCACACTGCTCTGGATCCTAACAATTTTATCTTAATAAATCTGATGCATCTGGACTCCAATAAGAATCTATGGCTAGGGGCTAAGGATAGGAGATACTCTTTATTTTTCTGCTTTTTTATAATTAGCACAGCAGCAAAAATTAGTAAAAATAAAGATTCCCACCAGTGATCTGCAGGCAGGAAAAAGTGTTCTGAAATGGCGGCTGCCAAAAATTCCAACCCCAGTCCTAGACATGCAATGCAAAGGCAGAACCAAGACACATGATCTCCCCAGTCATCGCTTGATGAAAAATTAGAACATTTGTGGGCTTCAGTAGGCTTGGACGTTAAAGAATCTTCTCAGACAATATAAAGCAAGGGTATATGCATGCCCTGTGGTTTGTCGGAAAACTATTATAATTGAATTTTTGTGGTGCAAGAGTCACCATTCTGGGGGGAAATGATTATACTAGAAATTTCTACCTACCTACCTATCTAGCCAGGCAATATAGGTTTCAAACCTGATTATTGGGAAAACGAGGACTGGAACTGTTTTCTTACATCTCTGTGGCAGGATCTGCACTATACTCTAGCGCCCCCATGCCAATAGATGAAGAATACAGAGCCCCATTGGGTGCGTCCCCATGGGCTCCATTTATTTTGGGGTTGAACTGGGTCAACCCCAATATGGATTGTAGTTTGAATTAACCTGTCCCCATGCGATTGAGGAGAGTGCGGGTTCAAGCCAAATGTATCTGTCCCCATGCAAACTGTGAAAAAAACTGCATCTGGAAACAGCATCCTTTTTTCTCCATCCCTTTTCCCCTCATAGGAAGCCTGGTTGACATCACCATGCCCTGTCCCTCCCACTGCAGCGATGACAGGGGAAACCCCTCCAGGTTGCACCTCCAAAAACACAACACACAGCATATAGGTAAGATAAAAAATGATAAAGGGGGGGGGCATAACTAATAGGATGGGAAAGTGGCTCATTGCTTGAAGCTGCAGCTCATTGATTGAATCAGAGTTTAGCAGAGGTGTGTACCTCCACATGACAGCAAGCACACCCCCCGCTTGCAACAGCTTTGAGGACTTCTGTGCTTCGTCTACTCATCCTGTTTCTGATGCAGGGAAGCCATGGGCACTTCCGCCCATTAAGGCGATGCAGCAGTCATGCGCAAAATCAAGCCCTTTATCCACGTGTACCTTGCCAATCAGGCAATCATGGAAGGGGGATGTCATACTTGTAACCAGAGAGACACTTGCAGGGCAAATGAGAGCCTTTTGACCCCCTCATCACTTCTCTTTCATCATAATTTATTTGAGGAAATTCCCAAGCAGTTTTGATCGCAGCGCTCATGGCAGGAACAGTGAACACAGGCGAAACCCTGCCTGCTGATGATGCGATCTCCTCCCCCAATACCCTGGGAGTGTCCCCATGCCTCCAAGATAATATGTGCTTGCCTGCTAATTCACAGTGAAAACAGTTGGAAGGGGGGGGGGGTTGCCGCAGATTTGTGTGATTTATCCCGCATGTACCCTGGATTAGAGCCTTTGCATGGGGACAGTCCTAGGCAAACTCAGGGAGCAAAACTTCCTAGCCACAGGGCTAGGATGTGTGCAGGGACTGCTGTTCAGCAGTGCGCTATAGCATGCCCTAAAAAAACATTCCCCCAAGCCCCAAAGCTAGGAACATTTGCACCTAGCCATCAGGGGTGTGATGGCTGGAAAGGTTGTGTTATCCAGCTTACGCCTCTCCATGATCCAGATTTACCGATCCGGATCAAATACTGGGTAAGTGTAGAAAAGGGACATTTCTGTTTTCCTGAACACAGGAAATGGCTGGCTTCTGGGGCTATTTCCTGTGTTTGTGCAAATAGTCCTGGGTGGAAATATTGAAGCTGGGCAATGAAAGTTTGAAAGACTGAAATACTTAGGTGTGGTTGAAGTGGTACTGAATGAGCAAACAGCATGTTGCTTTTAAAGGCTGGAGTGCTTTCTTGTAAGTTTTCCAGCTGTGATCTGGCAGAAGCTGCTGATGTGTGGCTCCTACCTACAAATGCAGGGCCTTCAAGCCAGAATGTAACCTACTGTCTTGTTATGTCAGCTAAAGCAGGATAACCTACACCAACAATGCAACATTTGTACTTCTATACCTTTGTGGACAACTTAACTCTTCAATGTTAGAGCTTTGATGGGTTTGATCTGGTACAGTCTTTTGAATTTCTTGGTTTCCCTATCACCTCTCTAGAGCCTGTTTGCACTTACTGGCCTGGTATGGTATACCATATCAGGCCAGTAAGAATGGTGTGCAGTGGTGGCCATACACACTACAAGCACTGAACAGCAGCACTTGCAGTGCAGATGGCCAGCCTGGATTGCTAAGACAATGTCTGAACCAGCATCCGGTGTGCCCTCAGACATTGCCATGGTGATCTGGCTGCTGTGCATAATTGTGCAGCTGCAGTCATGCACCCACACCCTTTTGCCAAACACCACTCAGAAGAGGGTGCAGAATCGGCCATTCAGAAGTGATCCAGCCACTCCTGGTAAGGCTGTGTGCTGCTTTTTAGTAGTCCACAGCTCCAGGGAGGGCAGCGGCAACTCCAGGTGAGATGCAGGCCGCATCTCCATTATAAGCTTAATCCAGTTTCCTTAAACCAAAATAACAGAACCGGATGCAAACGTGAATTTGCCTGATCCCATTACTTTCATCCAGAATCGCGTTCAATCCGGATTCTGAGGACGTACGTGACTCAAGGGGGGACTCCAGTGACTACTTTTTAAAAACCGCTTTTCGGGGCTGCCCTCTCCTCTTCCTTCTGGAGTGAACGCGCCACCCATAAAGGACCCCTTCACGGAACCTAGCTGGGTGGCTGCCACTTGCCTGGATGGAGGAAAAACGACAGCGGACAGCCAGTAATTCTTTCCCCTCCTCTCTTCATTGCTCAGGGCACACAGCAGCAGCGGCAACTCAAGCCCCCTTTGCCCGTCACCGTCACAGCCTTTAAAACATCCACACATCTCCCCAAACCTGCAGCAGCTGCTTTTTTTCTTTTGCCTTTTTTAAAGGTCAGAACTTTAAAAATGGCAAGATCATTATCAGGTGTGAAGTGGTTGGATTGCTACAGTGTAGCGGCTGCTGCTTTAAGGGGTGGATTGTACAGCTTGCTTTGGAAGCAAGCTATTGGGGGAGGGAAACTCTCATCCCTTAACACGGAAGGGTTCCCACATTAAAAAATGTAAAACGTTTCAAGCGCATGAACCGGAGTGAGACCTGTTGAAATGAGGATTAACATTTACAACGCTTTGGGGCGATTTAACACGCGGAAAGCATGTTAAGCCAAACTGACGTGGGGTCTGTGAGGATTGAAAATGGTTTGAAACTGAAATAAGGTTGTAATGGGGATGTGGCCACAGTGGCATTCAGGTGCATCTCAGTGAGTGGCTTGATCACTCCATTGTGTAAGTGTGAAAAGGCCCTTTGTGACTCTCAAGTGCCTGCTCCAGAGCTACTTGCCTTCTCTTGGATACCACTTTTACTCCCTTTTCTCCTCTCCCACTACTCCACCTTGGATTATCTGATGGCCTAGTTTCAGAGGACTGAGGCAACTCAAGTCTTTGGGTTCTTGGTTCACCTGAGGAAATCAAGGCTGCTCTTGAGTCTCTGTGGGACCACACAGAAGAGATTTCTTGTATTCTGCTCAGCTTGACACAGCCTGGGAAAGCAGTGAGTATTTGCTCAGCTGCTGGCTGAGAAGAATAGATGGAAATAATACAGCAGTGTAGGAACAGGTGGCAGAGAGAGAGTTGCTGTTTTATAGCTGTGCTACTGGTCAGTGAGACCCTGTCTTACCCTTTCAGGAGGGATGAGAACATTTTCATAGCAAGGTCCTTTGCCTATAATATCAGCATGAGTAGAAGAGTCCAGACATTTATTTTAAAGCCATGGATTGAAACCATGGAGCAGGAGAAACAGGTAAGCAGCACAGATGAAATCCTTACTTTGAGCTATAGGACCATCATACATAAGGAATCAGGTGTTTCCTTTGGCCCTTCTCCTACATCATAACCAGTGTTGAATTCTTATTCAAACTGTTAAAAGGCATAAAGAAAAATATCTAGCTTGTCCCTCTGGAACAAGATTCCCATATGTATATATTTTTCTTCTTGTGATGTCAACAATGTCCTCTGCAGAAGTTTCTTTGTGTTTGTGTGTGAAATGCTGCCACGGTTAGCTTTGCCAGCTAGTTGTCCCCATTAAAGCAACTGAAGTAGCCCACTTTTAGCCTGATGTTTCATTCTCTGGGAAATATTTGTTAAGCAGCAGGGTCCTTTATTCCCAGCAGTATTTACCAGTCTCTCTCACCCCTGCTGAAGTGGGATTAGTTTGACAACAGTGCATTTAATGCCTGGAGAATCCTGAAGTCAGCAGTGAGAAAGGGCAGAATGAAGCAAACTGCATTCCTTAGGCCGTAGGCCTGAGGCCTCAAGAGCTGGGCCTGTGCCTGCATGTGCTGTAGGACAATGGCAACATTGATGAGGGGACATTTCAAGAATGTGCTTAAGATCCTCATGCAGCACCCACAGAGATAAATACATATTCCAGAGCACATGGAGACCTCTTAGCAATCCAGCATCAGGGAAGCTTGACCTTCTACCCACTTTTTTTCACTCTGAGGGCTTCTGACTCCCCACCCCCCAGTCACATTCAACCCCTCACCCATCTTCTGGAAGGTTGCCTCAGCTTCTGATTCTTCATTCCAGCGTCACTTGACTTCTGCAGTATATTTGGATTTGCTGGCCGCATCCCCAAGCAACTTATTTGCCTCTCTATTGTTCCTCTATTGTCTCTCTATTCCAACGGACTTTAAAAGTGCCATTCAATTCCGGAATAAGCATCCCCATGAGGTTTGGTAAAACATGCATTTTAAACGCACCTACCGTCCCCAAGGAAGTGTGTTTTGTTTGCCCGCATCTTTTTCTCCCCGCCCCCTCTCTGCTTGATAGGGTGCCGGCAGGAACAGGGAGGGACTGCGATCTGCGTGGCCACAATCAGGGAGACAAACCCCGACAAGTCCAAAAGAAAAATAGCCATATTTACAAGTTCTCTGTACGTCTCCCCTGCCTGCAAAACCCACCAGAAACATTTATCACTTTGGCATCCAGAGCTTGTTTCTAAAGATAGTGATTTCACTGTAAAAATCCACCTGGTACAGTAGCAGTTACACTGTAGCAATCCACCCACTTCACACCTGATAACAATGTTACAATTCTGGCTCTTTAAAAGTTCTGACCTTTAGAAAGGGAAAAGGAAGGAAAGCTGCTGCAGTTCTGGGAGATGTGTGAATGTTTAAGGCTCTATGTACAGGTGGTAGAGGCAGCAGAGCCAGGGTGCTTTTTTCGGAGATCTTGGGCACCAATCCCCACCCCTTTTGCCATGGAGCGTCTCCATGCACAGTGTTGCTAGGATTACCTGTGGCTTCCAAAAAGTGCACTGGTAGTCTTATTTAAAGGGCACTTTTTTTCCGCGCATTTTCCTCCTTTTGTGCCACTGGAAGCTTGGAGAAAATTCATGCATGGGGACGCTCCGTGGCAAAAGAAGCTTTTAAACGGGTTTTTTATTGCTTGGGGATGTGGCCAGTATCTGGGATAGTTCCCATCCTTCGCTGAACACCAGTGAACCCAGTTGAATCATTTTTTTTTTTAACTGACAGATTTTGCTGCTTTTAGTGATGCTTTTTAAAACTATTTTGAGATATATTTTTAATAGGAAGCAGTATATCAGTGTTCAAAATAAACAATAAAATGTCACAAGATGGATTGTGAAGTCCTTGCCCAGGAAGTACGCTGAGATCATAGCCCTTTCTGCATTAGGCTTTATTCCAGATTATACCCTAGAATAAGGACCTGCCATAGTCTGCAGCAGCATGTGAATTCCAGAATATAATCCATAATAAGGCCCAGTGCAAAAATGGTCCATGGCTACTGAGCAGTATGAAAATGTTCTCTTCCTCCATTGGTCCCTTTTCTCCTGCTTTTGCCCCAGAAGAAGTAGGTGAGGCAAACAGTGAAGGCAGAGGGGAAATAAAGGCAGAAGAGTAAGAAGCATCATGTCTTGTTGCTTTAAAAGATTTGCTAACTCTGTTTTGGATTGCAAAGGGTAACTATGAGCTTACACAAAAACTGCTCAGCCCAGTGGAATCAGGAATATAGGCTTCATCCACGTGAGACCTGGATTGGGGTTGATAAAGGGCAGCAGCAAGGTTCTCACAGCACTGCGAGGAAGAAGTCTGTTGCCAAAGTTCCAAAACAACCCTCCTCACCACCCAGAATGTTTCTGCATGACACTGTCACATGCGGAGTAGGAATACCCCAGCTGGGGGCACAGACCAGAAGTGGTACTGAAAGCAAGACTGCTTGTGGCCTGGAACTCCAGAGTGAGAGTCAATATGAAGACAATGCAACAGTTTATATGTCACTCTCATACTGACTCTTCTGAAAGGGGTGGCCTCAGAGTAGGAAATCCCTCTCTACAAGAAAAAACACCCCTTCCAAAGGTCTCCACATCTGGACTGAGAATGTGCTGCTGGATTGAGGATGTGCCAGTTTGGTCTAGTGGTTAGGGAGCCGGACTTTTACCTGGGAATACCTGGTTTGATTCTGCTGTCCCCCATAAGGCCAGCTGTGTGACCTTAGGCTAGTCACAGCTCTCTTCTGAGCTCTCACAGCCCCACCTACTTCACAGGGTGTTCTGTTGTAAGGAGAAGAATAGAAAGCTTTGTCAGCTGCTTTGAGTCCCCTTAAATGGGTGAAAAAAAGTGGGATAGAAAAGCCAACTCTTCTTCTTCTTCTTCCTCTTCCTCTTCCTCTTCCTCCTCCTCCTGCCATAAGTTTCTGAGAGTTGATCATAACTTGGTAATCTTCCTCAGAAATGGAGCATGTACATTCTTCAAGGTCCTTTCCTGCACCGATCCTTATTCCGGGGCATATCATGGAATAGGGACCTGCCATCTGCACTAGCATGCAAATAGTAGGTCCCTATTCTAAGATGTATATCTCAGAGACAGTCCCAGTGCAGAAAGGTACGCCAACAGGATTACACAAGAAGGAAAATGTAATTCTCTGCTGCCAGAACAAGAACCATGAGACAGTTCCACATATTAGAGAACAGGAACAACTCTTTGACGCTGCACATCCACCAACAAAGAACAGTATGGTCACTTTGGTCTAGCGGTTAGGGAGCCAGACTCTTATCTGGGAACACTAGGTTTGATTCTGCACTCCTCCCCATTCCAGCTGGGTGACCTTGGGCTAGTCACAGCTCTCTTCTGAGCTCTCACAGCCCCACCCACCTCACAGGGCGTTTGTTGTGGGGAGAAGAATAGAAAGCTTTGTCAGCCGCTTTGAGTCCCCTTAAATGGGTGAGAAAAGTGGGATAGAAAAGCCAACTCTCCTTCTTCTATAGTGACTGGAGTGATGAGGTAGAGCTTAGGGGTTCCTGCATCTGAATCCCTGCTTGGTCATGAAACTGAAGTCATTTTAAATATATTTTTGTACTGTTTTCAATTAGATAACCTGCTCTGGTCAGAGAAGTTACATCAATATTACATAAATTTAAATTACAATCCGGG
>MTQE01000401.1:21957522-21995388 GCA_014337955.1 Aspidoscelis marmoratus
TTTCAACAACATGGATAAGCGACAGAACTTTTGTCAGGCACTGTAGATCTACCTGTTCACTGAGATCAGTTGAAGGAGTCCTGATACTGTCACCATCCTTGGCTGCTAGAAGTGGATGGGCTTTCTCTGTGATTTTTGTTATTTTTCCCTCTGAGGTATGTCAGTCACCACTAATGTGTGTATTGAGATGGCTAGTGAAGATGTATCTCTTTACCCAGGACATTGGCTGAAGAGGCATCATTTTGCAGTTCTTACTTGCAGATTTTAAACTGTTTTATTTTTCACATGCTTTAAACGTTAATTGATTTCCATTTGCCCTTGAAACCTTATGGCATATGGTGGAATAAAAATAGAAATCAATCAGTGTGACATTGGGAGGTGGCCATGATCCTCTAAAGATATCTTATTCTGAGCTGCTGACTTCTGGCAAATAACAAAGCCTGTTGACTGGACTTCAACAGATATGTGAGCTTATATGGAAAAAGATGGCTCTTGAAGTTTGAGTGCTAGGTTGTGCAAGGTTTTAAAAGTTTAAAGGACATGAAGCAAATTGATAACTAGCACAGTTGCTGCAGACCAGGTTGAATATAGCCATGTCTCCCAGTATTTGTAAGAATACTGGTGGCACCAACATCCTGCACTGACAGAGCTTTGAACAGTCCTCAGTTGTTCCTTGTAACATGTATTGAGATAAATCTTGGAGAGGCAGAAACATATTAAATAGGCACATGCATTTGATCAGAGCCATCCTCCAACACCCCACCCCACCCGGTTATTTCCCTCTCTAGGTGCTGGTTGTGCTGGGGAGTAAAGGGATCGCCTTCACATGATCTACCCATCTGTCCCCTCAGCTCAGCAGTTTTGTGGGACAAGCTGAACAGAAGCACATGTATGATACAACAACACAAGTGTGGTATGCCCAAGAAAAAGTTCAAACTGGGTGAAGATTGAATAAGACATTGTTAGTGACTGCTCTATCCTTCTCAAAAAGTAGAATGATAAGCATTGTAGATTACAGTGAGACTAGAAGTAGGCAGTGGCAAACCAATTCAGTATCTCTGCAAAGAAAACTGCATAGAAGTACCTATGGAAGTGCACAGGCAATCAACCAGGAGTTGGCCATGATTCAGTTGGTATCGAACAAGAACAATATTTTCTAAATCATAGGCTTTCTTTACTATGTTCTCTGGTTTCCATATAACCTGTGGCTCTTCTATGGATGGACTATAGCTACCATAATCGTTAGTTATTGGTTATAGGCTTAACAACATTTGGAGAATTGTGTGTTCCTAATCATAACTACAGTAAGTAGATTATGACTGTGGTTCACAACCATAACTTACAGAAATGGTGTTTGCTTAAATAACTGTGTATAGATTTTTGAACAAAACCTCAAGATCTTTCTAATCCATCAGGTGTTAATTTCTGAAAAGTATTAAAATAAAATAAAAATGTCTTTGATGTTAAAGCTATCTAGATTAAATAAATCAGATTTACATTCAAGTATTTTCTTTTTGAGAAAGGAAAGAACTACTGATTTATTTGTGATAAGAAATCTGGTAACAGTAAAAATCTAAGCATCTGCTCCTATATGAGTGTGACAGGATACCTTTACTCAGAGTTCTGTGTGACTGATTATAAAGATTACCTGTAGCTTTTCATTTTGGCTTAATAATAGAGTATCATAGTAAAAATATGTGAAACCAGTAATGCTAGTTACATAGAGTTCATAGGATGTCCTTACTCGGTGTGTAAGGTTGTTGAACTTTTTCAAAATACCCTGTGATGTTCAGTTTTCCCCTCCACCCTAAAGGATGCACATTTGTATATTAATCCCAAACTCATTTGACTGTTTTTGTCTGTTTAGCTTTCAAAAAAGTCCTACACCACACACCCAGTATCATTTAGTGAATGCTTGGTTTGCAGTCACAAGGCCAGGTCAGTACAAAGCGTGTAAGAGCTAGCAGAAAACTTTTAGAAGTCAAACTTGTATAGAAAAGAAGAATATGGCAAACTCATAAATATTGATGGATGGTTAAATGAATAGATAATGGATTTTTTCTACTTCTGTATGATGTCTTATGTATTCCGGATACAGTCCAACTTGCATCATTTTATACTCAGGAAAGCTTTTAGGATTGTTTTCCCAATCTACATTCCCCCCTGGATACAGCCACTAAGTTAAGGAGGACACTTTAATCAGGCAGGGTGAAAGATTTTGTGAAGGCTATGTGTAGATGGGGAAGTTGGCAAAAATTACATTTGTTTTACTAGCAGAAGTGTTTACTGGACTAGAAATCCTTCCATGATCTTAAAGCATTACTTGGATTCTGTCCATTAAACAAAGTACTGTATGGCTTTTAAATTATACGTTGTACAGGCATAATGCAAAATTATTGGAATTTTATTTGTTTATAACCATTTATATTCCTTCCTATACCAAGGTTCTCAGAGCTGGTTACAGAAAATTAAAGCAAGATAAACTGATTAAAAACAAGGCTAAGTTAATTAAAATTACTCATAAATAATAATTGCAGGGATTTAAAATTAGGTTCATTGGGCTCAGGAGGAAATAAACTAGTTCTTGGATTACATCACAGTGAGCCATCTTAAGTCAAGAACCAAGTGGTTTGAGTAAGTACTAGCTCTATGGTAGGAGGGATTAGTGTAGAGGAAAATAATGCAGTTAACTGGGCCATGTGCCACACAATTTGGTATCCAGGGTCAAGAACTGACAAAAAAGTAGAAATCCATACAAAATGGCTACAGGTTTTTATAAATGCAAAAAATAAAAATGTAGCCATTTTCTTAAGACCACACACAAATAATGGCCTATTTGATAAGGGGTTAGGATAATGTTCAATATAGGAAACCACTTATTTTTTATTTATTTGAATTTCTATTGTACCCTATACCCAAAGATTTCAGACTGGATTACAATAAAGAGTATAAAAACAGATTGATTAATCTGTGACTTAAACAGATGAAATATATTCCCTGGATTCCTTGGTCCTATTGAGTGTTTGGACATGGTCTGTCTTACCTCATGGATTTATTTGCATATTGCCTTTCCAAAGAAAACTGCTCTCAAAGCAGTTTATAACAAGGCTGTGTCAAGTTGTTCACAAACCAGAATGTTGCCGAAGGCTTCTCTTTCCTCCTGGATGTGAATATTTATTTATTTATTTATATTTGTATTTCTATCCTGCCGTATACCCAGAGGTCTCAGGGCGGGTTACAATATTATAAAAATCTTAGACAGGTCCCTGCCCTCAGGCTTACAATCTAAAGAGGCAAGATATTATGCTATACAGGAAGGGGATAGGGCTGGAACAGGCCAGGTCTCTCCTTGTTTGTGCATTCTTGCTTGAACTTCATGATCTGCTTCACTGTATATATGGAAAATATGTTCTTCAATATGCATTTTTAACTTCCCTCTTCCTGGGTGTCTGTCTTGTCTCTTCATATATTAATTCTTGGAAGAATATATACATCTGTTGCAAGTTTTGACTGGCTGCGATAGAAGTTACTGAAATTCTCTCTTCACATGTTTGTTTGCTTAAAATTATCATTTTTCTGTTGTCTTCTGTGTGTTTCACATCATCTTCAGCCTGTCTTCTCATCTCCAACTAGTTTCATATTAGAGACAAAATCATATTAGTCCAAACATTTTGAATTGTTTAATATTGGTTGTTCCAAAGTAGTATCTTAAATACGGGTTAGTAAGCCAGTTTGGAAAGCTTTGGTAAGAAGTTAAAATAGAATAAAGTTTTTGGAGAAGAAGTTAAGGGGTTTTCTCCATAAACTGAAAAAGATGTGTTGTGTTTGGCTCCCTTTGATGGCCAGTGGCTCAGAAGCATCATATGGTTAGTAGTAATAAACAGTGGTAGCCTAATTTTTGTTTCCATTGGTTTGCAAAGCAAATATAAGAGACTGAATTTATTTAGTTATTTGACTTGTATATCACAGATTTTAAAGAGACTATGCAATTTGTAAGAAGGAAGTTATAAAAGCAAAAAGCCAAACAGATAAACTAAACAGAAGTGCAGTTATAGTCATTTGAAATCTTTAAAAAGTTGAAATTGGACTACCTAAGGGAATATAGTAGCTCTTTTGTATGTCCTCCTTCTGCCAGTTGAAAATCAAATGCCAATATTCTGCTTCATGAGGAGTCTTTATTATCTTTTTCAGTTATGATGCCTCTGCTGTGGAACTTTCTCCCAAGGGAAAACTGCCAAGTCTGTTTTACTCAGGGTTTTAAAAGGCAGATGGAAATTTCCCTTTTTTGGTTTCTGAGTATAAGACTGATCTGCATTTTGCTGTTCCTTTTAATTGTTTGTAGGGAATTATAGTATATTATGTCCCCAAAGCAGCTTAGTGTAAATATAATAGTATCATAAATACTTTAAAAGTGGAAAATCAGTTTATATTAAAATCCATTTTATTAGAACGTATACTGCCTGTAGCCTACATTAAAGATTCAGAACTTTGCTTACTGAATAGAATAATTATTGCATAGAATTAATAAGACTGAGGCAACCAAACAGGTCAGAACCAAATATGGAAATTAATATTTTTAAAAATGCATATCAGTGAATATCACTTAATGCAGAACATGTACATGTGCATGATGCCTCTCAAGGCCATTTGCAGAAAATTGAGAGCAGCTGAAGGTTTTTCCTTCTGCTTAAGATGCCCAAAAGCAATTGGTGGACCACTGTATGAGACAGGATGCTGGACTAGATGGGCTCTGGCTTGTCCTTAGATTCTTCCTCAGGTTTTGTTACAAGATCATTGGTCTTGGTGGTTTGGAGACATCAGACTAAACATTTGTCACATTTACGTTGCCTTGATTCCTAGCGTTTGAACAGATATAGTTGGTGAGAGGTTGGTTTTAAAATTGGGAACACTGTTGGTATGGCATTGTGGTATGTATCGGTGAAGAAGATATGTCCGGTTTTGGAAAGTCTTATGAGTATACATATGAAACTGAACAAATCTTCATCCCAAGATTTGTGCTCTAGGCCCATTTACAGTCTTCCATATGAATGCTGCCATTATTTGTAATAAAAAACTTATTGTCCACCTTTCAGTCTCCCTGGCTTCAGTCTGGTCAGAGGGTACTTTTTCCCTCTCTACCCTTCCCATTCTCTTTTCCTTGTGCTTTCTGTAGTTGGATGCACTCCTGTCAGTCAAAGTTTGGCTTCTCAGGGGAAGGTAAGGCCATCTCCCTCTGTTGCTGCCCTCCCTACCCATCTGCTATCTTGTTGGTAGAATTTATAAGGGGAGGGTTTTCAGTGCTATAGGTCTTCCTTGGTCCATGCCTTTCTCCGTTTCTTTTTCAAACACAGCATGCACTGGGGCATTCCTCAGGAACTCAACCAGCCTCTTTTTCTGGGTTCCCCTTGAAATGTGCAATACTGCATCTTCATAAGCTCTGGGATGCAACACAGACTATGATGAGTGGGTGAGTGAGAAAATACAGTTCCCCTCAGCACATTGTGGGGGTTATGTACTTCCTACCCCTGCATTCCCCTGATGACTCAACTAGCCTCTGTGTCTGTGTTGCCTATTGAAATGTGTAAAACTGGACTTTCACAAGCTGTCAGCGGGGGGTGGGGGGTGGACAATGCAGACTATACTTGGTGGGTAGGAGTATACGGTTCTCCTCTTCAGGTGTTCCAGTGTACCAATAATCATGGACTAAGTTTCCCTGCTTTCTCCCTCATTGGGTTAATGTGTCATCTCTACCACATCCTCCCTCACCTTCTTACTTTGCTGATCGAGCTCTGACCCCTTCCTGGGAATGAGCAGGATCTGTGCACTGTAAAAACAATAATATGAATAGGTGGTGCCCACAATCACCACTCCAACACAGGCAGAGATACAGAAAATGTTAGAGGAACCCAGGTAAGAATGGTACTCTGTAGTTTGCCTTTAAAGTTTCTTCCCAGCTTTTGTAGATGCAGACTTCTGCATTTGCAGAGATCGGTGGTAGAATAGTAAAAAAGGAAAGATGATAGAAGTAGGCAGGTGGTGAGGTAAGGCAAGGAGGGATAAGGAGGAGTGAAATTAGTGCCCCCTTGAATGCCCATGAGGTCAGGCATTGACTGGCAAGGAAAGGAGGAACCCTCCCTGTATCTATCCAGGAAAGTTTGGCTACCATCCCCACTAGTCCTCTTGCACGATCACACCCTGAGACTATAACCAGACTGTGGAACAGAAACAATCTCATTGCTGAATTAATCAGAATACGTGATAGATTGAAATCCTGGTATGTAGGTAGCTTGGATAAAAGTCAGAAGGGCATTTTGGGGTAAGGTCCCTGGGATCCAGGGACTGTTTTAGACCATCTTAAACATCAGGTCTGACCGTAGCCTAAGCTTCAGTTCAAAAGAGAGAAGTGGGAGCTGATAAGTGGGAACAGAAGATCTAGAACAATTGTATTTAAGTACTGCTAGCTTTTGTATAGACTTTTAAATACAATTAGTTTCTTAAGAATGGAACATCTGCTTGACTATATACTACTGAGACTGACTAGTGAGGTTAGTATAGCTTTTTCTACAATATCAAACTGAAATATTCCTCTCTATGAACAGTATTTTTTATTGGTTATATCAGTTTGAGTTTGGGACTTCATTAAATAATTCAGGTGGGAAATTTAGGTAGGCATTAATTTCCTAGCTTTTCCTGATGTCTGTCCTTGATCTTAGTGTTTCTTAGAAGCATAATTGCAGGCACATATAGATCAGTAATAATTTCTGCAGAGCAGACTACATTAAAAGAAAAAAAACCTTAAAGAATAGGAAGTATATTTGCTTCCTAATAAGTTGTGCTTGGAATGGGACGTCATGTGGCGTACTTCACTGGGTTGGATTTGGCTTGGTGTTGTGTGTGTCATATTTTTGGCTGTCTCTGCTGTTGGCTCTGTTTGAACCAGGAAAGTTAGTCTTCCATGATATTTAATAGCTTCTTTTAATAGTCACGAAACATCTGAATCTAAGACACTAGTTCCTCCTAGATGTTTTGAGAGATAGATGATATTGTTTTTGATGCCCCCTTGAAGGATAACTTGAGCAAGTGAAAGGGGATAGTTTGGAGATGTGAATGTAAAGCAAATTAGGGAAAGGACTTGCTTGATCTTTAAATTGAATGTGATAGAAATATGCAAGCTCTGGAGTGGGCGAAGGGGAAGTAAAATTCTTGCAAATCCTCCAGTGTTTCCCTGATCCGTTTTTCTGGAAAACAAACTTGGAAAAAACTATTAATTTTTCCTTTTAAAATTGCAGTCTCCCCCCCCCCCAATTTTCCTTTTAAAATTGCAACAATAATTTCCTTCAGTTTTCCTCCTGTCTCTGGGTCCCCTGAAGGACAATAAGCAGAAATTGAATTCTGTGCAAAGACTTTCCTGGAATCCCTGACCAGGAATGGTTTGTTGAACTTAGTAGGGTGACACTCAACTCAATCTTTGAGGATGCTCCTTGATTTTACTCTGCTCTTTAAGACCACTTTTTGCTCCCCTTTGGTAAATAAACATGACACACATCTTTATTCCTGTTCTTTCTCATTTGGCAGTAAGATCTGAAGAGGCTGTGCTTGGCACACAATGGTCCTAAGTTCAACATTTGAATATGTGGTTTTATTTTGTTTATGACATTTATATCCTACCTTTCTTGCAAAGAACTCAGGTGATGTATATTCTCTTTCCATTTTAGTCCCACGTCAAACCCTATGAGGTAAGTTAGGTTGAGAGGCAGAAACTGAGCTAAGATTAACCAGTGTATATCCATGGCAGCAGAGATTCAAACACAGAAACTCCTCAATGGATTTTCTATTAATGCTAAATCATTACTTGCACTTATCCTGTTATACATCCTTGGATAATTGATCGGACCTAGTTTTTCTTTGTATTTATTTACTGGCATATTTGATTGCTAAGAATCTATATGGACAGCAATGTGACCAAATATAAGGGTGTTGCAAAGGCAACTTTTAGCATCAAAACTTTGTCCAGATGGGCAGAAGTAATGGATTTCTGTAACGGAGTGGTTTGAATGATAAACAGTACTACTAAAATATTTTATTGTCGTCTTCTATTATTTTTGGACAATTACTAGCCTTTATATAGGATTCTATGTTTCAATTTATGCTAGTCTTTTCTAGAAATGTTATATTATACACTACTGAATCCAGAAATTGCATTTGGCATTTTTAATGCTGTGGTAACTTGTCTGTTCAGCCAACAGATTTGAAATATTGTCTTTCTTATTCTAGTTCAAGGCAAAATGTTGCAGTCTCGTGAACAACTCAGTAAAAAAGCCTACTGGAAGAAAATACAATTTTTTTTTCAAAACTTGTGACTCTTGTTCATCAGGGAATGACTGATCCAAGTGACTCCTTCAGTATTTGAAGGACTGGCAGGGTAATCTCTTACATCTAGTGGAATAGGATAGAATGCCCCATTATTGGACAGAAGAAACTTCAAAGATATTTTAAGTGACCTAGACTGACATCTGAAATTTCCTTGTTCTTTAGAGGATTATTATAATGGAATGATTCAAACTGAGCTTTCTTGAGCTTCTCTAGAGGAATGAATGCAGTATAATTGTAGTAAATTCATCCGTGTAACATCAAAAATAAATATTTTTTAAAATGCTGAACAGTTAATTTCAGGAGGGTGTTCCTGACTTTCTTGGAAAGATAGTTAATTTGAAAGCCTGTTAAAGTAGCTCGTTAAATAATTGCATTATTCACTAACCTCATCAGTTGATAGCTCAGTCTGTTGGGTCTGATCCCAGACAGATTTAGAGTTTTGAATGTATGTTAGAACTTTAAATTGGACCATATCTTGTTTAGAAAAAATAGAGGCTTAGGTGGTCATGAAGACTCATTTTTGAGACAGTATGTCTTAACTGAGGTGATGAAAACTTGGGGAATAAGCATCAGACTAAAATGTTCAGAGTCAAGTTAATGGATTGTGGTTGTGAAGTAATGTGAAGTCTATGCTTATTTGTAGAATTTGTATTCACAGACAAACAATTCTTCCTTTTACAAGCGTCCTTGCCCTTCCACTGCTCAACACCCACTCCATGAAATCGAATTGGACTGAAGTTACTCATTTTGCAAATAATATTCATAGTCTCTATTAACAAAGACTATTGTACAACTTGTATAATCAGGTTAAGGTGCTGAGCATTTGGTTCAGATTTTAGAAATACTTATCTGAAAGTATTGTGTGGAGAAGAGTCCTTTTTTTAAACTTCAGAGGGTAGTCTAATTTCCATCTTGATGTCTTTGGCAGTATTACCTACTAATTGGTAACTGTGGCTTCCATGACCAGCAGAAAGGAGTTGTGGGTCAGCAAGATCTGGAGGATTGTAGTTTGACCATTCCTGGTAAAATATACTTTAAGCTTGGAACAAAAGTATCCTAAAGTATGTCAGAAATCTGTTACCTGGAATTGTCAGGCAGTTTATTGCGTGCTGCGGCCATAGAAAATTAGAATGGTCTTAAAGGCAGTACTTTGTCAACTTTTGCTTTTATGTATAAATTTTGTATGCAGCCTTGTGACTACTGATTCAGTTATCTAATTTCCTCATCTAGGCAAGCCTATCATATTTTTTCATCATGTGATCAGTTGCCCTTTCAGCTCTGTTCTTATTTTCAGTTCTACAAGTTATTTTTTGGGCAAACAGCTTGGGTTAGGGACAAATGTATTACTGAAAATATATTTACATCCATTTTGTATGATACTTGGACTTTCCTCTTGATGACCAAGAAGGGAAGATTTCTGTTGATTAGGAGAAGGGTCTGTTTTTCTTGTGGCTTCACATGCTGAATGTCACTGGAATTCTGGGTAAAGTAAACCTTCCTTGATTTTAGACAGAGAAAGAAGACCGATTGATTACATAGGGGAGCCCCACCCCTTCTGATCTCTGGTTTCTGATTAAGCCAAGTCCAAAGTGAAGGTTGATGCCAACTCTGGCCAGGAACAAAGAAACGGAGCACAACCTCCCCTCTGGGTACTAAACTCCACTCTGGGGGTCTGCCCACTTAATTTTCTGGTGGGTGTGGTGGTCGTCAGCATATCAGACCATGAGAAAAATTGTTCACGATAAGTACCGACTGACCCTTCTTGATGGTATACAATCTGAGGATCACTGGAACCTTGGCATATACCACAGCTAATGTCAACCAGGGTGGGGAAAAAAAAGTAAGATAACTCACTGAACATCTGCTGTAATACCTGCTGGCCAAAGACAGCCTCTGCTGACCTCAAGAGCACCTGTAGTGCCTCACAAATATACACAGTGTCTCCATGCTGCTGTCCTACCATTGCACTGGAAGCTAAGACCACAGATGTTGCTATGGATTTAGTACCATGAGCTGTAAGATTAGAAGGTTGGGGCTTCTCCTGAGACTTATATGTTGGAATAGTATAAACCTTGAGCCAACCCACTGTCATATCCTATTTTCCCAGCAGGCAGTCAGTGAACAAGGAGACTGACCCTGTACCTCAGCTATTCTCTGAAATGTGCATGAAGGCCTGGGTAAAAGGATTGTAGTGTGGTCTCATGGGTATATTATTCCCGTCTAGCTTTCAGCTTACTTCCAGACCCTGAATTGGACTGGGGAGGCATGGACCTCCCAACAGAGCCTTGGAGGCAGCTGTACTGGCAGCTGCTTCTCAGACTACTGCTAGAGGTGCTCTTGCTCTCTTTTGCAAAAGTGCTAGGGATCAAATTTGGGTCCTTGTGTCCAGAAGGGAAGTACCGTAACCCTAACCAAGTTAGATCAATGCTAGAAGGACATAAGTCAGGCCCTGTGTCTGCACATGTTGTCATTCTAAATAAATGTTTTGGAATAGTGGAGGTAAATGCCACCCAGGGCTGAGACTGCCCCCTAGGTTCATTGAATCTGAGCCTCCAAGCTACAGCTTTGGGAGGAGAAGTTGGCATAGCTGAGACTCAGGGAAAGAAGGCAGTAGTAGCAACAGACCCCCTAAATAGTATTGTGTCTGATGTGAAGTGGTTTGCCTAATCTGGGAGAGGAACCGAGGCTTGCACTGCAGCCCTGTGCCTTTCAGACAGCTGCTGCACAACTGAACCAGAGCTGTTCCCTGCTTATCCTGGCTGGGTTCTGCTGTATGGCCCTTTTCACATAGGCAGGGCTTCTCCTGTTACCACAGAGCCTTGCATAGGTGCAGGAAAAAGCATGAGATTCACAATGCATGAACTTGCCCCCTGATGATCTTCCCTCTCAGGATCTTTCTGACCCACCTCGCTAACTGGGACAGGGCAGTTCCAGGCCCTTGTGCCAGACTATGCACCCTAGACTGAGCAGAACTAGGGAAACTGCTACCTTACATCCAGCAACCAGTTTAGAAGCTGAGACCAAGCAAAAGTTTGAGTAAACTAGTAAGAAAAACAGTCCTCAGAGCCTAGAACTCACACTGCTGATTGCCTTGGAAAACAGGGATTTATCCTGCTTCTCACCACTGAAGAGGCCTACCCTACCAAGTGGCTGTTGCAATTCTGCTGTTGATTCTTATGGACCTGTGCAGTTGCATTTAGTTAGATACAGTTTAGTTATCAGCTTGGATCAAAGTGGCATGATTTTTATTTTAAATCTTTATCTTTCCTATCCTTCAAGGATTTAAAGGCAGTAGACATAGTCCTTATCTTCCATGCTTTTTATCCTTGTAGCACCTCTGCAAGGTAGATTAAACAGGCGGTGACCGGTCAGAATCATCTAGTGAGCTTCATGACTAAACAAGGATTTGAACTCTGATTTTGCTGGTTCTACTTTGGGAATATATACTCTATTATAATGACTTTTAAAAAATATTGAAGACTGGACAAGATCTGGTCCTTGAGACCAACGTTTCTGTGATTGGTTTCTCTTTGTTCCCTCGCCCTCGTTCCTAGGAAACAGCATTTTTTGCATGGCAGACTCATTTTGTTGATGGGTGTGGGAGAGAAAAATGCCTATTTCTTCCAAGAACATTTCTTTTTATGTTAGTGCTGAATTGGAAATTTCAGTAGCTGTAGTATATAGATATGCCATTAGCAGTGTTGTTGTTGTTGTTTTGAACCGCCTATTGCAGAAGCAAGTCCTCTAGACCACAGGAAGAAGAAAGGTCATTTTCTTTTATATGGAGCAATCACTTTGTTTTCCCTGCTGAGCTTCTTTACTGCCAAAAGTCATATTAGCTTTCCAAGATGCAGTAAACTTCTGGTTTTTGTTTTTTCTTACAGAACTTTCTTTTGTGTGGATTTTCTGTCAGCTTGTCATCTACTTTACCATGGTTTTGAGGTGGCTGAGCAGCAACTGCCAAAACTGTCAGACGCTGTATGGATGATAAGATCCCTTTGGTTTTTTTATGTGCTTGCTGTATTCCTCATACTATTGTGTGTTGTTTCTAACAATGCTCACACAGCAAATGAATGAAGAAATGCTGTTATCCATCACTGTCCGTTTTTCAGTTAAAATCATAATGCATTTCTGGTCTTTTTTGTAATCTCTCCCCCACCCCCCACACCTTTCTTTCCAGTAAGATGGATTTAAGGTTTCTGTGGGGGTTATAACAAATAGAACAGATAAAAACAAGTTAAAAGCCATTGATTAAAAAAATTCAGTAGCCTTGAAGGGGAAATAGACTGTTTCACTAGCCAAAGACCTGGAGATGCATTTTCATCAACTTTTTAGCAGTGGCGCTTGATGTACCTCAGAAGAAAGACTGTTCTATAGTGTGAAGGCAATCTCATAGTTCCTCATCTCTCTAGCTTCTGAGCATGGCAGGTCTTTATGGCAGCAGCAGTTCCATTAGATATCTGGAGCCCAAGTCATTTAGAGCTTGATAAATCTGTGTTAATACCTTGAAGCAGCCTTGTTAGCAGATTGGTTGCCAGCACAGTTCCCAATGTGAAGTGCAATTAGCAAGCAATGCTTGTCAACAAACTTTGGCCAGAAGGTTGTATTCCACATTCTTCTCCTGAAAAAGGTCATTATCCAGAGTGATCAAGGCAGTTTCATTGCCACAGCAAGTCCTAAAGTTAGATTGAAGTGGGCCCAGGCAAAAGAATATTATCTGTACCCATTCAAAACTACCCTGGGTCTCTTGGCTGAGGACTTTTATCTGGAGAAGAGCAAGGAGAATGTGATCCTGCTGATTCTTGTTCATGTTTTATTCCAGAAGTAAGGATACTACTGAGATGCTGCGTTGTTTGAGCAATAAAATTTGCCACTCTGTGCTGAAGTAGTAATTTAAATAAAAAATGTATTTGTGAACTCTGCAAAGAACCTGAATAGAAGAAAGTGAGTACTGATGGTTTATTTTAGATGAAAACAAGACATTTTAAATTATAACATCTTAAATTGTGTTATGCCTTGACTGCTCTGACAGTTGGCCTCTATCAGAGATGGACAAGGGCAGTGTGTCTCTGTTGAGTCTGATCTCTCTGAAGCTTTTGATACCATTAATACCATAGTGGTATTTTAGTGGAGCGACTTCAGGAATTAGGAATTGGAGACACAGTTCTACAGTGGCATTCTTCATATCACAGAGGTAGACTTAGAAAATTGCATTAGGGAACTTTCATTCAGTTCCTTGGAAGCTCTTCATATGGAGTTCCTCAGGGTTTGATTCTGTGGCATATGCTGTTCAGTGTCTGTATGAAGCTGCTGGGAAAAGTCATGAGGAGATTTGTGGTAAGGTGCCACCAGTACCTAGATAACACCCAACTCTATCTCTGTTCCTTCTGAACCAGGCAAGACAGTTGAGGTGTATGATCTCTGGTGGGAGGTAATAGGCTGGATTTGGGCCAGTTGTGTGTCATGGGGTCTTGAGTCCAGGAAGTTAGACATCACTTGACTCTTGATGAGTTCTGCCTCTGAAAGAAAGGGTGCGGAATTTAAAGGTGCTTCTGAATTCATTTTGGTTGCCCAAGTCTCAGGTAGTAGTAGCCAGAAGTGTTTACCTCCATCTCTGACTGGTTCTTGCCAGCTCTGGCCTTTCCTGTATTGAGACAACTTGGCAACAGTGACTCATGCTTGAGACTAGACTACCCTCTACTTGGGGCTATCCTTTAATGCTGATCTTGAAGGAGCTGCACTGGTTACCAATTTGCTACTGAACCCATATCAAGGTAATATACTTAAGCAATAAACTATCAGAAGCTGCATTGACTCACATGAAAGGAGGAAAAGAACTTGCCTTGTGTGCCATTTCTTCCCTTACAGAAGCAAAGTGTGCAAACTTTCAAGGAGTGCTATTAAGGAGCAGTCATTTTTGTCAAGAAAAAATGTGAGTTGCCTGGGAATGGGCACAGGGCTACTTAGAGGAGGTGGCACTTGAGCCAGGTTGCTCTCCCTCTTTAAGTTCTTGTAAGTGCAGCTTCCAATATTGGGCTGATATTGCACATATCTCTGTAAGGGTAGCTTACATTGGTTTGGTTTTCTATACTGTGTCACTACTCATATCAGTCTCACAGCATTATGTGTGGAAATTGTAAGACTCAAAAATAGATATGTAATATGGGTAGACTTTAGTAACATGAGACCTTCAAGGTTGTGGCCCACATTTGAGTTTAAACATAAAATCAAATATTAATGCAACAGTGTTCAATGTAGTTCTCTGGCCCTCAATTCCTCAAGCAATAACTCTCAAGTTATCAGTTCCTTAATACACTTAATATGCACTTACTGATTCAAACAATTAGAAAATTAGAGTTCAAACTGATTTACCCTGATATGCCAACTGGAAAATAAAGACTATAATTAAGTTTTCTTTTGCTTAAATCAGTATTGTCCTAAATGGCTGGGAAAAAGTTATAAGGCAAAAAGAAGGCATTGTTATGAATGCGTAGAATAGTGTGTGTGGTCTCTAGTATAAATTTATACACTGTACTTAAACTAAAAATATGAAATAAAACATTTTAAAATTATCATTATTCAGGAAATTTAAGTACTGTGAATATATCAAGATGTACTTACTTTGATCTGATATTTGTTCAGTATTTTAAAGTTATCCCAAAGAAGTGGAAGATTCTATTTGGACTTTGGTAGTGTAAAGGGATGGATGCAAATAACCTTGAAGATAACCTCTGAGGAGGTATTCACCTTATCAATTTGATTTTCTTCCTTCATGGAAAGGCCTTGAATGGATTCTGCCTTGTAAGAGGAATTTTAAAAAACAATACTTGATATAGATTGGAGGAACAAGGTCCTTCAAAGGAAAACTAGCAAGATTTTATGGCTATGACTAAACTTTTGCTTTAAGTAGCTCTGTGAATCCTTACAAGTGCAGAACTATTATGTGATAGCAGAAGAAATTTTTATTTTTAGAAAGAGTTCAGAAAATAAGTGTCCTGATGAAATTAAGTAGTAACAATAGGTTTTGATATAATTATACTAGAATTAAGGTTAGCTACATCAAAAGGGCAATGTAGGCAGTGTCTTTCTCTTACATTCATGCTTCAACCCAAGGTTGGCTGTTACGTGCCTAATCCACTGTTTTAAAGGAGATCCATTTTCATGTGGAATTGTGCAGAATTGCAGCCTGATGGTGTTTCTGCTGAATTGATTATACTGTATTTTGTGTATTCATTTACACTGCACTCTTCTACCTAGGAGTGAGTCCTGTTGGTCTTAGTATAGTATAATGGCTATTGTAGAATCTTGAGATCCCTGGGTTTGAATCCCCAGTCTATCATGAGAGCTGATGCTGAGCCAGTCTCTGCTTCTTAAACTATCATCCTTCATATAGGGTAAAATGGAGAGGGAAATGGCTTGTCTAGCCTTAAGCTTTTTTGGGGAAAGCTAGGATATAAATCCAATAAATAGATAAATGAATGTGAACACCAGCACAACTGAAACTTTAATTGTGAGCCTTTCAAGACTTCCAAAAATTGTTTGCTTGTCTGAATAGAGAAGTTTTTCAAGCCCTTCCTTCCTTCCTTCCTTCCTTCCTTCCTTCCTTCCTTCCTTCCTTCCTTCCTTCCTTCCTTCCTTCCTTCCTTCCTTCCTTCCTTCGTATTGTTATATGTTCAACCAGTCCCTTGATGTGAAAGAGGGAACCTGAAACAAAAACCAGAATGATTCACACAGTGTTGGTTCAACACCCTCCCACCGTATTGCATAAGCAGTATGCTTGGCAGATATCCTAGTAGACCAAATACCTGAAGATGTTCGGTTTTGCAATATCTGGAACTTCCTTGTTGCCTTTTCAAGCAGTAGAAAATTTACTGTACTTCCTGTAGTTTGAAATCTCCAGAGATCCTAGGTGCATTAATATAGAACAGTATTTTAATATATGTACTGCTGTTTAAAAGTTTCCCTCTTCCTAGATGAAAACCTTTTAGAAACTTTCTGTTTCCTGAACTATTTCATCTAATGGTGTAAGCCAGTTATTTCCAAACTGGGTGACACAGACCTCCAGGAGTAAGAACTGGGACAATTAGGGATATGTAAAAAGTTTGGGGATCGCTGTAATGAGCAGTGAAAATCACACATTCAAAATACTTCCATTTTTGTGCATTAAAGTGTGTTGGTGGGCTAAATTATTCTCATCCTTTCTTAGTTATTTCCAAATGGAAGAGTTATCCATTTTACTGTGTATTAAGCTGCTTTGTTAGAAATTGTGCAGATACTGATGTATGTCCCAGCAACCTGCTTGCCCTATTTATTATTTAATACATAGTAAGCAATATATCACAGTATTTAAATTGGTTAGAAAGTGTCATTGTGTGAGAAAATCTGAAGAGGAATGCTTCTGTAAAGTCATTATTTTAACCACTTGATCAGGGTTGGGGCCTGGCACAATAGTATATGTTTCTCAAATAATACTTCAAAAGATAGACACTACCAAGTGGCATTGTTGGCTGGAAGACTGAAAAGCAGATGATGTATTTTTGGTGAATGTTCAGTTGTATTTATGGAGTTTGGGGTTTCAGAAACATCAATCTCTAAAATTTAAGACATTTAATTTACCCATGGTGTTAATAATGACGGACTTGGCAGGAAATGCAAGAGATAAATGTGAAAGGACTTTCTAAAGCAAAGAAGCTTGAAATTTTTGTTATAAAAGAATAAATAGCACTTTTCAATGTGGTGTGGATTTTCGGCCAAAATTGTTTGTAGTCAGGTTGGAATATAGAAGCAGAATAAGTGGGATTCTGTGTAACACCTAGTCCAGGATAGTCTGTAATCCAGTAACATCTGAAGGACCAGAATGTTGCTCTTTCTAATCTAAAACCATTGAAAAGGGCAGAGAGCCATAGAATTTCAGGGCTGCAGTGTGAGAAAAGTTTCTCTTCTGGTATTGACTCACTTATCCAGCAAAGCACAGTGTAATGAACAGGTGTGCATTTGATAAATATTAGTTTTTTTAATTGGTGCCTGTGTGGTCATGGGCGGTGTGAAGTGATTATTCACTTAAGTAGGGAAAATAAAAAAATCCAACAGAAGATTTATTTACCAGCAGAAGTATAAAATGTAGCAAGTGGTTCTTGTTACTGGTTAAATCAGCGTTTCTTTAATTTGTGCCTTCAGTGTAGGAATGTTAGGAATGCTGAAGCCCAGAAAGTTGGCTTTTGTAGCAAAGCATATCAAACAAAACTGCTTATGGTACTACCATGTGAAACTGGCGCTGTTAGTGGGAAAACACAACCATGGTGGTCTAAAAGGCTGTTATGGAATCTCTCAAGCATAATTCTGTGGTTTAGATGACATGGTTACCAACCACATTGAAGAAGTTTTGTTGTATATGTTAATTTATTAGCTTAGAAATTTCTTTTGCAACATACCGTAGATCATTGTAATTTTTAATGGGGGAGTTAGTTTTGACCTATTAACATCGATGAGCTGTGCAGTATTGTTTTTTTTAGCTTCTTTGGCATATGAGAACTTTCTGTGCTGTAGTTAATTGGTCTGCTTTCTGTCCTTTGTGCCTGTAGATGTGAGTAATTCATGAGGTGAAGTAAGAATCTCTCTATGCTTAGCTGTCTAAAATAAGAATATAATCTCTTAAACTGGCAGAGGAATTGATACTTCTTGGAACTTAGCCAAGACTAAATAAATTCTGACTTTCTGGCATTTCTTCAGCTGAAGTTCTAAATAAATATTCTAAGACATCACCTTTTTGGCAGAATTTAAAAAGTGTTATATGTGGCTGTTTACTGCAAAATTAGGGGAAAGCCAAACTATTCTTACTGTCACTAACAAACAGTTTAGTGTGCTTATTTTAGATTTCTGGAGTCAGTCTGATCTCTGTGGCTTTTCTAGTCTCATCTTCTTTTACAATCTTATTTTGGAAAAAAGAGTCTGAAAGCAGGGTGTAAATTCAGGTCAGTCACTTTGTGAAAGTAATGTAACATCCTATTATCACAGGGGCACTTTTAAAGTCTGATGTGGATTTTGCTGCACTGTAGAATGGATGGCTTCCCAATCCCATCTGACTTTGCTTTGTTGCAAAAAACAAATTATACAAGGCTTTTGGCTGGCTTCAAGTCTGTGTGGAGCTTTTGCACCAATTTTAGCATTCACAAAAACACCCCAAAGGCATGGGCTGGCATATTTTAGCTTGTCTAAATGTTATCTGTACACCATTTGTACCGGGGGTCTTAGGGCAGATCACTTGAGTAAAACAGGTCAATATTTGCCCTAATGTCAATTAAAAACAAAATTAAATTATTAAAAACATATGTTACTTGCCACTGCTAAAAACAGCCTGGCAGACCACTTCTGTAGAGTCAAAGATCTGGGGGAAGATGCTTACTGAATTTTGTGTTTGTGCTATCTTAAACCTCAAAGTACAGTCAGATGGAAGTACTGTAGTTGGGATATTCACATGATTTTGTGGAATTGTTCACTGAAGGGCCTTATGATGAACCTCTTTTATACAAGGCCACTTCTTAACCTTTTCTTTCCCTCATCCAGATTCACAATTTGTATCAGCACCGACACTTTTTGGAGACTCGTTTCTTTTAATTAGGATATGCTTGTCTAAAAAGCAATTTGTGTTTATCTTTGGACCAGAGCAAAACTAGATTGAATGGGTTTTCTTAGTTGCTTACATTAGAAATGCAAGTAAAATGAAAGGCAGCTTTAAATTCTGAAAATAGTAGCATTTAGTTGGGAGATCATATTTTGCTTTATTGGAGTTATGCCTCCACATTGTGTATATTGATTAGACTCTGGAACACATAAGAACATAAGATGAGCCCTGTTGGATTAGGCCACAGCCAATCTAGTCCAGCATTCTGTTGCACATAGTGGCCCACCAATTGCCCATGGGCATCTCAAGCAAACACAAGGGCAAGCCTTCTGCTGCTCTTGAATCCCAGCAGATGGTCTTAGAAGCATCTTACTTGTCTCCCCAGCCTGAAAGATATACTTAGGCATCCATTCCAGTAGCCATTGATACATCTGTCATCCATAAACTTGTCTAAGCCTTCCTTAAAGCCATCTAGACTAGTAGCTGTCACCACCTCTTCCAGCAGCAAATTCCCTAAACCAATGACCCTGTGGGTAAAGAAATATTTCCCCTTGTCGGATCCAACTCTCCTACCCATCAGCTTCATAGAGTGCCCCCTGGTTCTAGTCTTGTGCGATAAAGAAATTTTCTCTATCCACCTTTTCTATACCATGCATAATTTTATACACTTCAATCAGGTCCCCTCTTAAACACTGTCTCTGCAGACCGAAGAGGCCTAGACGTTGCAGCCTAATTTCGTAAGGGAGGTGTTCCCTTTTCTGCACCTTTTCCAGTTCCACAATACCCTTTTTGAGTTGTGGTGACCAGAACTGTACACAGTATTCCAAATGTGGCCTCACCATAGATTTATAAAGAGGCAAAATGACACTTGCTGACTTGTTTTCTATTCCCTTCCTAATTATTTCCAGCATTGAATTAGCTTTTCTCGCTGCTGCTGCTGTGCACTGGGTTGACACCTTCATTGAACTGTCCACCAGAACCCCGAGATCCCTTTCCTGGTGTATTGCAGAAAGCTCAGCCCTCATCAGTTTATAGACATAATTTGGATATTTGGCGCCAATGCACATTACTTTGTACTTGTTAAGATTAAAGCACTTGGTTGCCCATTCACCCAATGCTAAGAGATCTCTCTGGACCTCTTGGCAATCTCTTTTGGTTTTTACTACCCTAAATAATTTAGTATCAGCAAACTTAGCCCCCTGGTTCTAGTGTTATGCAACAGAGAAAAGAAATTTTCTCTATCCACCTTTTCTATACCATGCATAATTTTATATACTTCAGTCAGGTCCCCTCTTAAACGCCGTCTCTCCAGACTGAAGAGGCCTAGACGTTGCAGCCTGGTTTCATAAGGGAGGTGTTCCAGACCCTTAATCATTCTGGTTGCCCTTCTCTGCACCTTCTCCAGTTCCACAATATCCTTTTTGAGGAGTGGTAAACTGTCGACCAGAACCCCGAGATCCTTTTCATGGTGTGTTGCAGAAAGCTCAGACCCCATCAGTTTATAGACATAATTTGGATTTTTGGCCCCAATGTGCATTACTTTGCACTTATTAAGATTAAAGCACATTTGCCACTTGGTTGGCCACTCACCCAATGCTATGGAAGTATGATCTTCAGGATTTACTTATATAAGGATATGTGTCAACATAAAGTTGATAGCACTGTAGAGAAAATAAACTTGGAGGAGTTGCCTTTTCTAGCAGCAAGCATGTTTTTCCTTATTAGGAAAACAATAGAATCAGAGCCAGCCTATAATGCGAAATACAAAAGAAAACAGACATATTAGTTAGCTAATCTGTTTAGCGAACAATTATGACTGTATGTTTTCTTGTGGGAATAATTGTCCAAATGTAGCTATAATTGAGAGCTTATTAAACAGACTTTGTCCCATGTGTATTATGACAATGGAGATATGCAATCTTTCAGTGAATGAAATGGCTTGCTGTAGTTTTGGTGCAGATGTGGTTTCTGAGCTTGCTGATAAATTTTAGTTTTTAAAATTTGTTCCCTTATAGGCCTGTGTGTAGTTGGGTTTTTGAAAAATTATAATTGAGAATTATAGAAATTAAACTAGCAGAATTATTTTTATATAGTGATTTCCTCTTTCCCCATGCAAACACTTTCTACATTCCAAATAGTTAAAATGAAGGGCAGTGGCACATTATTACGTGCTTTGTATTTTACTCAATTAAAAACTGATCATAGTTTGGACAAAAAAGGCATGTCTATAGCCCTATAGATCACAAAAAGTATGGATCTTGAAATAAAAATGCTGTAATAGCCAGCTCTGTGCACTGACACACACCTTCTTCGCAAAGTACCTTGTAGAGTCATACCACAGTATTCCAGGGATCAAGTAACAGCAGTCAAGAAAAGATCCCCACGTTAATCAGGCAAGTGATCCAAGCTGCACATTGTACTGCAGGAAGAAACAGATCTGACTACTACTTCCTGTCAAATTTTTAAGGCTTCAATAAATAATATTTACTAAAAGAAAGGACATGTTTATGTGAATAGAAGGGCATACTTGTGTTGTTTTTACAGTAACTGTTCCAAGGAACTGTTGGAAGCAGCAAGTAAAAGGAATGGATGTTGATTCTGTTTCATGGCTTGTCCTAAGCTGCATTAGTTGCATTTTAGGGGAAACCTGATCTACGCATTTAGGATAGTACTCTTACGTTGGCAGTAGCTTTAAAGTTTAGGTGTGTGGTCTTAAGCACACTAAGACTTGATAATTTTATAATACAGCTACAATGTTTATTTGAAGGTTCATATATAGCTGATCTCTCTAGAAATAGGGCAAGCCTATTCAAGTAGTCTGGTTCACACCTGTTCCTCCTTCTGTTCTCTCAGCTGTCTCTTTTGCTACTGGGAATTCTTCCTATAGAGAGGAGTGAAGACCTCAGTCTTTGCTGTAACAAGTGATATTTGTTTTAACTGTGGGTGAACAGCATACATAGGGTGTTAATGTGTAGGCCAAAAACAGGTTAAGTTATGTGAAGTGACTTACTGGCCTTTTCATGGAAATATATTTCTGAGTATGTGCCTTTGGCCTTTAAAAGATGGGATATCCTTATTTATTAATGCCCTTGAGTCAAAAACAGTAACTTGTCCTCTTTTACAGCTTTGTAAAAAGTGTATGTTGAACAGAGATTTCCAGATGCTGAACTTGGAATGAAGGGAGTTTTGATGAAAAACTACAGCTTTCTCATCTTAGCTATATAGGAACAGTCTTAGCAGTGGAATGGCATGTTTTGAGTTAAAACCTATTTGTCTTCCCATTTCTTTCAGCAACTTATCAACCACCATAGCAGAATTTTCTGGGGAATGTATGGAATGTGGGCAACAGGTGGGTATAGACAGATGTGCTTATCAGTCACACTGTATTTAAGTGAAAACAGTTTATTATCTCTAATCTAGCTTGTGCAACAGCTTTCAGAATTCAGAGTCACTTTGCAGCAAGATTCAGAAGAGACAAATTTACCTCTTTTACTGTTGAATTCGTTACAGGCTTTCTTTTCTTTGGATTTGGATTTTAAATGCACTGTTTGGGCTATGATCTGGTCCGGAAATCCTATACTGAATCTCACAGATTTAAAGAATGTCCAGTGAAAGTGTGGACATACCAAGTTGTTCTTGAAACTTTGGCGTGGTCAGCTGGCCCACATTCAATGGCCTTATTAATTCACATCTGGCTGGTCTCATCAGAATGTTTACTGGAGAAAAAAATCACACAGCTGATAGTGGAAGTAGGTTATGGGAAAGGTTCTTCTCGGGAGTGTAGGAGGAGGAAGAATGGAATTTAGCTCAGAGGCAAATATCAGCACCCTGGAAGGGGAGTTGATGTGTTTAGAGCACTTGCAGAGTCCTTACATACGTTGAATTACATTTTTCTGCAAGATGCCAGTGAAACCTGAATTGCCGATTGAGTGCTTTGAATTCAGAGGAAATTAACACTTGGAGTACACCTTTTAACAGAAGTAGATCTGAAAAGTATTCCTAAAATTATTGTTGAGCTTTTTATTTTGGTTCCAGTTTGAAGGACAGAAACGTTTCAGCTAACAGAGCTTCCATTTTCATAGGCAATGTAGCCCTGAATACCCATAATTGGGCAGACAGAATGGCTGTTACATCTCTGCCTAAGTTTGTCGGCTTCCAGAAGCATCACAGTTGATGATGATGAGAACAGAATGCTGATTTAGTTGAGACACTACTTAGCTTTAGCAAGGCAATTAGAAATCATCTTTTTGCACTCCCTATCCATTTGTTCCTTGTTCCTAAATGCAAAAAAATCTGGAAGGTGCTATTAGAGCTTTTTGGGACCAAAAATATTATTGCATTGGAAGAGTGAAGGCTTCCACAGCCAGTTTTCATCTCACTAGTCACAGTTTTTGGATGGCCGCAATACCCATCTTCAGAGGATATAACTGCTAGAAGAGTCAGATGCCATATCTGAATTCAAAGCAGAACTATCGGACATGGCAGAACAACCCAAAAACTGTAACAAGTGAGATGTTACTGCATTTCTGATTTATTCATGCAGATCTTTAAACTGGAATTACCAAGTTGCCTGAGGCTTCCTGTTGAGGTTCACAGCTGGAGATGCACTTTAAAATCCTGATTTCCCATGACTGAAGAGACATCCTGTCCCTTGCTAACCAGTTCGGGAAAGAATAAACCCAATATTACATTTTCTTAGTATAATGCATTACAATTTAACATCTTTTTGCAAATCTCTGCAAGGTACTGGTATGTGAAGGAGCAGGAAAGATTCTCTTCTGAAATAGAATGTAGCCTTTTCTAAACCATAGCATTCATACTCAGATCTACTGTAGGATCTGTCTTTTCTAATTAATTTAGAATGTGACACATTGTGTGTGGAGTTGTATAAACTTTCTTGTTCTGCATTCAGGGGATTAGAAGTGGTTCATAGTTTCCATGCTGGAAGAGATTTCTAACTTTCTTGGGACATTGGCTTTTAAACTTGAAGCACAATTAAGGTACTGTAGACTTTGAAATCCTTGTTGGAAAGCAAAAAAAGCAAGGAGATTTCATAACATTTCATGTCATTTCTGCTATTTTTCTTGCGCCAAGTGCAGGCCTGTCTCTAGTGTAACTGTACAACTTTGCCAATGACGGTTATGTAGGAGGTAATAATTTCTAGAAATTTTACTGCACTCTCTCCTCCCACCCATAATGGGCTTTTTCTTGTGCTTGCCTGAGTGTCTGGAATGTCTGTCCTTCGTTCCCACAATATGTTTGCTTGTACCTATCATGTAAACGGCATTTTTTGAAAGTACTCCTTGACATAACTGTGTTGCCTCACCCAAATGACAGTTGAATTGCTGTGACTGTAAGTTTGTGGTGAGACTCTTGGGAACAATGAAATTATGTTTTTATAAATCATAGTTTGTGGTTATACTTCTAGAAATGGTGTGACACTGAAAGCTTGGGAAAGGGAGTTACTGGTGAAAATCTGTGCGCTCACTTGAGCTTCTATACTAGTTCTTTCAGAATGATATATAAACCAGTACAGCCTTGTGAAGCTATATTGACCAAACTTTGATTATCGGCATCAGTTCTGAACGCTTTTTTTGGTTCTTACAAAGCATTCTGTAATGCAAAACTATGTAATGATAGTAATGTCCATATTTGGACAGCATGGAGTTCAGGAGACCAATGCAACTCCTTGGTACCATGGAAAAGAGAGTTGTCTACCATTCTAGGACAGTGGCACCACAGTGGCCAAATCATTCTATTCCAAGTTTCTAGAATCACATTAAATGAGGTATGTTGTATTCTACCGACATTAGAAGAGCAAATCTGCTGTACAAAGCCATGTTATACAAAGGATGGCTATATTTTCTGTGCTCTCCAGTTAATAAAAGATATTTACAAACCAGGAATGGATGTAGATATCTGAGATAATCTATATTATGTAAAGGACAAGTGGCAGTTCTGGTAATCAAGTAGTGATGGAAAATCCACCTTAACAAATCTGTCTTGTTTTTCTAGCTTCTGGGGAAGGTGTATAAAGCTAATTGAATGCATTCAGCATAGCTAGAATGATTCAGGCAGTGCCTCTGAGCCTGCCCTGCCTTTTGGCAAATCCTCCTTTTTTCCCTTAGATATGTCAAGTTTTTTAGGTGCTTGGGTTCAGGTTCCGAGCTGGCAAATGGTCTGTGTTCAGGGATATCTGCTGGTTGTTTTGGCCTGGAGTTGAGAGCGATTGAAAAAATTAGGTGAAAAATTTGAAATTCAGGAGAGAGGGTGAAAGATGACTGTAAGGAAGTTTTGAAAGTGGAGCTTTGAAAGACCCATTGACAGAATAGAAAGGCATGGAAGATGAAAATCAGAACAGTATGCCAATCTTCAAATCCTTCTTATAGATGCTGCAAGAGTTGTTTTAAATGTTGCATCCAAAAAGAATAAACGTTTCTGGAGCAGAAGTGGGCTTGTTTCAAGATTCTACTTTAAAACAGAATTCCATGCATGTATGGAAGGCTTAACTTGTAGCTTTCAGGGTCAGTGTCCGCTAAAATTTAAAATACTCTATGATGCATAAAACATATAGTTTGATCAAGTCATAGAATTGGGGTGGGTGCAAAGACGTTATCTTTGTCATTTGTGATAGAACTTAACGTGATCAGATCCTAAATTGAGGTATTGAGGAAAGTACTTATGAAGCAGACTTTTGATTATTGCTTGTAAGTTTACCATAATAACTTCTTGCTGTTGGTGAATTAAAAATGGCTTTAAATGCAGACCTGCTTGCTTGTTGGTTGTACTCTAGTTGCATGATTATGAAGAACAGTGGAAATTCCATCAGTTGTTTTACGATACTCTAGAGGTTGACATTATTTTAGAATTAACTACTATTGTATTGTTCCATTAGACATAGGAGTTCAAAGTATCATGCTAAAGGATCACCACACACTTCTGGGTTGTGCAATTCTGGTTGTTACATCACAGACAGGATAGTGTGGAACTGGAAAAAGTGCAGAAAAGGGCAACCAGAAGAATCAGGGAATACCTCCCTTGTGCGATCATGAAACAGTGGCCTTGAAAGATGGCCTTTAAAATTATTCATGGTGTGTGAAAGATAGAGAAAAATGTCTTTGTTATACAACATTAGAGCTAGTGGTCATGCTATGAAGCTGATAGTCAGGGAAGTTAAGACTGATAAGGGGAAATATTTTTTCACCCAGTGGGTCGTTGGTTTATGGAATTTACTGCCAGAGGAAGTGATGATGGTAACTGGCCTGGATTTTAAGAAAGGATTGGACAAATTCATGGAGGACAAATGTATCAGTGACCACAAGAATGTTTGAAAGGTAAGCAGGATGCCTCTAAAGACCATTTGCAGGGAGTTGAGAACCGCTAAAGGTTTTGCCTTTGTCTTCTGCTCAGGATGTCCAGAAGAAATTGGTGGGCAACTGTGAGACAGGATGTTGGACTAGATGGGTTCCTCTTATTTTCTTATGTTTTTGTCTGAGAGTAACGGACCACTTTAAAGTCTGGAAAGAAAATCACTTGATATTTTTATGTTTTCTCCCTAAGGTTTGCTTTGCTGTATGATTTTTTTAAATATTGAAAGTCCACTAATATCACATTTCAGACTAGAAATAGAGTGAAGAATGCCTATGTGCTATACACATTTTCCTTCCCTTTGTAATATTTCTGTAGCAGTAAGGTGACTACTACAAGGCTGCTTTTACAAGCAGTATTCTTTTTTTAGTTTCTTCTAGAGAGTGAAATTATTGGCAAGCTGTGCTATTTACAGGGCAGGATATTATACTGCAGAATGTTGCATAGACTATATTGGCTCCTAGTGTGTTTGAGAGCATACCAAATTAGCTTTGACCTTGTGTTGGATATGGTGTGGCAGACTTGAGGTTTAAGCCAGTTCAATTTTATGCTCTTTTCAGAAGGAGCTTGTGAGAATCACAGAACGGGGACAGTCAATGTCCGTTTCACTGACTATGGTATATTAATATGATACTCATCAGTAGTTTCTTCTCACTTATCTTTTTGCCATGTCTAGGCCATGTTACTTTTAATCTTTGAAATTAGATTGAAGTACTGTAGGAAACATTTATCCGTGGATTTCTTAACAAGGCTATAAAGATCCTCATGATTGGTCATATAAACATGTGATACTTCACTGATTCATAGCAACTGAGATACTCAGCCATATGCAGAAATGGCACTTCAGTTCTATGCTCATGAGTTGGAATTACAAGCCTACCTTTGTGAACTATTGTCAGATTCAGTATGCATGATGCAAATTAACTGATTGCTCTAGTTGGTTATTTTATGCACATTTCGGGGTGGGTGGGTGTTGAACTTGCATTATATAAAAGAAACAAATATTAACTGTTCCAAGAAGAATAAAATTGCCCGAGCATAAGACTCACGATATATTGCTGAAAGAAATATACTATCAGGGCCAGATGACCTTTCTATGAGAGGCAAAAAGCACCTGGAAAGTATGATTTGACATTGAGGGGTTGGACAAGCCCTTTCCTCTGCCAGGGACAAAAAGTGCATGTAAGAAGTAGTAATAAGTGTGAGAATCCATTTAAGTTGAATAATGCTACCAGAACACAATTTCTCTGGAGGGTATGACATCTGTGTCCACTGATCGTACTGCATCCAGCAAGGATTTCCAGGTTGAGAGGAAATAGGTACCATCAGGTTTCCCTTTCATCCTTTGAATCTGGAAGGAAAAAGAGCTCATTATGAATACTGAACTGTAGCAGTTTTGTTAAGGCTATCTTGGGACTTCTAGTTTTCCACTATCATGGACTTTGCTGTTGTGAACAAGATATTTAATAACCTCTTACATTTTGTCTCTGCATTTCTGTCCTTGAATAATAAGAGATATAATTCAGTCAGAGATTTATTATTTTGAAATTTATTTTTGCTAAATATGGGACTGAACTGTTTTATTTTGGGGCAAGTCCACTATAAGTGAAATAAGTTTCCTGGGAAGAAGCAACCATATCAGCATGTTGAGGTAATGGCTTTAACTGTATGGGTGAGGAAAAGTGAAATTGTTTGGCATGGATCAAGAAATGGCATAGAAATTTTATAAGGTGATAAAGAAGATAACTTTAAGGTTGAGGAGATTGAGGACTGTAAGGTACAGGATTGAATTCAGAGACAAGTATCTCCTTGCAACCATATGAGGAAAGTGGGTTTGGAGGGTGACAAATACAGCTTTCCAAAACTTAGGGTCAGCATATCTTCAGTGATGATCAGTAAGAGACTAGCATTGCCTGGTGTTAAAAGTAACCCTCTGAACAAATGAGAGCGATATTATTAGGCCATCTTATGCTGCTCCTTCAGCCTTTTCCACACCAGACTAGACTATTCTACTCTACAGTGGACTGCCTCAGCCCAGAATGGGCAGTCCATTCCAAGGTGGGATGGGTTGCTGCTAGGCCAATTCTGGCCTTCCTGTATTGTGGAAAGCCTGTCCTGGCTTAGCTTTGAAGGATTCAAAGTTGCCATCACATTTCAGGTGCTGCTTCTAGGCACCCAGCTGAAGACGCCTTGGCTGTGGTATATGTGCTGTCCACATGGTCTCTGTTGCCAGTAGTCCACTGGTGGGCTCTTTTGATGGATCTACCAGAGGAGTGAATCCTGCTCCATAACTCTGTCCTGCGTAGACAGCAGGGTGGATAAAAAGCAATGATTTTTAAAATAAAAAATAAAAAAATGATTTTTTTTTTATTTAAATCGGATTTTTAAAAATACTTTTTGAGGAAAATATATTACCATCCAAAAGTTATTCCATCATGAAATAAAGATTAATTTTTTAATTATGTAGAATAAGGCTGTATATGTTTAAGTTTTTCATGTATAGGCTGGGCTGACAGTCTAAGTTTCCTTAAATATATTGTTTAGCCAAATTAGTTAACAAACATTGATGTTTGTTTAAGCAAATAACATGTCATGTTATTGTTTCAGTCGAATAAATCTATTTAAATTGTTATTATTAAGGTAATGATTATTTTTCTCCTTCCTAAGTACAACAGAAAAGTTGTGTCCAAATATGAATTATTAACCTATTAAATGGGATAAAAAAACTAATATGAAAAGTTGTTATTCTAAAAATCTCCATCTACTTGCATATTAAAGAAGCAAGAATTAGTTTATGTAGAAACTATGATTTAAATCAAGCCTTACTGACTTGTGATTTAAATCGTGATTTAAATCAGTTTAAATCAAATCCACCCTGGTAGACAGTGTGTACTAGTGGGCACTAGGCTTCTGTTAGCATGCCCTGTTGAGTGGTATGTCTATGCAGATAAAGTTTCTTAATACTAGTGCACTTGAAAATAAAAGAACCCTGCATTTCAGTCCTCATAGTACTGAACACTTATTGACATTATCTGGATGTAATCAGCTAGGAAGCAAATCACTGCTGTGTAATCTTTTTCTGATCTCAGCTCTGTTGGATGCCACAGAAGGATTCCATGATCAGTGCCATCAAAATTGCTAAGAGGCACATGTGCATAAATACTGGTGACTGTGTCCATTGACTTGGAAGTAAGTAGAACCTAGTAACTTTGGGATTGAGCTGCTGAGTGCTTACTGGTCAATGAAAAAATTATTTTGAAATATGTAAAACATTTCCTTCCCAGTTTTGTGCCAAACCAATTACATGAGTCAGGTTTGTACTTCTGTCTCTCATTGTCTAGTAAGAAAGACCTCTGCAAAATGCATGCTGCTTTTTTATGCCTAGATGCACTCAGGTCAGGTTTGATTTCTGGTGACATTATGGATAAACATATGCCATTTTGATCTGTCTTTAATAACATTTTGTTGCTCTTTTAAGAACATTGTACTAGACTCTTTGATCTAGCCAGTCTTGTTTCTCCCTTCATTATTCAATCTTGGCTGTTTTTGCACGTACCGTTGTTAATCTGGATTTAGAAGATCCAGATCTTTGATATCCAGTCCTCACTGAAACTGGTCCTTGATGATCTGCATCTTGGTGAGAGGGTCCCATGTGTCCATATGGGCCATTGAGCACCCAGTGACAATGGGGTGCTAAACAGGGCTGCCATGCAGACGCCCTAGCACCCATCCCGATTGGCGCCAGTGAGGGGCCACTTTCGGTTACAGTGGGTGTGGCAGAGAGACATGGCTTCATAACTGCCTATGTAGTTGCTACGAAGCTTGTGATCATCTTCATAGACTGCTATGAAGGATGTGTGGGCCTACATAGCGTGTGTGTTGAGGTTCAGAGCCGGAGTCACCACGCTGCAAATGACAGCTTTTAAGCCCACCCCTGGACCCCATTGCCCTGGTAGACGTGTGGATGCACGGTCTCTGATCCGATCTTCACAGCAGAAGACCGGATTGAAGACACTATTAAAGGGATTTACCATTAATCTGGATTTACTGCTGTTTATTGCTACAGGAAAGAATGTGGCTATAATAATTCTGATCATATTGTCAATTATGTACTCTTACTCTTCATAATCTTGTCTGCTTTTCTCCTACAGTGTCTTTTTTTCTATTCTGGGAATCAAGAGAACAACTCTATTTTAAGATCTCAAGCAAAACTTTGTTTGCATGAAGAATTATTTCAGTGTTTTGGCAATTCACAAAATCTTTGTCATTATTCTTCACTTAAGTACAGTATATAAACAGTGGTTTTTAATAGTTCCTAGACTTAAAATTTTATTTATATTTCTATCCTGCTTTGTACCAAGAGATCTCAGGGCAAGTTTCAGTAAAACCAACAAACATTTTCTGTTATCCAGAAGCAAGTCATCTCTGTAGTGACACCAGTCTTCAAATGTAGCCCTTTGTGTCCTTTGGGAAGTGTTGACTTTGATAGGATTTAGGTATTTATACAGATTTTCCATAACATTTAACTGGTTTTGCTGGTTCAGTAACTGCTACAGTTTTTACTGTGGGCATATTACAATGTATTTGACTTGAACTTTATTTTTCTTTGATAGTTTTGAGAATTCATAATACTATACAGTCATGAGAAAAGCATAGTACACCCTCTTTGAATTCTATGGTTTTAGATGTCAGGACATAAAGAAAAACATCTAATCCCTAGAAAGTATTAACCTAATTTTAAGATCTTCTAAGGACCAGATGTTTTTCATTCTGTTTTTGAAATAGAATTCAAAGAGGCTGTACTTTGTTTTTCTTGTGACTGTACATGTATGAAGCTGCTATACTTCCATTTACAGTTGCCTGATAATTGTTTTGTGTTAATATAAGGATAGTGCTTATTTAAAAATCTCCCATCTTCTCCCATACCTGAAGCTTTTTTCTTCCTTTGAGATTTGAACAAACGCCATGATGAAGTAAATCTCCAAATATCATTTTTTATATTGTTTGGGTTTTCTCATGTGGAGTTAGCTTTCAGTTTACCTGTGTAACATGTTCAGACTTTGAGAACGAGATCAGAAACTATTTTATTGTGGCTCATAGTCTGCACAGCTTGCAAAATTACTTGTAAAGGCTTGTCTAATGATAAAAAGTTGTGGTACCATCAAGATTCATAATGTATTTCACAATGTACTATATTACAGTCCACCTCATCAGGTGCCTGAAGTGTCAACCTGAGTTGTAGAACGGTGTGTTGGAGAGATGGAAATCAGATCAATGGTTCATTCCCCCAAAACATTTTAAGTTAGTTAAGTATTGGAACAGATAATATACCTTGGTTCTGTCCTCATGTGATAGAATTATGTCTTTTGATCAGAGTAATTCTGTAGTCTCATCTGAATATCAGTTTTTTGAAAAGGTTTTGTTCATCTATGATCAAATTAAAGTCAGTTAGTGTCCTAGAAAGCCAGACTATTTCCCCAGCGGTGTGGTTGTTTGCTACTGTTTTTAGTGTCAGTTTTCTGTTCATATTTTTGCCTAGAGACTGGCCTTTTTGCCTTACAGAGAACAAAAGGACATTGTTGGCAGATGGCACATCATTTTGGAAGATGAACAGGTAAATGAAGCTGTTATGTTGTGGATCACAGTTGTCCTACATATAGGCAGTGTTAACATAAAGGCCTGTCCTTGTGTCTGTAGTTCTTTTAGGAGGCTAGATGATGTGAATAGCTTCTGTGAGCAAGGATGGGCTTTCAACTTAAGGCCCATGTCATTCACCAAAGTTGGATTTTAGGCCATACTTTGCCGACCAACATTCTTCAGGTAGTTCCCATCAGTTTTAATTAGAAGCAGGAACAGTGTGCCATGTTGATCAAGTCTGCTGTGGATCTTCACCATATCTCAGGGGTTTCTTGTCTTAAGTGACAAGAAATAATTTTCTGACACTTTTTCTGGTGGGTTTGTCTTTCAGTAAGACTGGATAGTAGTGTAACTTCATTCTCTTCTTTCCCTTTAGATGAGTAATGTAGTTTGAGGACTGTCTAATATAAATTCTTGATTTGTGAGTGTCTCCCAGAGCCTGCACAGATGCGGCTATGTCATTGGGCTTGACTGATTTTGTGGTGTGTTCCTAATATGAGTTGAAAGCATATAAGTAAGTAGAGCAGTCAGAACATTGCCATTACAAAGTGATGCTTGCATTCAATATTACTTTCTATATACGCTGACACACAACTCCTAGTGCACTGCAGAAAAGAGCCCTATATTTGAGTTGTGGTGGGAGGTTGGTGGAATGCCTTGTCTGTGCTGGTGATCCATTGCAGTGTTCCTGAACCTCCCTGGTCCTGTCCTGCTGTGGAGAGATTAAAAATTATCCACAAGCATATCTGCAGCAGCAAGAACGGTCCAGGAGTGGTGCTTCTGCACCACTTACTGTGTTGTGAGGCCAGGGTGTGAATTTGCCTCTGGAGTTAACAACTAGGCCTGAACCCTGTGATGCTGGGTCCACACCCTGAACATAGGACAGTGTAGGAGGGATATGTGCATTACCCAATAACAAATGTAGGGGTGGAACTTCTGATGGACTATGGATCCCATGGAGCCAGACCCAGGGGTGGGCCATTTGCCTTTCTTACTCTTCAGGACAAGAATAGAGATGGCCCAGTGCTCAGAATGCAACCTGTCTAGGATTGTATTGTTTCATTCTCTTAAGTCAAGTGCGAATTCAGCCATTATAAATTCCTGTCTTGCATAGCTACACATTAGTTGTATGCAGCAAATTTTCTGATTGCACAGAGGAGCAGCAGGGGCAGTTAGTGTGAATAGTTTTAAAAATAAAATTTAATTTCCTTGAGACTAGGTTGCTCAGAATTAATGAACTAAATGGACCTTTAAAATCATGCTATGACAGTATTTTGAAGAGAGGAGGAATTTGGAAGTAACTATTCTGCATATAACTCAAACCTACTTAAATAGTCCTTATGTTTAAAGAATACATTTGCAAAAATGAATGCTTAAGGGCAAGATCATGACCAATGTTGCAGCCTTACTTCTTTGTGCTGTTTTCCTGTTAAACTAGAAATGTTTGGAGTGCTACGTGTTTTTGACTTCAGAACATTCATTATCTTGTGTCCTTCTCTTTGGTCTACTTAATTACATACCTAAAAGTGAGATTAGCAAAACTAATATTTGCATAGTAACCTTGGCCCCAAAGTGTCCCTGTGTAAAAGTTCCAGTTTCCAGAACTTTGGTCTGAGAGTCTCAACATACTTCTGTGTAGGAGTAATGAAGGAAAAGAATTTAGATTTAAGGAGGGATTGGAGTGGAGAATAAAAAGCCTACGTTAATTCTCTGCGACTTGGAGAAACTTTCTACTCTTAAGAGAAGAATTTAGAAAAACACTGAAACAATAGAAAATCATAAGTTTGAATCCTTGAAGACAGGAGAAACATGACACTGGAAGAGTTACACAAACCTTATTTAGATGTGTTTATATATGTGATGGAAAATTTGTACTAAAGTCTTCAGGAATATTAGTGTTTGCAGTAGCTGAGAACAGTTTTTCAGAGATCTTCATGTGGTTTCTACATGCTGAAGAATTTAAGGCTTGGGTTATATGTACTGTCTGAACCTGTGAGCTAGACGTTTTAGAAGAATCTGTTTTTCAGAACATCTTTCACACCGTCTTTTACTGTTTTGATTTGTTTGTTATTGTCTTCATTTCCCAACTTGATTCTAGTGCAATAAAGAAAAACTATTTTCATTTTTGTCATTGGATTGATACATCCTATCATAAACTGATGGCATTTGCTGTAATTGTTTTGTTCATAGAAAGTAATCCAGAACAACAAAAACAAATGTGGTGAGCTAGACATATATACTACTCTTGTATAGGTTGTAGAACGCCACAGTGGTTAGCTTACTTTGATGTTTGGATCTGTATATGGACATATTATATCTAGCTGTTTCCTGTTCATGTCAGACAAGGGTAGAAATGTGTGTTCCTTATTCAGAAGGTTAGAGTCCTTCTGTAGCAGCTGGTAACATGTGCCATGACTACTAAATTGTACCGCATTGGCAAGATTTGTTTTTGGCTTGTTCTACCTTTTAATTGTACACTGATAGCGCTGTATATACAAATAAATCATAATGCCACCTTTGGTCCTTTTAAAGATGAACGCAGAGGTCTGAGTGTCAATAAGGCTGACATCAAAATGGAGCTACTCAGGGGCAAGGGATAGCCATGGAATATTCCAGGAAACCTCATGAAGTGTCCTGCAGGATCAGACATGTGGTTTGCTTAGAACAGCTGGCTTTTCTACCCCACTTTTCTCACCCATTTAAGGGGACTCAAAGCGGCTGACAAAGCTTTCTATTCTTCTCCCCTTGTTCTCTCAGGGCCCAACCAGTTGCATATGAAGCCCACGAGCAAGACATGAACACCACATGCTTTGCTCACCATCTCCCAATAGTTATCTGTAAAAGGCGTACCATCTTCATCTCTAATACCAGAGGTGGTACACAACCATTAGGGCATTCACAGTAAGTACGAACCAGCCCTTCAGTCCATAAAATCTAACTAAAATCCAGTTAATAATACTGAATACTTTTTTTCTGACTCTTCTCTCTTTAGTTTTTGAAGTTCCTGTTTCTAGAATGTCAGGCAAGGGGAATATATTTACTTAGAGTTGAAAGTTAGTAAGCACAATAAGTACCAAGAGTCAAAATATCTGCATGTTTCCCTTTTTAGGGTACATGATTCCAAGCAGTCATGATATCTTTCCTTCTAGATTTCTTCAAGAGGCTGAATTTCTTCTTGTTCATAATAGAAGTGTTGTGTGAATAAGATTTGATAAACAAATGATTGTGGAAAAGGCTCGTTATTGTATGTGCCTCTTAACTCATCAGTGATGTGTTTTCTAAAAGAAAACCCATCAGCACGACAGAGCCAATGTGTGTAAGAAGTAATTCTAATTCCGTCCTGGAGTGATAGAAAATAGTCTTAAGATAACAAAGAGGACCGTTCTTCAAAACGAGTGTCAGAAGGTACCCATGGAGTAAAGATCTTCTTTTTAAATTGTCTGTGACCAAATGGAATCTCATGCAGTTTACTTCAGTTCCAGAATTTCTCAGTTGAGCCCCAGGATGAGCAGACTAGTCCAGCAATCTTGCCCCTCAAATCTGTCAGTAGCACCCTTCCTCTTTGGAATAGTGAGCCTAAGGACGGACTTGATGATAGAAGGTGTAATGATAACCCCCCTTCTGAAATTGGTTTTAAAATCCCTCTCTGATTTGAGCCTTCTTCCCAGCTCAACTTCAGACTTTTGAGCTTGCCTTTTAAGAATTGTTGGACTAGCTGGTGCCGGTAGAAAAGCCACCGTTAAGGGAGACAGCAGAGGGAAAGAAGATAAATTAAGAATAGAGAATGTTCACCCCCGAGCTCACTCTCCCTTCTCTTCCTAAAAGATTTAGAAATGTTCAGAAAAGATTGGCAAGTTGTGACTGTGCATAGATTTCAAAGAGAAGTCTGAAGGAATAGCAGCAGTCACCTCCACCTTAAGAGGCACAGATGTATTGCAAAATTGCTTAGAGCATAAACAAAACAAATCCTGGCCCAGAGATTAACCCCATCTGAATCAAGGAATGAAGAAGCAAATAAGCATCCAGCATACATTGTCCAAAAAGATCAGCTTTGCTTCTGTTAAGAGTGCCCTCTGAAAGACGTTCATAGTCATGTGACCCTGACTGAGCTATCATCTTTACTGAACCATTTTGAGTAGGTCATTTATTTATTTTCGCCAGGTTATCACAACAGCACCACTTAAATATATGGGATCTTAAAGGGTGTAATTACCATATCTTATTTAAATACAAAGATTCGTAAAAGCCAGTTGAAGGTTAATATTTTTAAAGAGAGTTTTACATAAAATCCACCAACATAACAAGAAGGAAGGGGGGAAAAACCGATCACCAAATGCATGCATAAACAAAAATGTTTTTAGTCGATACTGGAAAGTGTTCAAAGTTTGTGGTGCATCTATGAGGGAAGACTATTCCAAAGCCTGAGGGCCATCACAGAGGATACTTGCTCTCTGCTTACTCCTCCACATATCTCATGAAGGGATGGAATTTCTCTGTTGGCCTACCCAGAAAATCTTAAGTGATATGCAGGACTGCATGGAAGGAGATGCTCCTTTGGATATTTGGGTCTCAAATCATCTCACTTCAAGAGTACTTGGGTTAATTGCCAAAATTACAAAACCTGACTCAGAAGTTAATCCCATCTGAATAAATAAGATGAGTGAGGAAGCGCTCAACATACATGGTTTGATACACGTTGTATAACTCCCCGAATATTTTCTTCTCAATTGGTTCATGGTTCTGGGCTTTTCTTTTGTGAGACTGTTGTTGTCCAAGATCTGCCATCACTGTCTTTCCTAATGGGCTCAAGAGCAGATCTGTGTGTAAAGGGGACTGGAAGTCTTCCTAGGTGAATACAGGTAGCTGGAGCCTGTAAACTTGAAGCCTGAAAATATCCAGGCTTTGATAGCACGTGCATACTGCCACATTCAGTTTCTGGAGGATGAAGCCTTGGTCTCCACTCTAGGCAAGTTGTGGCAGGCCTTGCTCCACCTGCTGCAAACTGCACCACTGGCAAGCTTCCATCCACACGTCTTCCTGTTGGAAGGCATGAAGGAGGAGCACATGACTGGCACCACAAAAGCCATGAAGCACTGCATTGCCAGGTTGTCCAGTGACAGTGCTGTGTAGGTGTGTTGGCACTACCACCAGAGCTCCAAAGTGGCCTCTGTCTGGGCAGCCATTTGCAATGTTAGGGAAGTTTAGAATGTTCTAAGCATCTGCAATCCTAGTGCTTTGTGTCTGAATTGATGGAGGCGTTGTGCAAATTCGCCTACTGTGAAGGTATACTTGAGTGTATGGCTTAAGGCATTGGTACCTCAGAGGCCAAATCATATTACTGAAAGTTTCTGTAATTGCGTTAAAGAAATGAACTCACATTTTACTAACCGTGTGAAACTAAAACAGTGTTATTAAAAAGTTATGTAAGGAAAGTCACATTTTGCTAAATTGTGTTAAGTAATCGTTCTTCCATGCTTAAAAGTTTTAAATCATGTTTTTGGGTGTATTTTTAATTGGAAAAATATAGTGTTCCTCACATCACAGCTTGTGACAATCCTATGTGTTTTCTCCATTCGCTTCACCTCCCGTTCCTGTAAACAGGCTGCCTTTTCTGATTTCTTTGGGTTTTCAGCTGAAGAAATTGGCTTGTTTCTGTCAGAGATGGAGATCTTGAGCTGCATGAGAAGAAGCGGCACTAGCACAAAGCTTCTCTAGGATGCTTATTTTCTCGAATGGAAAGAAGTAAGAGGGAAAGCCACCCACTGGCCCTTACACTAATCCCTTTTGCCTCCCATCAAACTTAGTTGCTCTGATATCACTGTTAACCGGCCTAGTTCTACCTAAAAATGTAAATACATGGGGGGGGG
>MTQE01000401.1:21995507-22015890 GCA_014337955.1 Aspidoscelis marmoratus
GGGGGGGGGAACAGAGTGAGGAGGAAGTGAAGCTTTCTAGCCTCCCCCTCAGTTTTCCTGATTTCTAAATTAGGGCAAAGCTCTTCTCCTGATTGTTGTTTTTCCCCTGAGCTTTCACATCTCAAGCTATGTCTGCAGTTTTTCCTTGTGATTCTTCCCTTTGTATTTTCTCCTCTTCTGAACGCTTCAAACAGTAATTGCTGCTCCTCCAAAGCTACTTAAAAGCTTTAAGATTTTGTGCACATTCACGTTTCCAAGTATTGACTATAAGCCACACTGATTTGGAAAGTCATTTATACAGTTGAGTATTTAAATGAAATTTTGGTCTTGAAATCACTATTCTTCTGAATTGGGTCAGAGTCTATTCTGAGGTGTTGAAGGAATCAGCACTGTCACTTCTTAGGTTTAACGACAAAAAGTACTCGATTAGGGGTTCATACAAGAAATAGTGACTGTTACTACTATGCAGGAGTATTAGGTACACATTCTGCTATTCATTGGCATGGAAAATCTTGACATGAGAACTTTATCAGAGCAAATGCTAAAGAAGATTATGGTTTACTTAAAGTCCAAGCTGTTATAAAGCCGAGTCTTTTAAGAAGTACATGAGGAATGTGGTTAAATAAACTGTAATGTTAAAGTTGCTGGATAATTTTGATATTTTTCAGTGTTTTTTTTTAATGAAACCCTTAAAATTTGAAGAGCAAGGGGTTCTCTCTCCCCCACCTTCCTACTATTTTAATAGCAATTCTGGAAATCTTGGTGAAATGCCTGGTCTAGGGTGTTATAATAAGGTGACCTAAATATCAGAATATTCCATTATACGCATACATATAGTAGCACAATGTGAGGGAAATTATTATTTCTGAGTTTCATCATAAATTTGGCTTTTGCAGTTCTGTAGTGTTTTTTAAAAAATGTCAAGTGAGGTGTGTAACCTGTCTGGAGAGGAAATTACACTCAAAGGGTATAGGCATGTGCGTGTATCTCAGTACTGTAAAAGAAAGGATCAAATGTCCTTGGGCCATTTCTCACAGGATGGAATTCTTTCCGTCTCTTTAGAAGATGAAGGTCAGTGTTCTGAGCTAGGCTTGTATGTAAAGAATCCTGTAGCCAAACTGCCTTGGTTCGGGAGGACTTGGCTGCACACTGAATGGGTGGCCAGTTGGAGACCTTGCTGCCGTTACCCTGATTTCATGCCAAATTGCTCTTTTTTCAGCACAGCAGTTCAGATGGCTTGGAGGCTGCCAAATGAGCAAGAGACAGCTGGAACTACCAAGCTGGGCAAAGGACAACTTGGCATGAAGTTGGGGTACATCATGCCAACTGCTCTGTTTGCCCCTCCGTTTGGCAGCACCTGACGTTACGCACCTGCCTGTCCCTACAGGTGTATGTGCTCTTCAGTTTCATCACATGTACGGTACACGCAGCAGAAGTCTTTGTTTCGGCTGCTGGTTCCCACAGCAGGCTTGCCTGTCAAGATCGATACATGTACTTGGTCATGCAGTGTGATGGGTATATGAGACTTCCTGTGTAGAAACAATGGGGGAGACTCGTATAAAGGATTATTCTAAGTAAGGTCTAGCATGGAGGGTGTTCAGAGTACTGGGAATAAATGTCCATTTTCTTTCACTATGTTCTTCAGTTGTCCTGCACTTTTTATACAAATTTACAGATTTCTTGAAAGGTTATCTGGTTGTGTGGTAACTTATTCTATTTTTGTTTGTTTGTTTACTTGTCATTCAGTAGGAACATCATTGGTTTGTGGTGAGTTGGGTTCAGTCAGTTGCCTGAAAAAATACAATACTGGCATGCTGCTGAATCAGTAAGGGTGCCAAATTACTGGGTGAGTCCCCGAAGGGTTTATGTAAGATTAGAATATATGTTTTATAAGGATCTCGTGGAGGATGAGAGGTCAGCAAATATCTGTCAACATTTGGGTTAAAAATGAGAGAATGGAAGCTTGAGGGAAGCAAAGTTTTAGGTTGTTGAGCTTTAGTTGATGAGGGTCTTCTTAGCTAAAATACCACAATGAAACTTGCCTTCATTTACTGATTCTGTATTTTTCCTTTCCAGGTACCAAGACTGGCAGCAGTGAATACAATGTGAAGAACCTGTGACTGTGCAGCTCTGTTTAGCTTACTGGCCCTGGATATCTCTTCCTGGTTAGAACAGTGTTCACCTGCGCAGACAGAATGACTCTTGGATTTGTACAGTTATCCGCAGTGTTGGAAAGAACTTTGCTGGTGCTCATGGTGACTACTTCAGTTAAGTGCCATTGGCCCAGTGAGGCCTCTGAAGTTATACGGGACTGGGAAAACCAGTTAGAGGCCTCCATGCATTCGGTGCTTTCTGATTTGAGAGAGAGTGTGCCAGCAGTGCTGGGGATTCCTGACAGCTCTGCTGTAGTTGGCCGATCTTTCAGAGTCACCATCCCAACAGACCTAATGGCTTCAAATGGAGAAGTTATCCAAGTGAGTACTTGAGGCCCTAATGTGTTCTGTCATGCCTTTGTTTTTATCTTACTTCCTCTTTTTTGTGTATCCTAGTGATTGTGCATAGACAATCCTAGACCTATAAACTTAAGTGCCTTAGATATTTAGAAAACTGTGTGGCATACGTCTGCTTGTCTAAGTAACACTTAAGAGATTTCCAGTTTCAGATGTAATATACTACCTTGCAGTTGGACAGGTAGTTTTAATGTTGCAGTTCCCGAAAAGTTCTGTGTAACTAAGGAAGTGCAGAGTGTACCAGCTCAGAAAGTTTTGTCCAGAGTGAGGTGTTCTGGCTGTCCCAAACTCAGAACAACAACAAAAAGACCTCAAATGGACTTATTCCAAGTTTGGGGCAATACCACTGTCAGTCCAGTGGGAATGTTCAAATGGAAGGAGCCCATCTCCTAACGGAGGCTCAGTATTCTTGACTTTCAGCCAAGAAAGACAGTTCTCAAGAGAGGAAGGCAACAGCTTTAGCAAAAAGGAAGAAACTTCTCCCTTTCCCTGCATTACTTCACTTCCCCCTGATGGTCAGCTGGATCACCAGAGATTTTACCTGCTGGACCATTGATCAGAAGTAAGAATCAGGCCTTTTCCTCCCCTTGAGAGCAGTGGTCAGGCATGTAGCTGCCTAACTGTAATAAAAGCCACAGTTTTACCCTGGAACTAACAGAGTGCCACTAGGAAAAGCAGGGGTTTCCTATGTCAGCTGAATAATAGGATTTCTCCTTCTTTCCCCCCTTTTCAGTAGCACTGATGCCAGTGAAAAAAGAAAAGGATCCCCATGGATCAGCTGATAACAAGAGAGCATGGAAGGGGGAATTGTGGGGGGAACTTCTCACTGCTCAGCTGGTTGGGAAGGGATTAAAGTGCTGTCAAGGGGGGACAATCTCCCTTTTAGCAGCAAACAATTACTATAAAAAATGGAAGGGTAAGTACTTAATTTTGGTCTCTTTTATCTCCCACCCCCCAATAGGAACCATATGGGCTGACATTCCAAGACTTTCTGAGTTGAAATAAATTAGAATAAGAAAAGTGTTTCCTTGACATCCGAATCACAAGGCTTGCTTGCCCTAGCCTTTGGCTGAGGAAACAGCTTCTGTTCCTCATTTTCAGGCAATCTTACTGTTTTTAGTGTGTTCATTTTATATATTGTTTTTAATTGCTGTAACCTGCCCTGTGGCCTTTGGGTAGAGGGCAGGATAAACATGTAAATAAATACTTCTTGAAACTGTTCCTCCTACCTCCCCCTGTGTTTTGAAATGAAATTACAACTTATGCTGTGTCTTTTCTAAATAAGTCCAAAGTGGCTAACAACATTAATTGAAACGGTATATATAGTGGTAATAAGGCAGTAAAACACCCTTAGATTGTGTGGAATTCATCAACATGCAAGCTTAGTAAGGGCTGTTAGTGCCCATTTCTGGAAGCTTGAAAGTAAAAGAACCCAGAAGTAGTAATAACTTGTTTTATGTCATGTGCTCCTTAAATGCCTCCTGACCTTCCTGACACCTGGTTTTCATGCTTAATTGCAAGTCGACAACATGAGATTCAGTTTGTGAGCATTCTCGTTCTTTTGCAAGTGGATCTAGTGGTTCCACTATTTACGTGAAGATCTCAGAGCAGGTCACAAATAAAATCAATATAAAAACAGATAAAGTAAATTAGTTTAATGACCTTTGGGTAAAGGTTAGGATATAGGGTATAGAGTGGGATAAAAATGCAAATAAATACATAAATTCCTTTTTATTTGGTGCAAACCTGCTTCAGTGTCCTGTGTCAGATTATGACTTCATTAGCATATTGTCCACATAGAATATTCATGCAAAGCCAGATAAATGTGGCTTACAACTTGAAGGTCAAATGAAAGTAATAGGTACTAATGATTAATAACAAGAAGCCAGAATCTGTTTTAAATTGTAATTAATAGTTCCCAAGTTGTAAAGTAGATTTTCTCTTTCTCTTTTTGGTTATTTGGGCTTAACTGCTGAAACGGTTTGATATGTTTAGTTGGCAGATGTGGGCAAGGCAAGGGAATCCCATCCACAGTAAAGAGTGTGTGTGGTGAAGAAGATGTTAAGAACTACTTAAGTAAATTCATAAGATCAGAAAAACAAAATACAAATTTCATTTTGGGATGCGAACAGCCTGAGAAGTTTTGCACATGAGCTTGCTTTTGGAGTAACTTCTTAAAACCAAGCACACATAAACAATTCAAAATGCTGAGTTTGCCAATGTCAACTGGATTTTTAAAATCAGGAGGACAGTCTCTGATCTTTGATCTGCACAGTACAGGTTCTGTATGTTCAGTAACTGAATGAATTAATCAGTTATGTTTTTAACATGGCTTTCATTTGGAAACTTCAACGATTAACAAAGCTGAAATTTCATTTGCATGTTAATAAGCTGTATTCTTTTTCTGAATTTCATGCCCTTTTTGTGAGTGTCTTTTGCTGTGTGCACAAGTATCCCCCTTCAAGGCCTCTTGAGGGAGAAGTTGTTAGAGGCAGGCATCTGCCAATCTCAGGGCATCCGCAGAGCCAGTTCAAAACAGGCTTGGGACTCTGCAGAATGAGCAGTTTGTAAAACTTTAACAGCAGACACAAACTGCTCTTTCCATTTGTCTCAAGCAGCTAAATAACCACTACCTGCTGTATATCTCCTCCAGTGTAGCCTATCTGCCACCTCAGGACAGGATCAGAAGTTCAGAGTGGAGGACGCATGTAAATTCTTTTCTGTCGATGCAGCCTCCCCTTCATACGGGAAGCAGCCTCCACAATGTCTGGATGTGGATGTTATTTATGGTGTCAGTAGTCCAATATATGCCTCCTTTACATTAGTTTTGAACTCACAAATTTGCTTATTCATCAGAATCAAGTAATGATTTAAGATTTATCTTTTTTTTTAATTGGATTTTTATTCTAGCCCTGGATGCTGGTCCACTGAAATTAGAAACATAACAAAATCAAACACACAAGTGCACGTCCCACTGCACCTGCCTTTATGAAGATAATGGTTACAGTAATGTGGGAAGTGACAGTGGTGCCCTTCAGATGTTTTAGGTCGCTTTGGTCAACGTGACAAATGGTTGGGATGATGACACTTATAGTTCATAACTTCTTGAGGACATTGGTTGTTCCTGTAGTTGAGGCATGAATAGAAATGCAAACGGCCTGACCTCACTCTGTCTTAGGAATATCCCTTCCTGGTTGCCTTGAGTAGATCTATGCTGCCTGTCGCAATAAATAGCTGCTTGCAAATCTGCATTGTTTTGCATTAATCTTGCAGGGCCACTTAAATGTTTACTAGAATTTTTGTATCACATAACTACAGATGTCTCAGTGTAGTGAACAACATAATAAAAGAATAAAAACCGTAAAATCATAAAGATAATAATATACGTATGTGAACTAGGTACAGGATAGAGATTGAAAGGGGGAAATCCCATTAAATAGCAACAACCAGATGATGTTATTTCAAGAACTGCCAGAAGATATCCGAAGTGTGAGCCTGGTAGACTTCTATGGAAAGATTGTTCCAGAGCTTGGGGCCTCCACTGAAAAAGCCCTGTTCTAGTGGCAACTGATGAGATGGAAGAACCACTAGGAAGGCTTCCATAGATTATTTTAATTAGCAGACAGGACTGTGCAGGAGGAGATGATCCATCAGGTATCATTGTTTAGCGCTTTAAATGTCAGAATCAGAACTTTGTATTGGGTGCCAGCATAGATCTTGTAAAAAGTGGAGTGATCTGGGCAGGCATCCCAGTTAGCAGCCTAACTGCAGCATTTAAAACTAGCTCCAGTTATCAGACCATATTCAAAGGCAGCCCCATGTAGAGCACATCACAGTAATCTAACCTTGAGATCACAGGGGCATGTTTAGACAAGAGAAATATTTGGTAGCAGATGTTTCTGTTGGACTTGAATAATTTTCAGTCTTCTCTAGAAACTGCATAGGGATCCAAGTTCCATGATAGGTGGTGGTAGAAAAATGTGAGTATAATAATCTATTGGAACCCATGGCCTTTTCCTTTTTACCCTCTCCTGGCTAGTGGTTGAAGGGGGCTGGCTACACAGGCACATACTCAGAGATGGCACTAAGCAAGGGAGTTGCCAAGGGCGAGACCAAATCTTTCCGATTTAACAGATTTATTTTCTTGATTACATTATTTAAATGATGTTTTCTGTGACTGATGGGCAAAGCTGCTTTGTGTGCTTAAACAAGAGGCTTTTCACAAGTCCAGTAACCATCAGCCATCTGGTGGCAAGGCTTTTATTTAACAGGTTTATTCTTATTGGATATTAAGGCGATTTCATTCCTCAAACAGGATTGAGGAGTTTTGTTCATAGAAACCAAACAGGCTCATTATCAGCTGTAGATGTGGTCACATGTGCAGGACTCCAATCTGTCCCTATTAATGTAAAAGCTACACTGCAAAGCATTCTTTGAGAGCATTCAGATGTGGCAAGGGGCGGCCATTTGTACTGATTTTTCCCCTTCTTCTGGCCTCCTGTTAAGGAGATTAACACATGGATTTCTGACTGGACGTGAACTCAAGATTAGGGTCAATGTGGTACAAAGTACAGTTTCTGTGAAAGCTTCGCCTTCTACTATGGGAACTCTGGGCAGTCTGCCTGCTAGCTAATGGGTCTACAGCTGTGTCTGCCCAGGCCTCTGGGAATTTGATGTTTCTTCTCATCTGCTATAATGCTTCAATAACACCTGTGGCTCCTATTATAAAAAGGGAGTTTGTCACAGAACCTCTGCAAAGGAATTCTTAGGCTAGATTGTACAGACATCAGCTAGCTAGGAATGTGCATGATTTTTTCCCCCCCGTTTGCTTTGCTTCGCATAGAAGTGAATGGGAAGGAACTTCCCATTCATGCAGATGGAGCCACTTCCGATGTGCTAGCCTTTAAATTCACTTCATATCCCTGCCACCACCAGTCACACCTCCAAATCTGCTCTGAATCTGCTCCGGAGCTTCAAACGAAGGCCCAAAATCGTTCGCTTCATATGCGAAGGTCAGTCTTCAAATATAGCCAATATTCTGTTTGAATGCAGAGTTTCAAACCTTTGCAATTTGTATAAATCTTGAAGGTGATGAACATTTTTCGTTCATCCCTATAGGCAGCACTTTAAAGAATGCATTTCCTCGTGTGGAATTTGGCCTTTTTGATTTCACTAATAGATTCCAGACTTGGAAGATATGACTGAGGGGAATTGCAAACCCAGCTTCTTAAACTGATAGATCCTTGTCTAACATGACTGTCCCGTGAATCACTTTCTCTAGCTCTGAATTTTAAAGGAAGAGAATGTAGCCTTTGAGTAATTGCGTCGGTTTCTGTGGTTGTGCGTGGCCTGAACAAAGGTCACTACTTGAATTTTTAACATGCTCCGTGTTCAGAGATCAGGGTATCCGCTGACTATGGGAAATGGCAGCAAGTGGTGATTAGTAAGGACTCCGAAGAATCTATAAGCACCTACCATCTGGTGCAAATGTTGTCTGATAGTTTTCCCTTTGCCCTTTTGCTTGTAAAAAGGTCATGTATAGCGAAGGGGCTTCTTTCCTCATTTGGCTTGCTGTCCTGGAATCTTTCCTACATAGTGGAAACAGGGAGCAGGCAACAGGTCTCTGTCCCTTATCCAAGGACACAACAGCCAGCAAGAGTAGACTAATGATGCTTGTCTCCTGACTGGCAGTGTTTTCTCATGAAACAAGCAGTTCATTTGACAATTAGTGTTTAACAGTGACTAGCTAGTGAAATTATTGGCACGCCTTCTCGTTGTGCAGGAAGGGAAAATGTCCTCTGAATAGATCTTTTATTATGTGGAAACATCTGGAAATGGAGGCAGTCCCAAGGGAGTGGCAGAATGGCATTAGCTGGGACATCTGTTGCTGAGTTCTGAACAATGGCATCTTAGGGAGAAGTTGTCTAGAATAGTTACAAATGCCAAATGGGTCTTGAAGTGTGCATGCTTTCTACAGCTTTAAAATGAACGTTATGTGATTTATATTCTGGAGATTTCCTCAGTAGTGGGCAGCTAACTTTTCATCATCCTCAGCTGCCATGACCAGTGGCAAATAATGTTAGGAAATGTAGTTCTACAATATTTTAAGGCATCTGTTTTAGAATGAAGGTGGCTAAATGTTCCCTGACTTTAACGTTTCTCTCAAAGCAATAGGTGAACAAACTGAGTGTGTAGATTTGAAGCAAGAACCCCCAAGACCTGTGGCCTTGAATTTAGCATGCATGCTTATTATAGCACACATTGCAGCATTGTAAGCATTTTTGTATCTTCCTGTTTTTTATTGAATTATATCTGTGGGAACTGTAGAGTAGTTGAGCATCTTAGCTCCCTCTAGTGGTCACCGTGGGCCAGAGATCTGATTTGTTGACTGATCAGCTTGGGTGGTCCTAAAATAAGATACACTGGAGAACCAGGATCATCAACTTACACTTGGATGTTTTCAAAGGATATAAAAAAAAGTTATGTCAGGTTCAGCTTCTCATTTTTGTGCTCATTCTGTCATTATATTCCAGAATAGCAATCCATACTGCATCCTTGCCTCTCAGATTCCCACCTTCTGAATTTTGTTCTGTTGAACAAATGATCCACCTAGCTGAGCTGTGACTAATGGGTTGCAGATGACTCTGGAATGTATTGGATTCTGTTCTAATTCAAAGTACAGTAAGTTCTAGAATCGATATACACTGTATTCTAAAATACAGTGATGACAACTTAGTCTTGTGGCCCTGTGTGGTTACAGGAACTATAGGTATTATAGTCCATTTGCACTCCATTGCAAAGGTGTGGAAGGCTATGTTAAGGGTGAGAGTGAGGTTTCACACATTCTCATGCTTCTGCAGTGCCTTTCTTCCTTCTGTGCTAATTTGGGCTTCTGTGGGATACTCCTTGCTAGCCATATTTGTGGCCATAAATCCGTAAAATGCCACATGGCATGATGAAGTTGAAGAAGAGGTCTGTTGCTTTAGCAGCAGGTCACTGCAGCTTTCAGCACCCTGTTCATTACAACCTTAGATTGTGAAATATTCTCAAAGATAGTTATATTCTGGGGAATGTTTTGTTTAAAGCACAGTATGTATTCCAAAGCCATGTCCATACTTTTTTGTAATTTAAAAAAACGTGTAGCTGTCCTATTACCATCAGTCATGGTTGGAAATTAAGAAAAATAAGTAGGTTTAAGTAACTTTCTAACAAGCTGATAATGGGTGTGTTCAGAAAATTTGATAATGCATAGTTTATCATGGGAAGAATGAACTACGTGAAGACTTGGTTTCTCTCTACCTGGGATAGCTGCAGGGAAAATAACAGAAGCTTCCACTTCCATTTTTTATTAAAGAGTTTGATGTATCTGAATCCAGCAAGTAGTTTGCTTGAAACAAGCCATAGTTGGTGCACTATGATGAAAGCAAATTGCAGGTAATAAATCAAAGTAGAAACTTCTGATATTTGTGCCAGTAGAGAAAAGAGAAGATGGGAACACACAGTGTGATAACCCAGACACATTAATATTATTTTTTCCTAATTAAGTTGTCTAACCAAGTCAGATAGTTCTTGTAACCTAATGAAGTTGTTACTTTCCAAGATAAGCACTTAAAATTAATATTTGTGCATTTAGTAGCATATCATAAGCCATGCTGAACTCAGTTAAGATTGTGATTTATTCTAATATCCTGATAAAGTATATAGCACTATTTTTCCCATCAGACTTCACAAAGCATAATAGCTTCTTGCTTTGTTTTACCGGCATTTTCCCCTTATACTAGGTCAGACAGAAGTGAATTACTTCTGCTGTATGATAGGAAGAGATGAATTTTGGTGCAAACTTCTGTCATAAACTTAGGAAGTTATTCAGTCCTGAAATATCTTTGTGGTAAAATGAAATTTGTTTTGCTTTATATTCACTTGATTATGGGTCAGTATGGATTATAGGATAGAAAGTTTGCTTTCTTTATCCAGGAAGAATCTGGCAGGTCTGAGGACTGAGGGTGGGAGAAGCCTTTTGTCTACTTTGAAGCTCCCTGGTTAGACATAGAGTCAAATGTCACAGAGTCAAATTAAAAAGATTTAATGAGAGCAAAAATCTTTTGCAGCAAAGAATGGCAATACAAATGCTAATTTATTGTACAGATAGATAGATGGAGTTTGCTCATAGTTGGTAATGAGAGTTCTAATGCTTAGAGTAGTTTTATGAATATCCAAGTCGTGGGGGGAAGAAAGAATAAGGAAACACAGTGATCACTTAAAGAATCACTTACTGGTCACAGTGTTAAAGGGGTTTATATGAACATGATGCTTTCTCACACATTCTTCTTAGTTGCTGAGCTGTGGTAAATCTGGTGCAGGACATGTGCAATTGCAGAAAGACCGAATGCTAAAAACCTTCACAATTTGAGGGGTAATGCTATATTGGTTTAAACCATTAAGTGTACTGTAGTGTCTCTGATATGAGAAGTGGTGCTTGTAAATCACAGGGCTAAACTATGGTTTATGCAAGTTTTAGGGTTGCACATCAAGTAAGATTTGGATACTAAGAAGTGTCTGGATTTCAATTGAATTCCACCTAAGATGTTTGGAGCAGAGATTTATTGACAGGAGCCTACCATTAGGGAATCAAACTCCTTTCAAGCACTTGTTGACTCTCATCTCTGACTCCTGAATAGCTTAGAGGTTGCTGCATAAATCGAAGTTGTCCTAAATAATGGTGATAAAATGCAAAATATAGATTACTTTTCTGCCCTGAGTCACAAGAACATAACCATCTTCTATGAAAGCTGCTTGAACCGTGCTTGTTTGCAGTTGATCAAAATAATTGAAAAGAAAGTAACTCTTTTTCTTGGCATCTGAGAAGTCTTGCCTAGAATAGCAGAATTCAAGCAGTATATGTGTGCTAACCGCAGTTCTAGACAAACCAGTTCTAGGTGGACACTGGGGGTTTGTGAAGCTCACTATCAGACCAAATCCTACTTAAAGTCCAGAGTTCAGTCTAATTGCAGGGTAAATCACTGCTTGTTTACAAGGAACCGGTTTGACATCCTCCTCCCTTCTTTGTATGCTAGACATACCTATTGAGCCCAGCCTGGCCGCTCTGGCCTGGCCCAACTGCTGTGTAGAATCATAGAGTTGGAAGGGACCTCGAGGATCATCAAGTCCAACCCCCTGCTCAATGCAGGATTTCCTAAACCATCCCAGACAGATTTAGATACAGGTTCTGCTTGAAGACCTCCAGTGAAGGAGAGCTCACTGCCTCCTGTGGCAACCTACTCCTACAGGTCGGTCCTTCATGTTTGTCTGGATCTTCTGGCAATAGAGGACTTCAGGTCCTCCCAAAATGACAAGACTTTGGCCCCATCCACATGCCATTTTGGTAGGGTGCCGAGAGTGGGATCAGCGCTGTGCGTCCCCATGGGGTTTTGATTGGCATGCAAAAAGGGTGCTAACAGAGTGCTAAATTTGGCACCCTGGAAAACACGTCTCGGCGCTGTTTGGGGAACCCAGCGCACTTGCTTGGGGAGCCCAGCGCGCTTGCTTAGTGAGGCGGGAACCCACATGGGGATGCTTGCGGACCAACGGGAAGGAGATTTGCGCTCATGTGTCTCCTTTTCAGCAATCAGAACTCTCAGCTGTCAAGCGCCTACTTGCCACTAAATCGTTGCAGCTTTTGGCCTTAAATTTTTAAAGTGCTTTCTAGTAATGCATGTTTTTATTTATTTATTTGGCAGCATTTTTAAATACTCAGAAGATGCACCTGTTACCTCCTGGTCTTCTCCCCCTCCTTCAACATGCAAAATCTCTTGCAATTTCTTTTTTCCCCACCTGTCATCCACCGGTATGGATTCCCCTTCTGTGATTAAAGTCTCGACCAAGGCCGTGTTCAGACCCAACAAAAACATCTTGATCAAAAAAAGGGCGACCTTTTGTGCTCTCTGCCTTCCTTTAGTTTCCCTCTCCCTCCTCTAGCCTGAGCCCTCCTTCTTTCTCTCCCTCTTTACACAGACAGAGAGAGAAAGAGAGAGGAGGGGTGGAATCACTGTCAGACTCCACTAAAATGATTAAGAGCAGCGAAAGCATTGCTCTCATTTTAGCGAGGCTCTGAACGCGCGCACATTAGCCCCAATTCCTGCCTGAAAGCTGCTCCAACTGTCGGGCACTCCCAACGAGTGCCTGACAGTTGGCCTGCACTCAGCTGAGCACCTTTCATGCAGGGATTGGGGCTAATGTGCACACATACAGAGCCCCACTAAAATGAGAGCAGCACTTTCGCTGCTCTTTTAATCATTTTAGTGGGGTCTGACAGGGATTCCACCCTGTGTGTGTGTGTGTGTGTGTGTGTGAGAGAGAGAGAGAGAGAGAGAGAGAGAGAGGTGGGCTGAGGACAGAGGGGACAGAGAGGGGGTGGAGCTGCTCCCCATGCTGAGGCATGGTGCAGCGCAGCACAGCCTGGGGATGCCTCCACCTGTGCCAGTCCTCAAACCCAGCGTATGTTGCCGGGCATCCCATGCGGATGCCCAAAATGCGTGCCCGGCTCTGCGCCCAGCCCCTGGATGCCAATACAGCACCCAGACAGTGCTAACTGGCCACCATGGGGACGCGGCCATATGTGGATCTGCTTTCTCATAGTCATCTGTTGCCAGAAGGTGGAGGCAAGTGTGAGATGCTTATCTAGGGGCTGACTGGAGCGCTAGAAGACCACATGGTCAGGAGCAGTAGAATTCTGGTCAGGCCCTGCCTGGCAGTGAGGAAATGAAAGGAAGCAAATTATGCAAGAGGAGAGGTTATGGGCACAAAGTGGGTTCGTCGAACCCAATCAGTCAGCCGCTTCTACAAATTACTTTTCAAACTGAAGTGCGTTACAATTTCAAATTAGTACAGGTTTTCAATATGTACAGTATAACAAAAAATCATTCATTTACAGATGCAATCTACTCCAACTGTCTTAAAGATAATTCACCTGTTACATCTGTACAGAAGCATTCCTGCAGTTGGGTTTACCTAGACGTTTCTCTACACCAGTACTTGTGTACTTCTAAAACCTATGTTATAAGAGGATATCAAGTGACTTCTATTCATGCAGAAGGTTGTTGGTACAGTTCCTGGCATCTCTTTGAAAGAAGACAGTGGCAAATCAATCCTGTATTGTTGTCAAGAAAACTACAAGGATCTAGAATCGAGCTCTACTTGGAAGGCAGCTTTACCATTTCTGTACTACTGTCTAGAACATAAAAAGCTGCCAAAACCTCTACCTTAGGCCTTTTCGCACGAGGGGTTTTCGAACGCACAGAGAATACATTAGGACACAGCATATGCACTACTGGGGCGGCGGATCTGTCCCAACCCGTCCTGGCGTGTTCTCCATGTGTTTGAGACGTATACATCTGTCTTCGCGCATACGAAGTGTCCCCAGCTGTCCAGGAAGGGAAGCATTCACACATGCTTCCCTCCCTGACAGCTGTGGGCATGCCCCCCCCGCCATGATTGCCCAAAAATCGGCCAAACAGGTGTCGGTTGCCGCAAAAATAACTCACCTTGCCCAGCTGGGGTTGCCATCGTGCAGGTGTTCCAAGTCTGGTAGATGGGACCCACAGGGCCCAGTCTACCGGGAGCTTGCACATCTGCAAAATAGCAACCCCAGCCGGACAAGGTGAGTGAAGGCTTTGTGCGGGGGGAGGTGGCTTGCTCCTGGGACTTCAGGAGTTGGGGAGACACCCAGATTGGCTTCCCCTCGCACCTTTCTGGGGTGGGGGGAGGCCAATCTGCAGCTGTCTATAGGCTGGGAGATGTGAGACCCTTCAGTAGACTGGACCCCTGTGGGTCCGGTTTACTGGGTCCCACATCCCCCAGGCCACCGGGGCAGATCACGAGCCTCTGCGGGGTCTAGCCGCCTTGATCGAGGCGGCTAAATACCACAGAGGCGCCCCAGCACCCCCACCCCGGGGCCTGGGGACATGCCTGCATGCACGCAGCTCCTACCTTCTCGCTGTCCTGTACAGCTGGCAGGAACCGGAGAAAGCCACCTGACGGGTCTGCCCACCCCTGGGTGCTTCCACCCAATGGCAGGCAGGCCTGGGGGAGGAGCCCCCACCCCTTTCTGGCCTTTCCCAGCTAGGACAGTTTGGGACGCTTTCAGCATTCGCACATAGGTAGGTAGGGAAGCGTGTAAACGCGTTCTTTCCTGCCTATGGGTGTTTTTCCACTGTCACTAGAAGTACCCATTAAGTCCCCATTAATGGCATTAATGTACCCATTAATGGGTACTTAATGGTTACTTCTAGTGACAGTGGAAAAACACCCTATGTGTGAATGCTGAAAGGGTCCCAAACTAACTTAGCCGAAGTGCATTACAGGTGTTCCAGCTGTAATGCGAAAAGGCCTCTTGTTTCTTACATGCCAAACAGATCTTATATTGAAATGACGTAACTTGAAGTAAGTTTCAGTTTAGCAGTTCTTCAAGTGAGTTTTAGAAGTGAGTAAAGGTTTAAAGTAACATTACCTTTTATCTGTCTTCCAAAGGAATTGACAGCATAGTGAACTGAGCCATTCAATAGTCATCCTAACATTTTAGGCTACAACTAGGTAATATTATTCAAGAGTCTTACTGTTAAGAATTGTGAGTAGCTAGAGCCCATTACTTCATACATCTAAGTTTCTGTGTGTAATATAATGGGTATAATGCTAGCAGGGAGACGATGTGACACACTGTACAGTTCTGTTGTCTCTGTGTGTTCTCAGTAGCATGGTAGGAATAGTTCTGTAAAATGGTTCAAACTATTACAAAATAAATTTAATATGCTACTACTAGTAACGCTTGCTTTTTTTAAAAAAAATCATTGACTTGGATGTCAGAAGGACTCACATAAAGCCAGTACAAATCTAGAGCAATAAAAATAATGAGCATTATAAAGTTTTTCTTAAGGGAACAGAGCAAAGTTAAAACAGTTATCTGAACTTTTCCAAAGTAATATTCTTTGGTTGTGCTTTTAGATGCTAAAAATAAAAGGCATCACAAGGCAAACCCTGTGGAAATGCAATGTAGAACGCTTTTTTTATGGTTAGCAATTGGCCTGAGGTAACAGGGGAACATTGACAATTCAAGCTGAACAGGCGAGCAGAGTTATGCTGGAAAAAAAGTATTTGAGATATTTATTTGGTCACACTCTAGTAACAATTTCATAAGATTCTTCTGCTGGGTGTGGCTGCAGCTCAGTGGTAGAACGACTGTCTACAAAGCCATATGCCACAGGCGTGATTCCTGATATTTCCATGGATGAAGGCAGTGGCAAAACATTTCAGGTCTTTCTCCATCATGTATGATATGGAGTTTCACAAAGTCAAGTGAGACTTGATAACATCTTTGCTGTCTCAGTAGATGGCCCTTGCTTAGAGGACTTACTAACAGATTGACGGAGATGGTTGGTGATTGAGGCAAGCAGATATTTTGGTCCTGTCTGCGTCTTGGACTTTGACTAAACCATTTCTGTTGTTGGATGAATGCTGCTAGTGTCAGTGGTTAATTTTATGGCTTTGTGATCTATAAATAAGTTGTTTTTTGAGAGGACTTTTTATCCTTAAGGATAAGATCCTTCACAGTCTTTTAAACAGGAAACACTTCAAAAATTGCACATAACAGTCCTAGGAATCCCACATTCCGTCCAGTTTTAATAATATGCCCCTCTTTTGAGCTCTTTTTCCTTCTTTGCATTCATTTTGTTAGCTCCTTTGTGATTAAGCAAACAATATCGTTGCAACAGATTAAAAAGTTTCCGATGTATTATTGAACTAAATATCCATAAGGCAGAATGCCAAGTATTACATTCACGTAGTAGCACCTAAAGATGTAACTTCACATTTATTAAGGAATTGGGCTAATCAAATTCATTTTCATTGACCTCAAATTTAGTAAATGTAAAATTATATATACACATTCATGCATATAGGTTTTATTTAGTTTTGAAAAAGTACAGTGAGAATGTGAAAGCCACAGTGGTGTTCATAATACTGAGCAGCTAAACGTTCTGTTGCTGTCCTGCGTGGTGAAACAACGATTGGGCTACTGTAGTGGTCTAGAGAGGAAGGGTGCCTACAAATTTCTCTTGCTTTCAAATTTCGAGGTAATTCAAAGCTTTTAAATTGATTTGTTTTTAAACTAGTGCAATAACTGGTATCTCCTTAGAAGCTAAACAAGCTAAAGCCTTTTTTTTTTCTTACAAAGTCCATGGAGGTCCCAAACCTTTTGAAAAGGGGCTCTCAGATGAAATTCTGAAAATGTTGTTGTTAGGATTGTGAAATGGGTTCTGTAGGTCATAAGACAGGAAGTAGGATTGAAAAATAGAACCTTTCCATTGATATAATTTGATACGAGATAAGTCTGTGGTAAATTTTATGAAAAACTGGCAACCTTTGTTGATCTACAGATCAAATCAAAGTGGAGGAGGAAGAGAGAAATTTTTAAGAACATAAGAGAAGCCTTTTTGGATCAGGCCACAGCCCAACTACACACAGTGGCTCACCAAATGCTTGTGGGCATCTCAAGCAGAGACAAGGACAAAACTTTTCCTGCTCTCAAATCCCAGCAAATGGCATTAGGAATGTCCTTCCCCCCACCCCACCCCACCCCAGCCTGAAAGATGCACCTAGGCATTCATTCTAGTAGCCATTGATTCATCTGTCATCCATAAATTTGTCTAACCCTACCTTAAAGCCGTCTAGACTGGTAGCTATTACCACCTCTTCCGGCAGCACATTCCATAAGCCGATGACCCTCTTGGTGAAGAAATACTTCCCCTTGTCAGATCCGACTCTCCTACCCATCGGCTTCATAGAGTGCCCACTGGTTCTAGTGTTGTGTGATAGAGAAAAGAAATTTTCTGTATCCACTTTTTCTATACCATGCATAATTTTATATACTTCAATCAGGTCCCCTCTTAAATGCCGTCTCTCCAGACGGAAGAGGCCTAGACGTTGCAGCCTGGTTTCATAAGGGAGGTGTTCCAGATCCTTAATCATTCTGGTTGCCCTTCTCTGCACCATTTCCAGTTCCACAATATCCTCTTTGAGTTGTGGTGACCAGAATTGTACACAATATTCCAAATGTGGCCTAACCATAGATTTATAAAGAGGCAAAATGACACTTGCTAACTCATTTTCTATTCCCTTCCTAATTATTCCCAGCATTGAATTAGCTTTTTTCGCTGCTGCTGCTGCACACTGGGTTGACACCTTCATTGAACTGTCCACCAGAACCCCGAGATCCCTTTCCTGGTGTGTTGCAGAAAGATCAGATCCCATGAGTTTATGGACATAATTTGGATTTTTGTACCCAATGTGCATTATTTTGCACTTGTTAAGATTAAAGCACGTTTGCCACTTGGTTGCCCACTCACCCAATGCTAAGAGATCCCTCTGGAGCTCTTGGCAATCTTTTTCGGTTTTTACTACCCTAAATAATTTAGTATCAGCAAACTTTGCTATTTTACTATGTACCCCTTCTTCTAGATCATTGATGAATAAATTAAAAAACATAGGTCCCAACACTGAATCTTGGGGGACCCTACGTTTTACCTCTTTCCGACCTGAGAATTGGCCATTTATTACTACTCTCTGCTTCCTGTCTTTAAGCCAGTCACAAATCCAGGATAGAACCTATCCTTTTATTCCATGGCTCATGAATTTACTCTGTAGCCTTTGATGTGGGACTTTGTCAAAGGTCTTCTGAAAGTCCAGATAGACAGTGTCTACTGGTTCGCCTTAATGTTTGTGTTTGTTGACATTCTCAAAGAATTCCAACAAGTTTGTAAGGCATGATTTACCTTTGTGGAAGCCATGCTGGCTTTTGTTCAGCAATGCTTGCTCCTCCATGTGCACACTAATATTAACAACTTACTCCATGTATTTAAGGTTATTGCATTGTGGTCGCTGTTCCCAATTGAATCAGCCACAGTGCTGTCCCTTACCCGGTCCTGAGCATTACTTAGGATCAACTCCAGGACTGCCTTGCCCCTGGTTGGTCTAGGCAGGTCTAGGAATTTTCTCTCTCTTTCCTGAATTGAACAGGAGTTCACCCAGTCTATGTGAGGATAATTGAAGTCCCCCATTATTAACTACCCTATCTTTTTGGGATACCCCCTTTGCCTCATTTTCCAATTGTTGATCTCCTTCAGTGGAAGAGTCAGACTCACCTAGACATTCCAGTTCATGCACCACCTCCATGTCACCCTTCCCTGTTTTTTCTGTATAGTTTATAACCTGGGATCACTGTATCCCATTGGTTTTCACTGGTCCACCAGGTTTCAGTTATACCAATAATATCAATCCTATTATCCATAACTAAGCTTTCTAGCTCCCCTATTTTAGCTTGAAGGCATCTGGTGTTTGCATATATACATTTGTATTCACTCCTCTGGTCCAAATTCTGCCATCAAGGAGCATGTGAATCCTTATACTGCCCCTTGCATCGTTCTGCTTGCATACTAGTGACTAATTCCCCACTTTGCTCAGCATTATATACATATTTCCAGCCCTCCTCACTCAAGGATGCACTTTCCCGAACCAGATGCTGGCCAGTTACTATTGGCTTTCCCCCAGGGATCAGTTTAAAAGCTGCTCTACAGCCTTTTTAATGTTAAGCACCAGCAATATGGTTCCATCTTAGTTCAAGTGTAACCCATCCCTATTGTATAGGTTTGGCTTGTCCCAAATTCTTCAGTTCCTAACAAATCTAAACCCCTCCTCCCAAAGCCACTGCCTCATGCACGCATTGAGGCTCCTGAGCTCTGCCTGTCTGGCTGGTCCTGCACGTAGCAGGTAGCATTTCTGAGAACGCAACCCTGGATGTCCTGGACTTTAGTCTTCTAACAGTCTAAATTTGGCTTCTAGGACGCTCTATCTCATCTTCCCAACATCATTGGTACCGACATGTACCATGACCACTGGCTCCTCCCCAGCATTGTCTACTAACAGCACTGTCTAGATGCCACAAGATGTCTGCAACCTTTGCACCTGGCAGGCAAGTCACCATGTGGTCAACACGCCCATCACAAACCCAGCTCTCTGTATTCCTGATAATCGAATTGCCCACTACAAGAAGCCCTCCTCCCGCTACCCATGGAGGAGTATCCTCGGTGCAAGAGGATACAGGCACATCCACTAAGGAAGGGGATCCAACTAAGGGAGCTTGTCCCTCTTCCTCAGTTTGATGTCTTCCCTGCCTGAGGCTTCCACTCTCTGAGGCAGCTGGAGGGCTACTTGTCATGGAGTGGGATGCTCCTACTGCATCCCTGAAGGCCTCACCCTCAGCCCTGTTGCTGTCTATCTCCTTCTCCAGGTCCGCTATCTTGACTTCGAGGGAAGAGGCACGTTCCCTGAGAGCCCGGAGCTCATTGCTCTGAGCACAGACACAGGACTTCTGCCCAGTGGGCAGGTAGTCATACATATGACATTCAGTACAAAACATTGGGAATCCCCTGTTCCCCTGCTGCCATTCTACCTTCATTTTATTTAATGGACTTGTTTTATTTTTGAAAACTTGACTTTAAAAGTATTAGATAATTTTTCTTAAAGATAAACTTTTCTGAATTAATACTTTATGTTATGATATAGTATATTTATTTTGTGCACTGTTAGATCCCCCAAACTCTGTCCAAAAATCAGAGGACTTACCTCCCAAGCTTACCACAGTACAGCAGCAATTTTTCCAGATTATTTTATCAAAATCCCAGTTATTTTCTGTTTAGTCTTGGGAGAGAGCACCTTCCTCCACTGAAATCTTTCTCAAGATTTTTGAGATGTAGAACATTAGGGTATAAGGAAACATCTAGAACAGTGATGGCCAACCTATGACACGCATGTCACAGGTGACACGC
>MTQE01000401.1:22016399-22029894 GCA_014337955.1 Aspidoscelis marmoratus
TGCGAATTTCGACACACCAGGCTCAAAAGGTTGGCCATCACTGATCTAGAAGAAGACAGGAAATCAACAAATGTAATCAAGAGACCAACAATTGTACCGTTTTAGAGTTTCAGTGTTCAATTATTTTTTGAAAAAAATAATTAAATGTAACAAAAAAATTTGTAGGCGAGCTTCCCTTTTTTAAATTTGAGACATGTTCCACTCTCAAACACATCCCATTTAACTGCATGAACTGAAATGTAAAAGCCACCATGGCATAAGACTGATCCTTTGCATAGATTCTTGTGGATTTTCTCAAGGAATTTCCTTACCAAATCAGTTGCATGGCATAGTCAGTATTATGTGTAGACTACCCTGTAAAAGTAGCAAAGCTAGTGCTTATCAGAATCACAGTAGAACAAAAATGTGGACCTGAATCAAACACCCTCACAGATTTTTATGAGATTTCATATTTGTAGATTGTTGTCCTGCCAGGGAGGGAGGGAAGGCTATATTTTAAACATATTTTAGTTATTGTATTCGTTTTATCTTTCTGTTGTTGTGACCTACCTTGGAATCTTCAGGTGAAAGGTGGGATATAAATTCTTAAATATTTTAACTCTGTAGCTGTTTTTTAGACTTGCTCATAAGAGTCGTGAGGATCTGTGCTTTTGTTGTCATTTTTCTGCAGTGGTGACTCTGGCAGACTGGATTGCAGTCCAAAGATCCTAATTGCAGTTTTAATTTGAGGGTGGTGTCTTAACAGTAATTATGGGCATATGGGGCTTGGGTTTGTGGTCTGAACTATTACCGTTGCCTCTCCAGGGCCTCTCAGAACAGTAGCCTATGCAGCTCATATGAGATCATTCAGGGAATGGTGAGGTACAGATCAGGAGTGTTTTTCTGAATGATATTTTGATCTGCTTCCTGCAGGTCAAAACACGGAGTAATTAGATCAGAACAGAATTGCTCCATGGGCCATCATTGGTTGCCATGGTATAGAAGAGGTAGATTTTTTTCACATGCACAAACCTAGTTTCCAAAGTACCATACTATCTAAGAAATCAGTATTTATTAATTTGTGAATTACCCTTCACTGTAGTCCTTGGGTGGTTAACAAAATAAGATAAAACAAAATCAAATCTATAAACTCGATAAACATACCAGTTTCAGTTGTTGGATCAGCATTAGTTTTCATATGCTTGGACAAAGAAATAGTTTTTAATCCTATGCTGAACATTGTTCACTGTTGTACCTGGCATATCTCTAAAAGGAGCTTATTCCAAAGCCTGGGAGCTACTGTTGAAAAATCCCTCTCTCTTGCCAAACCATGGATCTTGTAAAAATATGAAACCAATGGGATCATGAGTAGAATGACAGAAAAACATAATCTTTACAATAAGTAATTGTACTCATACTTTTCTTTCATGGTGAATGTTGTGTCAGAGGACTCATTGTGTCTGAGTTGTGATCTACACAAGATAGACCATTGGCAGAAGAAACTCAGACAAACTATAAAACATTGCATTCCAATTTCTTCCTTTGCCAATAACAATCTGTGGTGAGCCAGAGTGGTAATTCACACTAAAGGCAAAAGGAGAAGTTGGTGTAGATCTTGCCAGGTTCATCAGAGTCATGCAGCCACAGCCATTGGAGCTGATAGTCATCCTGACATTAAATTAAACCACCCTCGGTTTATCATTCACAGATAAGTTCTCAATTCTACCTTCTCTTTGATAGAAAATATAGGAGCGAGGAGGAGTTGGGATACCTTTACCTCTGATTTACCTCAACCAAAAGTGGAAACTACTGCTCAGTTGTTTAATTCCCCATAGGGCCTTGTTAAAATCATAGAAAAGCAGACATCACTATATAGTCAAAAGGATGGTTTTCCCAATAGTAATGTATAGCTGTGAGAGGTGGATCATAAGGAAGACTGAGCAGTGAAGAATCAAAGCTTTTGAATTGTGGTGCTGGAGAAGACTTGAAAGTCCCTTGAACTGCAAGGAGATCAAATCAGTCGATCCTAAAGGAAATGATCCCTGACTGTTCATTGGAAGGATGAATACTGAAGCTGAAGCTCAAATACTTGGGCCACATAAGGGAAGAGAGGACTCAGACTCTTTTTTTTTGGGGGGGGGAGATTGAAGGCAAAAGAAGGAAACAGAAGAGGCTGAGATGCATTGAAAACAATGAACATTAGCTTGGATAGACTTGGGGAGGCAGTGAAGGACAGGGAGGATAAGTGTGCTGTGGTCCAAGGGGCCATGAAGAAGAAGAAGAGGAGGAGGAGGAAGAGGAAGAGGAAGAAGAAAAGTTGTCTTTTCTACCCTGCTTTTCTCACCCATTCAAGGGGACTCAAAGTGGCTGACAAAGCAGCTTTCTATTTTTCTCCCCACATCAGAACACCCTGTGAGGTGGGTGGGGCTGTGAGAGCTCAGAAGAGAGCTGTGATTAGCCCAAGGTCACCCAGCTGGCTTCATAGGGGAGGGCATAATTGAACCCGGTATTCCCAGATAAGAGTCTCGCTCCCTAACCACTAGACCAAACTGGCTCACAGCTGAACAACAGCAATAGTGTATGTCTTCAGTAAGGAGTCCATGTTTCTGTCTTCAGTTGTATCTCCCCAGTTTAGTTGCTGCTCTTTCAGGTTGTCATTTGGTTTTCAGACTAACCCATTTCACGTTCTTCACAGGCACAGCCCTGCAACTCCTGGCAAGGGAAGGGGGTAGCTGGTTGGAGGTATGGAGGCTGTAATGAAGGTATCAGAGAATGAAGCAGGTACTGCTGCGAGCACAGTGACCATGGGGGCTCTGTTGACTTGCAGGCACTGAAGGAAAAAACTGAAAACTGCATACGCACTCACAGATGTGTCCGGAATTCCAGTTTTAAAATATTTGCTTTTTATATAAGAGAAAATAAAGGAAAATATTTGACATCTAAGATTAAATATATTTAATATCTAAGATTAAATGTCTTGTGTTTATTATTAGGACTTCCTACCCAAACCTAAAGCTGAATGTCAGTATAGGGGTTGAAATCCAGGCTATGCCGTCCTATACCTCACCAGGATCATTCAGGCTTTATAGATGACCTTGCATTCCTACCTTGTGCTCTTCAACTACTTCAAATCTGCAGCATTTTCAGTTCACAAATTGTAAGTTTTTGTACTCTACAAAACATGTTTCAAGGACATTTGCTTTCCCCCTGTTGAAGTTATGGTACTTTACCCAGTAACTGCCAGCCTTTGTTGGAAAAAAATTCAAGTTGATTCTGTGTCTACTGCAAAGTTAAAGTCTTGCTTTATTCAAGTGGTGTTCCTTTCAAGTAAATACTTACGTGCTATCTTTCCATATATAGGGAGAAAAACAAACCTGTCACTTGACTCCCTAAACCGAGAGACAATTCTGCACTGTGAAAGGCTTGTTTGTACTATAGCCCATTATTTTTTTAAAAAAAATTGATGACCCCAGATTATATATCAGAGCGCTGCATGGATTCTTGATAGTTAGAACCCAGTAAGGTCTTAGCTGCATATTTAGGCTGCATATTCACTGTAAGCATGATAGGTTTTCAGCGCCGTGCTGCTCACATATGCAATTTTCCATCTGCACAGGAATTCCAAAGAAAACCCCCTAGCTTACCACTTGAAAGAGCAAGGTTGGCAAACTGGCCCTGAGCAGATCTGTTTATGCAAAAGTGCCTTAGCGCTGCTGTTTAAAGGAGCACAATTAGAAGCTTCTAAGGAGGGGAAAGAAACAACATAGGCATGAAATTTTGTTTCTTTCTGATGCTTATATAATAGATTCTTCAAATGTAGGAATGACCACAGCAAAATGGTAAAGCTTTTTCACAAAAGAAGAGAACGAGAGCTGCATAAAAATGTGCCCACGGAGACAGTAGGAGCCCAGCTTGACTTGAGGGCATCTTTATCTATTCAGATGCCAAAGGTGGTAGATCTAAGTGTTGTTCTGATTGGAGAGACACAGTAAATGCTTTTTCACACAGTATTTTAAGAAGATGAGGTATATGTACGTTTACTCTTGGCAGATGACTTGTAGATATTTGAATACTGTGCATAACACTGTTGAACATGGTAGTGGCAAAATGCAAATGTGTTGTAATTCAACATTCTTTGTAAAACTAAAAAGTGGAATAAAATGCCTCCTTTAGAACATTCAGTATAAAGAGTTTAATGTATCTGTAGGATGTTAGGGCATACAAGAAAACACAGGAGATGCTTTTCATTTTGGAATTTATATTTTAAAAAAGTTTCTGCATCAGTACAATACTTAAAAAAATGTTCTCCATCTATACATTTATTTCCTAATTAAAAAGGGCAAGAAAAATAAAATAATAAAAGGCAAGAAGAATCAGTAAACTGCATCCAGATACTTACCATGTGGTAGAACAAGACATCACAGTTATTGGGTTGCCCTCCAGATCCCCCAGGGCTTTTTGGGGAAAAAAAGCTGGCAAGTGATTTCATGTCTGTTAACAATGAGGTTGCAAGTCCATACTGAGTACCCAAATTGCTTATCTCAAAACAGAGCAGCAACTCTTAAAGATGGTAATGAAAATATTTGAGGGAACAGAAATTTAAATTATTGACTGAAGCAGATCACAGAAGGAGGTAGGTTGCTTAGAATGTGCAGTTTACCGTAGAGGGCCCTGTTCCACAAAATGTCGTGACCTGCAGCACGCCGAGGATGTTCATACAGAAAGAAGGGACCGGAATAGTTTGTCCAGGAAGAAACGGTATCTCAAATAACTTAAACCTGAACTATGTAACTCCATGTAACTGAGCAGCAAAAACATAAACTGGACTCAGCAGTAGACTGACAGCTGTGTGGATCATTTTCAGCACAGATTTAAGAATGTGCCAAACCAGACTGATACAGAATAGGTTGTACGGAACTGGGTGGGGTTTTGCTTTCCTTTTGTTTCTTTTAATGGTTACTCTCAGTGACTTCATATAGATGCTAAATGCAGTTGAACCTTGATTTGCATGCTTTCCAGCACTATGTGTCTACTGTTGCATGATGGATAAAGGCAAATCCCATGTACGTAGCCCCATTTTTTTTCACTATTGCATGGTTTTCCACCATTGATTTGCACAGGGTTAACCAACCTACCTGAGAGTTTTCAATGATGTGCATTGTGTAGATTAAGCCACTGGATTTGCCAACCCCGTGCAAGTCAATGGAAGTCTCAAGTGGGCAGGTCAGCCCAACACAAAATCAGTTGAGGTTTCCTTTCCACTACTGAGCTGCATTTAGTGGCCAATTTCTCCTTCAACTCAATGCAAGTATCGGATGAGTTGGTCAGCACTATGCAAAATAATTGAGGTTCTCCAGTATCCCTGAATTTACGTTGATTTCAGTTGCTCAGTATGTGCGTTTTGTTTACACACAATTTTTCCAGAACAGAACCCCTGTGTGATAGAATACCTCAGGCAGATTGTAGGTGTACTTCATGGGACTGACACCTTCCGGAAACCCTTAACAACTGCTAATACCAGTGATATTAGTCCTTAGTAATTGCTAAATTGTTGTCTTGAATAATAGGAAGGTAATGATGTTTTTAGAAACATTTAAGTAAATCCTGGGAAGTTACCCAGTAATTTAGGTGATTGTTTCTGAGAATCTTTTGTCCTTTCTTAGTTTATCCCCTTGGAAATGTGGGGCCACCTTATTAATTGGCTTCTTAAGGTGACTTTCACACGCAAATTTTAATCTAGACTCAGTCCCCTTTCAGATTGAAAGAACCCATCAGTAAAGTAACATGCTGTTTTCTTAAACTATCATCAAACTTAGAAAATCTGCACTTGGGTTATAATATGCGGTAAAAGATGACTTGCCGCTCTGCTGACATGTTTCCTCTTTCTGGATTGAAGCTTAGGTATAAACATGGCCTCAGCAGCTATTTGTAAAATACATACACCTATGAGAATTTTAAAAATAAAAAACTTGAGTAAAACTCTGGCAGGTAAAGGGTGGCCTAGTTGTGAGCCACTCTTCACTGTCAAGCTATGAATTGCCAGATCTTAGCTGAAAGGAGTTTTCCTCCTGTTGACTAACAGCTGTTTCTATGAGTGTTCTAGCTGTTTAGGAGTAAATCAGCCTCACAGCTGAAGGAAAAATGTACAAATAATACTAGGAAATCTTACAGAAAAGTTGGAAGGAAATCATTTCTCACACAGTAAGTTGCTTTCTTATGAGAAGTTCATATCTAATCTCCAGGTGGTTGGCACTAGCGGTGAAAAATATTTTTGTGTTACTGGTTTGAACCTATAATAAACCTTTTTGAAGCAAAATGTACTGAAATATATTACAATATAACTCCTTTTTTTATCAGAGCACCAAAACTTGCACATTTGCTTTCTTTTTCTTTCCTTGGCCATATGCTTTATGGATTCTTTATGTAACACAGGCTTTTCAGGAAATGTTCCTAGGCTGCCAGTTGTACATTTGTGACCTATCATTATTCTTGATTTGTCTTCTTCCAGACCATTACTGACTCAAACCTCCAAAGTATCCAAGTTACAGAGAACAAAAAAAAAAACTTACTACTGGATTTATCATATTTACTTATTTTTAAATTGTTGCTTTTGTTTTTTTAACTACGGTGCAATTGACTGTAAATATAATTAGATTTTACCCACTGTATGATTCACGGTATCCTATCACAGTATTTTTTTTTAAAGCACACGTTCCTTTTATAACATTTATATATGTGCCATATTGGATCATATTTGCCTTGTACGCTTTGTATGTTGTGAATAGAATGTTACTTTTTCTCAGCCCTAGCAACTGTTAACTGCCAAACGATACATAAGTTTTCCAAAAAACCCACAAATTTGCATAGTTTAGGCTTGTGTTGTGTACTGTATAGTATCATGCATTTACATTTAAGAAAAATGCTACTATTAGCAGTTACTGGTGGTGTGAAATATTTCAGTTTAAAGGGGTTATGTAGCCTGAACATATTGACATTGAAATATCACTTGAGGAAGTAGGGGCTTAAAATTTACAGATATATTTGTAGTGACAATCAGGTTTTGTCACAGTTGCCATACAAAATGTTTGTTTTAGCAGATAATGGAATAGATATGACCTCCGCATAGCTGCAGAGAAATGAAAGGGCCCTTACTTCAGAATCAGAGCTTAATGACAATAATGTATTTGACTGCAGCAGACTCATTCGGAGCTACACCTAGAAAGTTCCAATTTCCACTTGTGTTAAAAATGTATTAAAATGTCCCAATCTCTTCTGTTTGCTTAGGTATCTAATCAATATTCCTAATTGTTTCTAATCCTGAAAGTGTGCTTGGCACTGTACTGTTCACAGCTAGTGCTGGCCCAAGATGTTTTGCTGCCTGAAATGAGGTGAAAATGATGCCCCCTTCATTTAAACTTGTTAAACAAAGCAAAGTGAACGAGACTACTAGACATTTTTATTTTGTGTTTGTAAAATATTTTTTTGAAAGAAAACTATTATGATTTGAAAACAAAAGGCTTTTCTCCAACATTTGCTTTTACTTTGTTGTTGATTTAATCTTTTATGTACACAAAACTGATTTCAATAAAATGGCATTAAAAACTGTTGCTTGATTAAACAACCTGCCTAAATGAATGTTGGCAAAGTTTCATCTCGGGCCACCAAAATATTGTTTGTTTGAATTTTATCACACCTGATACCCAAAACTCTTAGGGCAGGTTGCATTAAAAGCCAAGTATAAAATGAACATATTAAAACCATGACAATGCCTGAATGTGGGGATGAAAAGCTATTTATTTATCCAAAGGCCATGGCAAAGAGGTGTGATTTCATGACTCTGCTGAACATATGCCTGACACACCTCAGGTGAAAAGACTATAATCTGGAAGCCACTACTGAGAAGACCCTATCCTGGTTCCCCATCCTTTTTCCTAGTGAGGGTGGTGATTCAGTCAGGATTTTAAGGCACAGGCATATCAATATGGAAGAAGGTATTATAGTCTGTTATTAAAACTAAAAGCTTCAGCATCATGAATGATTTTCTTTGACAATGGATGTTGGTAACTTTGATAAGTTGCTGCCTTTGCCCCAAAGAGAGATAAGGCAACATTCATGATAATCATTGATTTTCAGTATAACTTTTATTAATTTCAAATTATAAGACTGCACAGAGACAGCTCTGAATAAGAAACTAGTTATCATTTTACATTGGTATATGAAGAATATCTCTCAGGCTTTTCTTAATAGTAAAACTGAACAGCTTTGCAAAAGTGTCTTAAAACTGATTAGTACACACTCAAGTGCTTCACTTTAAACACAATAAGGAAGTATCCAAAAGTAACAGTTTTCAGTTTCCTTTATATTCAGATTAGATATCTTTGGATAGGCATCTATTAAAATGTTTTTTAAAATTCAGTAACTTTTGTGGAAAACCACTTCAGTTTAAGAATAACCACTACCATTTGTCCTAACCATTATTCAGACATTAATTTTCTAATACATTTCCAGATTTTAAAAGCTGATATTAAAAACTACTTATCCTGACTTACCAGAAGCAGTAATTAAATATTGAATTTCTAGCCCTCAATTCCTGAATCTGAAAATTTTTAAAGAACTTTTTGTGGTGATTCCAGGACTGCTTTATTGAGCCTTAGATTTTGGAGTACAGAGGCAAATTGCTTGAGTGTGATGGTTCAAAGTGTGCCGCCACTTTTCTGGTTCGATATGGCGAGTCTCTTTCTCTGCGGGTCTTGACTGATATAGACTCTTGAGGAATATGCACATACTGGATTTAGGATTAACTTCTGAGATTTCAGAGACTTAAAAACACATCAGAGAGACTGATCCAGATTATGTATTACTTTCTTTGACTTCAGAAGGCAAAGTAGATTTTTCATTCATTCATTCAGTTTCTGAAGAAGTAATTCTGTCATTTTAAAGTATGAATCTTCCTCCATAATAATGAAAGAAGCAGAAAAACAGTTCAGAAGGAAATGCTTTGTTTTTTATCCTTCAGAGTCATCTCATTGTTTGTCTAGCTATTTTAAAGCCCCCCCAAGAGACAACAACCCGTAATACCACTTCCAGAAACAATTTGATAAGAAGTTTATGCAGAAGGCTTATTTATTAGAATGTTGAGCGCAGAGAATTTCTTACCAAAGTTGGAGTAGAAAAACAAAATGTTAGTAATCCAAGGCAATAAATTCTCAAAAGTCCAATGTTGTCAAACGATCACAGATAAGAAAAAAGATGAGTATAAAGGCAAAGTTTCTCCAGCTCCTTTTGGAGCATGCTAGCTTATCTTTTGTTGGAAGTTTCTGAATTCCATAGTTCTGTTAGTTGCAACTAGTGCCTAGAGCTGCTTTGAACCTGTGTTATGACAGGAACTACTTTTCAGCAGCCTTAATGCCATCAGGACCCTAGACCTTCAGTCTGACGCCCCCTTTGAATACAAAATTGGTGGCAATCATAAATCACTGCAGACATGAGGTAAGGAAAAGATCTCCCACCACCATACCGTATTGTTGGACCACTGCAGCGTTCCAACAATTTGGCTTTCAGTGTAAAAAAAGTAGTCTAGCAGGATCATTAGTGGTCATCTTAAATACTTGTTCTTGTCCTTTTTCAGCCTCTGTAACTCCTTCAGAATGTGTAGTTTTTCTGGCTTTTATTATAATAATCAGGGTTCTCTGCTAATTACCCCTAATAAATGCAGGGTTGCTGCCTACAGAGGAATAGAGACAGAAGTCAAGGGGAAAACTCAGTTGTATAAACTTTTAAAAGCAGATTTTATTATATAATAGCTTCTTTTTAATGGACGCTAAACTACTTTCCCCCTCTTTTCTCTTTTCTATAGATTGCTGAATCTGGGAAAGAATCCTTGCCTTCTTGGTTGCATTGGGAGCCAGAAAGTAGCACCTTGGAAGGTCTCCCCCTCGATTCAGATAAAGGCATTCATTATATCTCAGTGAATGCAATGCATCTGGTACCTAATGGAAGCTATGTGCCACAGACCAGCAATGTCTTTTCTATTGAAGTACACCCTGAAGATCATAATGAACCTCAGTCAGTACGGGTGGCTTCTCAAGATGTCAGTGAAGCAACACCATTTGTGTGTAATGCGGAGGAGCCAGTTACCATCTTGACTGTAATTTTGGATGCTGACTTAACAAAAATGACACCAAAGCAGAGGATTGAACTTTTAAACCGAATGAAAACCTTTTCAGAAGTGGAACTTTATAATATGAAATTAGTTCCTGTTGTAAATAACAGACTCTTCGACATGTCTGCCTTCATGGCTGGACCAGGGAATGCAAAAAAAGTGGTGGAAAATGGAGCCTTACTATCCTGGAAACTGGGCTGTTCTTTGAGCCAAAATAGTGTCCCAAACATAAGAAATGTGGAATCTCCAGCTAAAGAAGGTACAATGTCTGCTCATCTTGGTTATCCTGTGGTTGGATGGCATATTGCTAACAAGAAACCTAATCTTCCAAAGAGAATAAGACGGCAAATTAATGCAACACCTACGCCTGTGACCGCTGTTGGGCCTCCAACAACTGCCCTTCAGGAACCACCAATTAGAATTGTTCCTACACCCACTTCCCCAGCTATTTCACCTCCTACTGAAACAACGGCTCCTCCAGTAAGAGATCCTGTCCCAGAGCCTAGGAAACCCACAGTAACTATTAGAACAAGAGGTGCTATTGTTCAGACACCAACCCTTGGACAGATTCCACCGACCAGAGTAGTAGATACAGCAACTGCTACCCCCGGACAGATTCGGCCAACAATGACTGGACAAGTGGAACCTACTGCAGTAGTTACACCCCCCACAACAAAGAAACCAAAACGAACGACGCCAAAACCGTCCACACCATCAAGCACCGACACAAGTACAACACGACGGACTCCCAGACCTACGAAAACTCCTCGCCCTCCAAAGCCTCCTGGGACTACTAAATCGCCCCTTATCGTACCGGAGAAAGCTTCACCGCCCACCCGTGTTCGTACCACTACCATTGGAACTCCACGTGTGCCCAACGATCCACCCGAACTGAAAAACCACATTGACAGGGTAGATGCATGGGTGGGCACTTACTTTGAACTCAAAATACCCTCAGATACTTTCTACGATAAGGAGGATACCACCACTGACAAACTGCAGTTGACTATGAAATTAGAAGATGAGAAACCTTTGGAAGAAAATTCTTGGGTCCAGTTCAACAGTACGAGTCAACTTATGTATGGCCTGCCCAATCACACCCATGCAGGCAGGCATGAATTTTTCATGCATGCCACAGATAAAGGGGGCCTTTCAACCGTGGATGCTTTTGAAATATTTGTCCATGCTCTTGGAGCTGATGAGGTGCCTCCAGTTAAATTTACAGCCCGTTTCTTAGGAGACCATAATACAGTTGCCAACGACATTCATAAGAAAATTCTGCTGGTCAAGAAATTGGCTTTTGCTCTCGGGGACAGAAATAGTAGCACTATTACCATAGAAAACATTGGCAAAGGCTCTATTGTAGTTGAGTGGACAAACAACACTCTTCCTTTGGATCCTTGCCCCAAAGAGAAGATTCGTACCATGAGCAGGAAAATTTCTGATGATTTTGGCACTCCGAGCCCAGCTTTCACCAACGCCTTAGAGCCAGAGTTCCGGCCCACCTCTATTTCTGTAGTCGGTGCTGGTAGCTGCAGGCATATTCAGTTTATTCCTGTGACTAGAGATGGTCTTCCTACAACCGCACCTCCTACAGTTGTGGTTCCACGGGATCCAGAAAAGACGAGCGAAGACGATGTATATCTGCACACCGTAATTCCTGCCGTAGTGGTGGCAGCCATTTTGCTCATCGCCGGCATTATTGCAATGATTTGCTATCGCAAGAAGAGGAAAGGCAAGCTCACCATCGAAGACCAAGCCACCTTCATCAAGAAAGGAGTCCCGATAATCTTTGCTGATGAGCTCGATGACTCCAAGCCTCCTCCGTCCTCCAGTATGCCGCTCATTCTACAGGAAGAGAAAGCTCCTCTCCCACCGCCGGAGTATCCAAATCAAAACATGCCTGAAACCACCCCTCTGAACCAGGACACCATAGGAGAGTACACGCCACTGCGAGACGAAGATCCCAACGCGCCTCCTTACCAGCCCCCTCCGCCCTTCACAGCCCCCATGGAGGGTAAAGGTTCCCGCCCGAAGAACATGACCCCGTACAGGTCTCCACCTCCCTATGTACCCCCTTAACAAAGGAAGGGACACTTCCGGAGATGGGGCCTCTAGTTCCACACCAGTGTTGTCTGTAGGGATCAGTGGCCTGCAAAATTCATTACCAACTAGAGAACCAACATACAAAATCTCAAAAAAGTTTAAAAAAAAAAAAAGTAGCCTGGTCCCAGCAGGCCCTCTCCGAATGCATTTGCTACACCAGAGTGCTTGTGGAACTTTGGGGACACTGATTTTATTTTTGCCTAACAGCTTTTGTTTTGTTTATTCATAGAGGAAAAAAAAAAGTCTTGGCTCAAAAAGTATTTCTGACAGCAGGCGTCTCGAAGCATTTTGTGCAAAGGGAGACTGGCTGGACGTGCAGGCAGCATTAGGGGTGGCACGCTGGGTCTCTGCTGTTTGCCTTTAAAACTAACTGTACTGTTTTTTCTATTCACGTGTGTCTAGCTACAGGGCGTAACATGAAACGTAGCCTAAAAATTCAGAGGACTTTCTGAGGTCAACATAAGTTTTTACATTTAATTGCTGTTACCTAAACTTGTATGTATAGATTGGGGACAGGGGAGGGGAAATGCTTTGCTACAAATAAGCTCCAGGGGTGTTTCAGGCTGGGGGACCGTCTTTTTTAATCAAAGGAATCCTATTTTTTCACACATTACAACAGTCCTGTCATCGGCTTAGGTCCTTTTTGCAAACCGTAGAGTGAGTTTTGCCGCTTGAGCCAGGCTGGTGGTGCTGGACCAGATACCCATGTTGACGGCCACACGTTTCTTAAAGAACAGACTTCCAAGAGCTCTTTGGATTTACCAAATAAAATGAAAGTTGCAGGGTTGGTTGCATCACACAGCGGCGCTAGTGTCTTTGAGAAACTGAAGCCCAGCGGCGGCATCTGCTGGCCGCAAGCGTTGTGGAACCGCGCTCACATTTTTTCATCCGGAAGGTAAACTCTGGCTTTTGAAACACTCTTGAGATATTTTGGTGAAGATGCAATATTTTTATGTAGTGTAATGCAGTTTCCTCACATCAGTTCTCCTTCTGGACCACAGTATTGGAACGTGTCCCCTCTTCCCCTTCCCCTCGCTGCTCTCCTCTGCGCGCACACAAACACACACACAGACGCAATAGTAGCTGCCTGGCGGTTGGCCAAATAACAAGCGCCAGAAATAGTTCATAGTAAAAATCGGTGAACTCTCAGCTCTAATTTTATACTAAAATTTTGATACAGCCTCAAATTGTTTTATTAAAAAAAAAAATTAAAAATGGTAACGTTGCCAGCAGTTTGTACGAGCTTAG
>MTQE01000401.1:22029914-22044502 GCA_014337955.1 Aspidoscelis marmoratus
AAAAAAAAATTAAAAATGGTAACGTTGCCAGCAGTTTGTACGAGCTTAGCTTCTTCTTATCAATTCAATGGGACTGACTGCTTTGCTCATTTTGGATTTATTTTTTCCCTTTGTTTTTTGATCTCTCTCATAATCATTATTTTTTAAATATTAGAGCCATGTCTAGGTTTCTTGCCTTTTTTTTTTTAAAGTTAACTTCCACATATTTCTCCTGGAAGTTAGAGCTACCACCAAGAGTGATCCTATGCCTTTTTAGTTCCACACGAAATGATTTTAAGCGTTCTTTTTCCCTTGTCCCTTTGAAACTATGTTTTGGTACTAGAGGGAGGAAAACCCCTTTGCAATAATGAGTCCATCCCCTGGCTGGGGGCTGGGCAGCCTCTGGCTGACTTTGCACACCGAGCAGACACTTTAAAGCCATATTGACTGTTTTGCAAAGTATGTTTGTGTGCTAACACAGCCAGTTAACACACAAGTGGATGAATGGCTAAAATGACCTTCACCTCTGAACTTGCTAGGGTGGCATTTCCCATCGAGCCTTTTATTTTTAAACTACTTGAACCAGATTTTGCCTATCGAAACCAACATTAATTTGACTTAGGGTCCCATGTAGTTCTGCACTCTACTTCTGCCCCCTGAGGTGGGCTGGAGGGGTATGTGTTGAAGTGAGGGTGACTGTAAAGAATGCTTCAGGTTTTGGCTTGGTCTAGTTTGACAGGTATAGATTTGCCCTACAAAGTTTTCTTTCTTTTCTTTTTAAGGAAATTCTCTCCCCCCTCCCTTCCAGTGTTTGAATGTTGGCAGGTCAGCGAGACGCGACGAATTCCGCTTCTCACACCGGAGAGCTGATTGAAGGGAAAGGGATTAACCGGCTCCACTTGGGGCCTGCTACTTTTGAACAGACACTAGAAATAAGTTCGTAAGGTCTCCCTTTCTCCCCCCAGCTGGCAACCATGGCAGTGCAGTGCCAAAATTGGTCCTGGCAGGCCTGTATTTCAAATGTGTCCGCATTGATCAACACACAGCCTTCTAAGCCCAAATGCTGCAAGTTAGAAGGGCCTTCCAAACAGTGCCGTCGTCCCTAGCAACTGATACCACTTTATACTGGTCATGCGCAAGCGCATGCAATTTCAGGCCTGGGCCTATGTGTCACCATAGAAACTGGAGGCAAAGGGGGCAGTGAACGGAATAACAACAATGGCATTCTCATCAGCCACCTTCCCCCTAAGCACCAGTGCGGTTTGTTTATGCCACTAGACACTGTAATGGTGGGAGAGAATCTTGTATTAAAAGTGTTCACCAACCACTGATGTGTTTTTATGTCCTTATATAATTATTTTAAAAATGTGTTTTCTGCATTCTGTAAAGAAACATATCAACTAAATAAACCAGTGTACTTTACTACAAACACAGAGGCTAGCGGGCTCTTCCATTGGATCCTTCTGGGTTCCTGCTACTCAAGATTCCCATAGCATAGGAAGCCCCTGGGAAAGAGACGGTAGGAAGCACCGTCAAAGGAGCCCACCAGGCCTGTTCTGTTCTTCCTTGTAGAATCCCAGGAGCTTCTCTTCACGTTGGTCTAAAGATTTTATGACAACGGAGACGCGAGAAGCAAAGGCGCGGCAAGAGAGGCGTGATGGTGCTGTATGAAAATGCTCCCATCCACAGAGAAATACTTTTGCTTTTTGTTTTGTTTTCTTTGCAAAACAGGGTGAAGTTGGCAGGAAAGACAAAGCCTCTCGTAACGCAAAGGATTTTGTGAAGTTTCACACTGATAAAAGAAGGTGCCTTCAAAAATATAAGATCCCAATTTTCTGTATGTATGGCCAACTTCCAGCAAGTTGGCCTGTGCTTGCCCTTGTTTATGTTGGTTCTTTGTGGCCGGTCGCAATGGCCAGGTTTGCACCTACCAGACAGGGACTTTTCCTAGTAGACAAGTGCAGGCCAGTCAAGATAAAACCAGCAGCACACCCAAAGCCAGTGGCCCACCTGGATTACTAATGAAGGTGCTAAGCAGCATCAGTGCAGGATCTGGGAGCTGCAAACGACTGTGCAGTCACACTCCCTCATCTCACAGCACTTGGAAAAGGTGCAAAGACGCCGTCTCCATAGCATACCGGATGCTGCTGGTCAGTCTGTGGGCCACTGTTAAGCTGTCCACAATGAATTGCTCCTGGGAGGGCATGGTCAAATTCAGGACTGGCATCCTGGTGCAGAAAGGGCAGTCCGGCGAGCATCTTGGATTGTTCCAGCAGGTAAGTGCAAAAAGGCTTGTTGCCCCACTTTGCACGAGAGGAATATAAATAAAAGGGGCCTGCGGCGGCACATTTCTGCCTTTTCTGCTGAGTAGGTTGCTTAGAATTCTGTAGGCCTTAAGGTAAGTGTAGGCAACACTGCATCTGTGTGCACGACATAGGATGAATACAAACCTCTCTCTTTCAGGTCTGCTGCTTTGCCACATCAACTTTTCAGGGGAAATCCTTACTCATTTGAGAACGACAATATCTGTGGAAGAACAAGGCTGGCTCTTTCTGCTCCCTCATCAGTGGAACATTCGGCTTCTCTCAGATGTAGCGTGGGTGGCCCTTGCAGTGACCGGAGCACACCGCGTGCTTTAGTTCTATCTGCCTGAATTGATTGGCAGAGTGAAATTGATAGGGAGTAAGAATCCTTGAAGGTGCCTCCATCACTCATGGCCGCTCCACAGTCTGGACTTGCGTGTTTCCTACCTGTGGTGAGAAAGTCGGGCTTTGTAGAGCTAATGGAAGGTGCTAACTCGGAAGCAAAGTCCGGGACTTCACGGCCACATGGAATCTTAATACACTAAACCGTGAACTCGCCCTTTTTTCCTATGCCCTCTTTCTAATTCAGGCTGGAAACCCACTGAGTGCATTCCATTCCTCCGTGCCATTATGTGAAGGGCTAAATGCTGCAATCGTTTTGTAGAATAGCACAGCAGGCAGCAGAGGCAAGGTGGCAAATGGAAGCCTATATTTTTACCCTTCTATCTGGTGGCCTAGGCCGGTGTGTTCCTAGCTGCTAAAGCAGTGCTTTTGGCATTGCACAAGTCCCAATCCACAGCTGGGAAAACTACACAGCTTTAAAATAGAAAATTGACGAGCTGTAATCCTTCACAGTTTCTATAGAAAAGTGAAAATCCCCAGAAGTACATAGCCTTTGTGTACTGATTTATGTTTGGGTTTAATTGAATTCCCTGGAGTGCCTGGACATGGGTTATCATTTTTTACATTGCAAAAGCTAGAAGTGCGTGCATATTTATCTGAGAGTAACCCTGCAGAATCAGGAGAAAACCTTCTGGAGTCAAACTCTCCATATTAGGCATGTGCTGGTTTTGGTTTGGCTGCATGCGGAGCCAGGCTGGAGAGCAGAGAGCAAAGTGCAGTCTGTTCCTGCTCCATACCAAGCTGCTGCTTCCTGAGACTGGTAGTTCAGCCAACTCAGAGTGCACAGGCTGTGAAGGCTGCTGGACTAGATGGCCCAGGGGTCCAAGCCAGTGGGGCATTTCTTACTGGTAGAAGGTGGGAATTGAACACACTTTGCACTCTTCTTTCTCCCTTGCTATGGTGCACAGCCAGATCGGGTCGGTTTGGCTGCAACAGCCCAATGAAACCAAGCCTGTGCCTACCCAAATATGGGTGTATGGGGGTGGGAGGCGATTAAGATCAAGAGCATATAATGAGTGATCACTTTCCTGCCATAATAAACACCATATTCAGGGGGACATCTGCTGTTACTTAGAAAATAAGAAGAGCCTTGCTGGATCAGGCCACAGCCCATCTAGTTGAGCATTCTGTCACACACACTGGCCCACGGGCATCTCAAGCAGAGACAAGGACAAACCTGCTCTTGAGATATAGCATCCAGCATCCCATTCTGCACTGTAGCCCACTGTTCTCAAGCAGAAGACAAAAGCAAAAACCTTCACCTGCTCTAATATCCATTCTAGTAGCCATTCATACTTTCTTGTGCTTGCAGTGCTATCCCTAATCCTTATCTTACAAACATTACATAGTAACCTACCTGTTTCAATAGTACATAGTTTGACCTTGCATGCTCTTTAAAAACATTTATGGCTTTGCGGCAGCCAATGACAGATGTGACAACTTGGTTGAGAGAGAGCCTGATCGTGCAGTATTTATCGGAGACTAATCGCAGTAGATTTTGTAACATTAAAAAATCACATGCGTGATACGATTTTTTGCAATTGCTGGCCCTTACTCGAGCCCTTCTCGATTTTTTTTTTAAAATCCATGAGACGTGTGTATTTATAGAAATCACCAACCACCCTTCCAGCCATCATCTTTGGGCAAGATCTTGTCCTATTTGTATTGTTAATCAGCCTGTGGTAAAATCCGAGGATTGCTCCAGTACATGGGGTGCCCCAAACATTTTATTAACATAAGAATACTAACTGAAGATGAAAGGGAGCTCTGGTGAGATCCATAATCCATTTTTATCACTGGGTTGCACACAGCACAAGCTAAATAAGTTTCTGTGCTTACTTCAATTAACAGCAGTTGTAAATGCATAGTTTGTGTTTGTTTACTTGGCTCCTTTTCATAGAACACACTACCATGGGACCAAAATTTAGCTTGCATATCAAATGCTGAACTGAATGGTTTATAAATTTCATTATTTTGCACCCTCTTCTAGCAATTTCCATGTTTTTGATATTACCACTGAAATGAATGTACCTTTGCAGTACTGTAGCAACATGTCAGAAACATATAATACCAAGAGACCCAGATTAAATCATACAAGGAATGGTTCTGAGTTCCATATTCTTCTAATTTTTGTGATATTTTATTAACATTATTCCCAGCAACTGTAATTGCGTTTTTATCTATTGACTAAATTGTGTTTCTTTCAACATTGACATAACTAAAAATTACATCTTATTTTTCTACAAGATGTTTGTGATGACAACCAGAGGAGTTTATATGGAGGTGAAACACGCCTATTGCATACATCTTGTGGATGCAGCAAATTTTTGGTGCATTTTGTTTTTTACATGGAGACAGTGAGTTTCCCTTCATGTTCCCTCTTACTGTAACCACCTTACCTGAAACTATCTCCCCCCCCAATTTTTTAATTAATAAAATCCAAAATTTAACAATAATTAATCAACAATTAAAGTTTTTTTCTCCCTTCAGTGATAACAACAGCAAATAAAGTATAAATAACAATATCAGGGGATCTGGTGTAATTTATCACAAAAAGTTCAGAAACGTGTATTTTTTAAAGGTTTTTAAATCTAAAACTTGTGGGATAAAAGAAACTTAGAGGAGACTGCAATGAGATTTAACCGAGACTGTATTTTTTTATTTTTTAAAGAATTATTTTTCTCTCTGTACCTTGTGCAAGTAAGTCAGGCAGCTGTGGATCACACGGTTGTGCTTGTGATGAAACAGAGCAACTTGTAGCACAAATTTACATAATTTTACCCTCAGAATATGTGTAATTTGTGAATGCTCCCTAAGAGTAACTGCCACTAGGGATGGGCGCGAATGAGGATTTTTCATTCGATTTGTATCGAATGGAATGTAAAAAAAAAAAAGATCCTTTGAATGTGGTAGGATCCTATTCAGTACAAATGTATTTGTACGAATATCTGATACAAACGCGTGCGTGTCCGATACATAGCTTGTAACATATCCGCTCTGAAAGCATCAAATCCGCCCTGAGTCCACTTGGAATCTGCTCTCAATCCATGTCGAATGCACTCTGGATCCGTTGCAGATGCGTCTGGCGCAGCCGCTTTCTCATCTCCCCCTTTCACGAATGTTCTGAAGCTCCGTGCGAATGTTGTAACGTTCGATTAGTATACGAATGCCTGGATTTGTCCAAATTGTACGAATATCAAATGTTACAAATATTTATGCACATCGCTAATTACCAGCTCTTCTACATTCTACCGTTCTTGTCTGTACAGTCGTTCCGTCCCTTCCCTGGCTCCGTCGCCGATTCGTACACCACCTCAGGAGGAAATTCCTGCTCCTATCAGCAGAAGGTGTGCTGTGGAAAGGCCTTCCAGGGCTCACTTTTACTGCTGAGGAGAAACAACCCAAACTCTCTGGAAATTACCTCTGACTCTTGGAAGTTAAGACCAGCCTTGCCCAAACTTCCTCCGGCCCTCTCTTTTCACAGGCCCTGTAAGGATACGAAGCGTTGGAGGCTCAAGATCGCTTGGGCGTCTCTCTTGGGCAGCCGACCAAAGTAAGATTGGCTTCTGGTTCTCCCTAAGGCAAACGAAGCCTCCATCAAGGTGGGTGAGGGATGGCAGCGCAGCTGCTCCTCCCGCATTCCGCTCAGCCCTGCACGCTTGGCGGTTGCCGTGCTACTATTTTGGGCGTGTGGCTCTTTGCTGCACCCTGAGGCAATGAATCAGAGTGTTCAGCCGCCTGTTAATCAGGCTGCATTCACAGGGAGAATGTGGAGAGAATGAGAAGATGGAGGTTTAAAAGCTTCCTAGCCTCTCTTCCAAAGGTCTGCATGCGTTAGACTACCCCACCACCTTCCTGTTTTGTTTCTTGAGTGCCACTCTGTGTGTGTGTGTGTGTGTGTGTGTGTGTGTGTGTGTGTGTGTGTGTGTGTGTGTGTGTGTGTGTGAAAGAGAGAGAGAGAGAGATGGCACTGCTGATCAGAATCCCCCTTCTGGCTTTGCCCACAGAAGGGCAAGGGAGCCCACCCTCTCAAGAGTCACTCCCTGCCTGTTGCAACGCCAAAGCTTTTGCCCTCAGCCTCCCTTTGGCAGGCTTACAAGTAGTCATTAAGCCCATCCCATCTATTTTAAACTCTGCCAGGATGGGAGAGAAGCAAAAAGTTCTGCAAAAGGCCTCCCCTATTTATGGCTCCAGCAGCAGCTTTTACATCACGTGGCTTCTCTCCTCCTCCTCCCATTGCTCCAGCTACACAACATAGAAACAAACTTGCCTCCAAGCTATTCCCCCCCCCTTTTAAATATACAGTATCATCTGAGGGGCTCAGCAACTCCCCCTCACCACAAATGTCTGAGAATGAATACGCACTTTTCACCTCAGTTAAGTAGAGCAAATTTTACATTCTGAAACCTGATTCCTATAGGATTTGCCGTAATTCAAGGGCAAGCGACACAGATCAGAGTGTTGGGTTGTTGCCTTAAACGCACGAAGCAAAACAGGATTCTACCTTCCTTAGAAGTTCAAACGTGACCCTGGGAAGCGCTTTTCCCCCTGGAGTGTTGAGCCTTCCAAACTCCCCTTCCATCATCTAATCGACGTTGACCTGTGTGTTCAGCAAAAGTCTCTCTTCCCCTGAAGCATCTGCTGCTGTGTGTACTTCTCATCCCCCAATTGTGTCTCTGCAGCTGATGGCAACCTCTGCTAAGCGACTTCCCTGATGTGATTATGAATACCAGGAGAGCACTCGGAGTTTTGCTTCACATGTCTCTCACGATCAGTCAAGGGAACGGAGGAAATCACCTCTTCTCAGGACCTTCCTGCAGAATCAACAGCTGGCAATTCAGCACAGCTGCCTGTCTGCCCCTTGCAGTCACCACTGGGCCTTCCCTGTTGGATCTCAGCCCAGGTTCTCGATCCCTTAAGTTCGTGAACAGAGTTTTACCCACCACAGTGGCCAAAGTGTATCAAGAAGCCCGGCTTGAGGAGATTTCATGGGAAGGACCCAAAGCCACAAATGTCTCCATTCCTCCTCGGTTTCATGCTTGCTTTCTGCAAGAGCTTCTCCTCTTGCCTGCTTTTCAACTGCGCCACCAAAGCAAGGGGAGCCTCCTTCCCCATCCCAGTTTCTGTGCTCCTCTGGGGAGTGTCATAAAGACACCCACTATGCCCCTCCATAATTTGCCAAGGGGAAATCCTCAGAAAAAATAAGCAGCAACGGGAAAGGCAGGTTGGTAGAAGCAAAGCCTGACTGGGAGTGGCCTGTAATGTCTGTAGCTAAATTAGGTGCTGGGGAAGGATGGAGCATGCAGAAATGCTGCCAACATGGAAAGTCTCATGAGTTCATTTGATTTATGATCCTGTTCCTAGTCTGTTTACTGCACTGTCCCATTATCTATAGGCCTGGATGCTAAAATTGGCTCTCTCTAAAGTGTATCTTTTGCTAGTTGGATAAGGGGACTATTCAAGAAAGGATCTCTTTCTCCTTAATGTACCATTGGTGCCTTTCTAGAAGCACTACTTGAACTCTGTGTGTGAGAGCAAACATATAAGGAGAACATAAGAGGAACCCTGCTGGATCAGGGCACAGCCCATCTAATCCAGCATCCTGTCTCACACAGGAGCCCACAGTGTGTGCATAACCCCTGTGTCCACTGATTCACTATCCACTCAACCATGGTCAACTGCAGGGGAAAATAAAAGTTCATACAGTACAGTAAACATGTTTGTATTATCTGCAGTTTCTGTTATCCATGGTAGGAGCTAGAACTGCATCCCCCATGGATACCAGGGCATGCCTGTATATGTACACATACATGTATTTTAGTAAAAGTGTCTCATACAAAGTTGTAAGAATAAAATATTTTAAAAATGTTTTCAGACAACTATATTTTACATAGATCATTGTTATGTAGCAGGATTTATGAAGCAGTGGGGTCCTGCTACTCTACTCCATTTTCCAAAGGGCTTATATTGGCAGTGTAGTACCTTCATTTGCAGTAAAGAGTGTAAAGCTATCTTGTGGTATGAAACTCCAAACTATCTTTATGCTGTAGAGTTTCTCACATGCATGTGTTACCACATATTATTTCTCTCTATAAAATGATTCAGCAGGCAAGAGTCCTGTTCATGTCTGCTATGGTGAGCAGCAACCTGCTGACCATATTTTCTCCTATGGGGGAAGGATTTCTATTATGGTTCAGGAAGCCTAATGTAACAAACAGGAATAGCCTATAGCTTTGTGGTAGAGCAAACTGCCATGGAAAAAACAAAGTCACAGGTTTGATCGCAGCTTCTACCCAGAATCAGGTAGTAGCAAATGGCTTCTGTCCTTTTGCCAAGAAACCCACATAGAGGGCTTCACAGAGGTATCCATGTTGTCCTTCAGGAGTCAGACCTGCCTCAGTGGTACACACCAACAATGTGACCAAACAATCAGAAATCAATAAGGAACTTCAATTGTTACTGCCTTATTCATTTTCTTTTCTCTAAGACAGCTGGTGAATATTTGTTATTATGCACTTGAAAGTACTACAAGACTTCACAGAAGTAATTTCAATTATTTCTCCTTTTTAAAAGTTGGTTTTTTTTTCAGATTATGATGCTAGGTGCTGTTGAGTCAAATTTGACTCCTGATAGAGCAAATGCTTGCCATTTTGACTTGCCTCTTATAATGAAGTTTTTCCAAGGGCATCCTGAGCAGGGATCACACCTGGCTGAACTAGATCATCCTGTTAAGAAACTGAACTGAAGCCATCCTAATCCAATTCACACCCTATTCCCTATCATCAATCCTCAGATTGGGCTGTTATGCTCACACCTTTTATGTTATCTCCTCTTTTCCCCTTCCTTCCCTCTCCCCCTTCCCTACACGCATACACAGTCAAACACACATATTGCCCTTCCCAATTCTATCCTGTGGTCACATGCAGATTAAAAAGGCAAGGATCTTTTAATTAAGAGCGCCAAATTGTCCCCACCCTGCACCATGCCATCAGCCTAATCACTCAGCGGGAACCATATGAAGCATGCATGGTCCTGGCTATGAGACACAGAGGGAGAGAGGGAGAGTGGAAAAGGGAGAAAGTGAAGCCATGCAAAAGATGTGTGTGTGTGTAGCAGAGAGAGACAGGATGAATGGGAGGGAGGATCTGAGAGAGAGGTTGTGGGGGGAGGAGATTCAGAGGAGGGGAGAGAGATTCAGGAGGGAAGGCTGGGTCCACCCACCTCAGCATGGTTCAGCCCCTCTAGCCCAGTTCGCTGTTTACACATGACAACTGAAAACAGACTGGCTCTCCAAGACAGACTGAGTCCTGTGGAAAAAGGGAGAAGCCGGCTTGAGGAACCACAGCCTGCACCCAAGATGATCCCAGGAAAAGAGAATCTGAGCTATATGAAGAGAAGGCGGTGAGAAGCCATCTTGAGCTATGGGTGTGATCACAGGCTTGGTGTCCCATTAATGCACTGTGGTCTTCCACAAAAACTTACAATGGCTAGATATAATGTATAAATAAATAAATAAGTCGGCCCCAACCATTATGAGCAACGGTCGAGAGTAATAGGAGTAGTAATCCAGCAACAATTGGGATCCACAGGGTTTCTATCTAGCATAATGAGTGTTGAAAAAGTGGTAGGATAATGGGTGTATGAACAGCAGAGGTTTTTAAGGAATACCTCTCCCCTTTATAACCCTGCTGTGGGTTCCACAAAATACAGAATGTTACCTCGAGATGGCCACAGTTGGGCCTTTTCTGTGGTAGCACCAACCTTGTGGATTGTCTTCCTGTTGATGTTCATGAGGCTCCTACAGTTACAGCTTTCAGGTGCCTACTGATGATATATCTCACCACCCTGACATTCCCTTTGTGAATAGCTGTTTTGTTTTTCCTTATGCCACCAAACATTATTTTAATTAATGGTATTATTTTAGCATTTTTTATCCTTGTTTCCGGAATTTATTTTTGTCAACTGCCCTGAGATTTTTATGAAAATGTTTTAAATAAAATTAGATTTAGACAGTAGCAGATATGACGGTTGTGTGCGTGTTTAGAAGGGTAGTACGGCTTGGAAGGGAAGTTCCTCTGAAAGACAAACAAATGGCATCACTGCACTGTATAGTACAAATAAGGTCAAGTTTTCTGGGTGAGTTTCATCTGGGCCCCCCTTCAGTTTACTCACTGCTGCCCATGCTGAGATTCAGCTCCTGGCAGCTGTTGTGGAACTGAACTCTGACAACAGGGCTGTGTCTGAGAACCATCTCTGAGAAGTTCTGGGCTTGGTGGGAAAGGATTACGTTCTGGCACCAAGAACTCAACAGTTGCTGTGAGCACTGCTCCCACAAATGGGCTTTGAAAGGCAAGCAAGCCCTTCCTAACAAGTATATCATTCCCCATAAGTTTTCTCAGCAAAAGACCTGTACAACAGCTGTTGCTCTCCTCTGCCAAAACCCCAAAATTCTGCCAAGGCCCTAGCAGACTCTTGTTATGCCTCTTACCCCTATACTGACACTGGGCATGATCCAGTCCAAATTCAGCATTTTTAGGACTATTTATTTCTGCTGAAGATAAGTTTAATTCCCTCACTGAGGCAAATTAAATCCCCACAATCCTAAATCCAGCTTTTCTTCTCCTTAATATTTCCTTAAATACTATGAATGTATTATGCCATATAAAACAAAGTGAGCAACTCTGATCTGGAAAGATCTTCATACAGTAGCAAAGCAGCTGCTGAGAGGAAACTCCAGCCAAACAGATTTCCCCCTCTGGTCACTTGTTAGTACCAAGTGAGAGTCTGAAATAGTTCTTCCCACACTCCAGAAAGATGTGGTAATAGGCCCCAAACCAGAAAGGTACAATTCTTGAATGTATGCAAGAATCTGAACAAAGCCCTGCTAGATCAGGCTGAAGGTCTGTAGTTCTAAGATCTTATTAGAGTTCAGAAGATATAAAGAGTCTACTCTGGAGTAAATTGATCCCCTTATAGATACATCTTATAATTACCAAAGTTGGTGAAATCAAGCACTGACTTTTTCTATTCCTGCTGAAGAACAGGTATACCTCCACTCCCCCAACAACCCCCTTTCCCCTCGCCCCTCCTTGACTTCAAGCTAGTTCCCCAACTCCTAGAACAGTCTTCTTTCTTTTTCACCTCGGAGGATGGCCTTGAAGCTCCTCCAAGAATCTCACTCATTTCCCCACCACTACCTTGAACTAGCCTCCAAGCAAAGTAGCAGCAAATAACAAAAACAATTATACAGAAAGAAATGTAATGCTGCATCCACACCTAAGTTTTAATCCCACTTCAATCCATTTTCAGTGTGCAAGAAAATATCAGCAAAGTGAGCCAGTTTGGTCCAGTGGTTAGGGAGGCGTATTCTTACCTGGGAATACTGGGTTAGAATCCGTCCTCCCCCATGAAGCCAGTGCATTACGCTGGGCTAGTCACAGCTCTCTTCTGAGCCCTCACAGCCCCACGTACCTCACAGGGGCCCAGTCTACATATAATAAAAAGTCTGTTAAAAAGCTTCTTTTGCCACGGAGTGCCTCCATGCAGAGCTTTTCTCCAGGCTTCCAGTGCCACAAAGGTCACCTGAGGGGTCAAAGGTCACCTGAGGGGACAAAGGTCCCTGGAAAGGTCAAAAGGTCACCTGAGGGGTCAAAGGTCACCAGAATGGTTAAATGTCACTGGAAAGGTCACCTGAGGGGTCAAAGGTCACCAGAAAGGACAAAGGTCACCTGAGGGATCAAAGGTCACCAGAAAGGTCAACGGTCATCGGAAAGGACAAAGGTCACCGAAAAGGAAAAGGTCACCGAGGGGGTCAAAGGTCACCTGAACGGTCAAAGGTCTCCAGAAAGGCCAAAGGTCACCTGAAAGGTCAAAGGTCACCAGAACAGTGAAAGGTCATCAGAAAGGCCAAAGGTCACCTGAAGGGTCAAAGGTCACCATAGGGGTCAAACAACACCTAAGGGGTCAAATGCCATAGGGATCAAAGGTCACTGGAGGTGTCAAGGTCACTGGAGGCGGCAAAGGTCACTGGAGGGGTCAAAGGTAACCGGAGAGTCAAAGGTCACCCGAGGGGTCAAAGGTCAATGGAAAGGTCAAAGGTCATTTGAAGGTCAAAGGTCACCCGAGGGGCCAAAGGTCAATGGAAAGGTCAAAGGTCACCCGAGGGGTCAAAGGTCAATGGAAAGGTCAAAGGTCATTTGAAGGTCAAAGGTCACCCGAGGGGTCAAAGGTCAATGGAAAGGTCAAAGGTCACCGGAAAGGTCAAAGGTCACCGGAAAGGTCAAAGGTCACCATAAAGGTCAAAGGTCACCCAAGGGGTCAAAGGTCACCAGAAAGGTCAAAGGTCTCCGGAAAGGTCAAAGGTCACCGGAAAGGTCAAAGGTCACCGGAAAGGTCAAAGGTCACCCGAGGGGTCAAAGGTCACTGGAAAGGTCAAATGTCACCAAAGGGGTCAAAGGTCACCAGAAAGGTCAAAGGTCACCAAAGGAGTCAAATGTCATAGGGGGTCAAATTTCACTGGAGATGTCAAGGTCACCAGAGGCATCAAAGGTCACCAGAGGCATCAAAGGTCACTATAGGGGTCAAAGGTCACTGGAAAGGTCAAAGACCACCATAGGGGTCAAAGGTCACCAGAGGGTTCAAAGGTCACCAGAGGGGTCAAACATCACCAGAATGGTCAAAGATCACCATAGGGGTCAAAGGTCAATGGAAAGGTCAAAGATCACCATAGGGGTCAAAGGTCACCAGAGGGGTCAAACATCACCAGAAAGGTCAAATATCACCATAGGGGTCAAAGGTCAAAGGAAAGGTCAAAGATCACCATAGGGGTCAAAGGTCACCAGAGGGGTAAAAGGTCACCGGAAAGGTCAAAGATCACCATAGTGGTCAAAGGTCACCAGAGAGGTAAAAGGTCACTGGAAAGGTCAAAGATCACCATAGGGGTCAAAGGTAACTGGAAAGGTCAAAGGTCACTGGAAAGGTCAAAGGTCACCTGAGGGGTCAAAGGTCAATGGAAATGTCAAAGTTCATTGGAAAGGTCAAAGGTCACTGGAAAGGTCAAAGGTCACCTAAGCGGTCAAAGGTCACCAGAAAGGACAAATGTCACCAAAGGGGTCAAAGGACACCAAAGGGGTCAAATGTCAGAGGGGTCAAATGTCACTGGAGATGTCAAGGTCACCAGAGGCATGAAAGATCACCAGAAAGATCAAAGGTCACCAGAAAGGTCATAGGTCACCAGAAAGGTCAAAGGTCACCTGAGTGGTCAAAGGTCACCAGAAAGGTCAAAGGTCACCAGAGGGGTCAACAGTCACCAGAGGGGTCAACGTCACCAAAGTGTAAAAGGTCACCAAAGGAGGAAAATCCGCAGAGGAAAACCCACCTTGAAAGAAGACTACCAGCACACTTTTCGGAAGTCACAGGTTTTCCTAGCAGCATGGGGCATGGAGATGCTCCTGGGGTATTGGGGGTGGAATGTCAGCTGCAGTACTAATGAGCGGGGGGTTCCTGCAATTCTTTGCTTTCTTCCTGTCACAACTTTCCTCTTTTTTTCTGCCTTCTCCCTCCCTTGTTTTTTCTTCAAATAAAGCCAGCGACATCTAACAGAATCCGAGGAAACAGTATCCAGACATCACATAAAATACTTTGTTGCCTCCACAATTGAAAGTGTGAAAGGCAAAAAGATAATAAGTCAATGTGGCATGAATCATTAGATTTCAGTTGTCTTCATCCTTTTATGTCTCCTTGTAGGCCTCAGGTGCAGTGACATTTTGGGGAGTCTGTTGATATAGTAAACCACAAGGCATCAATGCCAGTTTCGGTGCTATGCATAGATCTGTGAGCTGGCTTTCTTCAGGTGCCAAAAGGAAAATCTTATTCAACAGAACAAGATCAAAGTATCGCTTATCA
>MTQE01000401.1:22062176-22097501 GCA_014337955.1 Aspidoscelis marmoratus
GCACTGCCTTGGGCTCTTCAGAGGAAAGGTGGAATGTAAGTGCTGGTGTCGTCATCATCATCTGTAGTGAAGCCAATGTGCAAAGCCATTCATGGAATTATTATGCAGTGTCCATTTAACTGGCGATTTAACAGCACTATTATTCTGTATTAAAACCAAAGAGGGAGAGGGACATTATGAAGGGAAAAAAACCCACTTCTGTTCTTGTGGTGTTTACAGAAAACTACCCTGTACACAAACATTTGAAGGTTGTTGACTTCCAAGTAGCTCTTTGCCTCTGCTACTGGTCCGAATGTTCTCTCATTTGGAAAGGACAGCAGCATCATACGTATTACATTTGCAATTTGGAAATAAAAGTCAGGCAACTGTCAATGATCAACCTGGAATTGGTTTACTTCTGGCTTTTTTTTTAGATGTGGTCAGTGATAAGCGATACTTTGATCTTGTTCTGTTGAATAAGATTTTCCTTTTGGTACCTGAAGAAAGCCAGCTCACAGATCTATGCTTGCCACAGAACCTGGCATTGATGCCTTGTGGTTTACTATATCAATGGAATCCCCGAAATGTCACTGCACCTGAGGCCTACAAGGAGACATAAAAGGGTGAAGACAACTGAAATCTAATGATTCATGCCACATTGATTTATTATCTTGTTGCTTTTCACACTTTCAATTGTGGAGGCAACAACGTATTTTATGTGATGTCAGGATACTGTTTCCTCAGATTCTGTTAGATGTCGCTGGTTTTATTTGAAGAAAAAACAAGGGAGGGAGAAGGCAGAAAAAAGAGGAAAGTTGTGACAGGAAGAAAGCAAAGAATTGCAGAAACCCCCCGCTCATTAGTACCACAGCTGACAATCCACCCCCAATACCCCAGGAGCATCTCCATGCTCCATGCTGCTAGGAAAACCTGTGACTTCCGAAAAGTGCGCTGGTAGTCTTCTTTCAAGGTGGGTTTTCTTCTGTGGACTTTCCTCCTTTGGTTACCTTTGACCCTTTGGTGAGCTTTGACCCCTACGGTGACCCTTGACCTTTCTGGTGACTTTGACCCCTCCAGTGACCTTAGACATTTCTGATTACCTTCGACCTTTCTGGTTACCTTTGACTTTTCTGGTGACCTTTGACCTTTCTGGTGACCTTTGACCTTTCTGGTGACCTTTGACCCCTTTGGTGGCCTTTGATCTTTCAAGTGACCTTTGACCTCTGAGGCAACCTTTGACCTTTCCAGTGATGTTTGACCTTTCCAGTGACCTTTGACCTCTTTGTTGACCTTTGACCCTTCAAATGACCTTTGAGCATCCTGGTGACCTTTGACACCTCTGGCGACCTTTGACACCCTCAGGTGGCAGTTGACCTTCCTGGTGACCTTTGACCCCTCAGGTGACCTTTGACCTTTCTGGTAACTTTTGACCCCCTCTGATGACCTTTGATCTTTCTGGTGACCTTTGACCCCTCTGGTGACCTTTGACATATCCATCGACCTTTGACCTTTCTGGTGACCTTTGACCCCTCTGGTGACCTTTGACCTTTCTGGTGACCTTTGACCTTTCCAATGACCTTTGACCTTTCCAATGACCTTTGACCCCTCAGGTGACCATTGACCTTTCCAGTGACCTTTGAACCCTCAGGTGACCTTTGACCTTTCCAGTGACCTTTGACCCCTCAGGTGACATTTGACCTTTCTGTTGACCTTTGACCCCTCTGGTGACCTTTGACCTTTTGGTGACCTTTGACCCCTGCAGTGACCTTTGACCTTTTTGGTGACCTTTGACCCCTCCGGTGACCTTGACATCTCCACTGACATTTGACCCCTCTGAAATTTTACCACTTTGGTGACCTTTGACCCCCTTTGGTGGCCTTTGACCCATTTGGTGACCTTTGACCCATTTGGTGACCTTTGACCTTTCTGACGACCTTTGACCCCTCAGGTGACCTTTGACCTTTCTGGTGAGCTTTGACCCCTCTGTTGACCTTTGACCTTTCTGGTGACCTTTGACCCCCTCTGGCAACCTTTGATCCCTCTGACGACCTTTGAGCCTTCTGGTGACCTTTGACCCCTCCGGTGACATTTGACCTTTCTAGTGACCTTTGACCTTTCTAGTGACCTTTTACCCCTCCAGTGACATTTGACCTTTCTGGTGACCTTTAACCCCTCTGGCGACCTTTGACCCCTATGGTGATTTTTAACCTTTCTGGTGACATTTGACCCCTCTGGTGACCTTTGACCTTTCTGGTGGCCTTTGACCTTTCTGGTGACCTTTGACCTTTCCAGTGACCTTTGACCCCTCTGGTGCCCTTTGACCCCTCTGGTGATTTTTAACCTTTTCTGGTGACCTTTGACCTTTCTGTGACCTTTGACCCCTCTGGTGACCTTTGACCTTTTGTGACCTTTGACCCCTCTGGTGACCTTTGACCTTTTTGTGACCTTTGACCCCTCCGGTGACCTTTGACCTTTCTGGTGACCTTTGACCTTTCTGGCAACCTTTGACCCCTCTGGTGATTTTTAACCTTTCTGATGACCTTTGACCTCTCTGGTGACCTTTGAGCTTTATGGTGACCTTTGACCTCTCTGGTGACCTTTGACCTTTCTGGTTACCATTGACTCCTTTGGTGACCTTTGACCTTTTTGGTGACCTTTGGCCTTTCTGGTGACCTTTGACCCCTCAGGTGACCTTTGACCCCTCTGGCAACCTTTGACCTTTCTGGTAACCTTTGACCCCTTTGGTGACCTTTGACCTTTTTGGTGACCTTTGACCTTTCTGGTGACCTTTGACCCCTCCGGTGACCTTTGACCTTTGTGGCGCTGGAAGTCCGGAGAAAAGCTCTGCATGGAGGCACTCCGTGGCAAAAGAAGCTTTTTAACAGTCTTTTTATTGCATGTAGACGGGGCCATAGAAATAAAAATTTGTGATCAGTTGGAACTGAAAATGGACTGAAGATGACAAAGTGAAGATGGGACCATGGTCTCTGTGCCACAAAAAGGTTATGTGAAGCTTCCAGATTTTAGATATCTCAAACTGAGATATTGAAAGAATCCTGTATAATGCATACACGAGCTAATGAAGCATTCACCACTTAGGGCTACCATATGAAAAAGAGGACAGGGTTCCTTCTCTTTTAGTAATTACCTGCATGATGAGCTACACCTGCTGAAATCCCCTCTTTTATGCCACTATTAAAGGGGGAAGAACTCTGTCTTCATTGCCATATGGTAATCCTAACTTAGCCATAAAAACAGCCTCATTCATCCGAAGATGACTTTTTGCCTGAGCAGGTGCAGTAACCAGTTATGTAGTAACATATATAACATGGTACACAAGCAAGAAAATCCTGCAACTGCTTTTTCCTCTTCCATGATGGCTCTAAAGGCCATTGACAGGGATTTGAGAGCAGGTGAAGGTTTTGCCTTTGTCTTCTACTTGAGATGTCAAGAAGCAATTGGTGGCCCACTGTGGGAGAAAGGATTAGATGGGCTGTGGCCTGAGCCAGCAAGGCTCCTCTTAGCTGTTGCCTCCAGGTTGCCCACAAAGGCCTCACAAGGGGTCCGTGGTAGGCCAGTGGCATCATGGGGGGGGGACAGGGGACACAAAGCAGAGGGTGAGTAGGAGATGCGAGGTGGGTGTCAGGGGTCCATGGCAAAAACCTGCTCTCCTCCACTTCTGATGATGAAAATTCAGCTTGTGGTTCTCCCCTGCCTGAGAAAAATATGCATGACTCTTTTTCTTCCCCTTCCAAATATCCCTGTATCCTATTTTCCTTTTCCCCCACAAGACTTGCCCACTTCCCCAAGCTCTATGCTGGATCTGCATCCACCACCAAGCACCAGGCTGGCCCTGCTGGTAGCATGAGCTTTGTCTTTATACTCCAGACTGATAGCTGTCATCCCTTATATTTCTAACAAGCCTGTGAAATTGGTTCTTGTCATTACTATTTTAGATAACAGAGCTGAAGCTGAGTTGCAAGTGATGCGTACAAGGCTACTTATTGACTTGGGGTTGAAGCAGAATAACAACTTGTGTGAAAAACAGAACATGGGAAAACCACAGTCAGTAATTCACTCTCTGATAGGGATGTGCATGAATATTCAGCACATTTGGAATTTGTACAAATAGGTATGAATTTGGAGATTCATGGTTGAATTGAACAGGTCGTAGCTTCAGCGGATATTGCATACACCCAGGGCCTCCCATGCCCCCGGCAGCCTCCCTTCTCCCCGCTTACCCTGCACCGCCTCCGCGCTTTTTCAACGCCTGTAAAGCAAGTTCCCATACTACGGAGTACCAATGTTCACAAGTTAATTTAGAGGCCTCTTTCCATGACCTAGGTAAAACCATTTTACTAGCTAACAACAGAAAATTTAACAAAGTCTTAATGAGATAATGAGGCATTAGAATCTTTCTAGAGATGGAAAAGGGCCAGTTCTGGGGTTAAAGTAACTTGCATTTGTAGAATCAGATTAATTTCATGATTCATTCAAAGGTCCAAGAAGTTACAATCCTCTTACAATTCCACCACGTATGGGAAAAGTAACCAGCATAAGGGAGATTAACTGGGAAGCATATGAGAAATTCTAATTGGGGTAAGATACCAACAATATTTACGTTTTGAAATTGTCTCTTTAGCAGAAGCAGATCTAAATAACTGCTGATGGCTTATCCTGCTGGGACCCTGCTGACAGGATCCTGGTTGATGGAGCAGACAGATTGGTCTTGTGGTGAGAGTGCCAGACTCATATCTCGCAGTCACAGGGTTTGCTTCTGCACTCCTCCACGAAGCCAGCTGGGTGGCCTTGGGCCAGTCACAGCTGTCTTCTGAGTTCTCACAGCCCCACCTACCTACCTCATAGGGTGTCTGTTGTGAGGAGAAGAACAGAAGGTTTGTCGGTCACTCTCTTCTTTCTTTAAGAAAGGGTTAGACTAATTCATGGAGGATGGGTGTAGCAATGGCTACTAAAACAGAAGCCTAGGTACCACCTCCAGATTGGAGGGACAGGCAGGGTGCCTCTAAAGGTCATTTGCAAGGATTTGAGAGCAGGTGAAGGTTTTGCCTTTGTCTTCTGTTTGATAATGCCCAAAAGCAATTGGTGGGCCACTGTGTGAGATAGGATGCTAGACCAGAAGGGCTGTGGCCTGATCCAGCAGGGCTACTCCTAGGTTCTTACGAGAGGCATCTCCTCCAAGAAGTTGTCTTAGTCACTTGAAGAAAAGTCATTGCATTGCTTTTCACAGCATATTGTCCTGAAGCATTTGAGTTACTCCACAGCTTCTTGAGAGACCCTGTTCTTCACTGTTTAGATCTGGGATTGGGAACATGTGGTCTCACAACATTTGTTGGGCTTCTGTTCCTTTTGTTCTGGACCCTTCACCAAGCTGGCTGAGGATGATAAGAACTGGAGTCTAGCATCAGGGTAACCTCCTCCTTCATCCATCTTCGATGGGCTATAATTTTGCATAAAAGTGGAATGGTGATGAAGTCCATGTTCTGCTCTACATATGTTCTTAGCATTTCTGCCATAGAACAGATAATGGAATATCTCTTAGGGTGGTCAAATAGAAGGAAGGACATAGCTCTATGTTTTTCATAGTTGCATGGGCGACCAGATATAGATGGTCATGGAGGAAACACCTACTGAAAGTCCCTCTTGTATGCAGGTCTACTGTTCTCATTTATGCAACTAGTTGCTGTTTTACTTTTTCAAAAAGCTTGTTAATACATATTTTAATCATGTGACATGTGGGAGCTACATCAAACTGTGACAGGTTACAGAGACTTGGAAACAAGCAAATTCTTTCATCACCCTCTTCCAGTAAATTGGGACTAAAGGCATAAGAGCAGCCTTCGCTAAGCTGGAAATGCTTGCATGGTTGACCAAAGTCAGTTGCCTACAGAACTGTAAACTCCCAAGAGAGAGGGGAGCTGAACGCACCATGGTCTTACTTACTTGCAAACATGACCATTGCATTACCCCCTGAATTCACTACTTCCAGCACCAAAATTCTGGGGAACTATAAGGAGAATATAATCCTACTCAGGTCATGCATGTGAGCCTCTCACAGCCTAGAGGGGCCATTGGTCTCATCCAACAGGGCATTTGTGTTCTCAGCAGTTTTACAATAAAAGAGGCAGCCTGCTACCACTTCTCTAACATAGGGTCTCTGTATACAAAGCAGGCAAGTGTGTACCACCTGTTTTCTTTAGTATTGTGTGCAGCATGACTTCCTCCTTATAAATTTTCTTGGCAGAGGATCATAGCATTGTGTTGTGGGTACCAGAGGAGCCTTTATGGCTTCTTTTAACAACTGCTTTTAAAAGTGCTATTTTATTTTATTGCTCTTTTGTTTGGTAACTCATCTGGTATCTGTAGAGTGAATGGGAAGATACTCTGAAGGTAAGACAGACTCAAATGAGAGTTAATTGAGCATTTTTCCTTTACATGTGGGGCGTGAGTGCTCTTGCCAACAGCATAATATAGTGGCCAGAATGTTTGCTTAGGACCAAATCCAGTGCCTACTCTAACATACAAGCTCATTAGGTGAACCTGGGCCAGTCTCTGCCTCTTAGGCTAATCTATCCCATAAGGTTGTTGGAAGGATAAAAGAATAACATTTGCTTTGAAGTGTCTGGATGGCAGGTTATAAATCCAAGCATAAACACAAAATAGTCTTGTATTTCAGTTATGGAGACTGTGTTCACATATTATGAGTGCAGCTTCAGAGGCCAAGAAAGTAAAAGCCATTCTGAATGGGTTTAGTGAATTCCTGTGTCTTACCCGGCCAGTATAGAGAGAGGCTTCTGGGAATATACCTCTCCTTAAGAACCAGGGTTGGCTCCCATGTGTCTCCTGGATCTGGAGGCCTGGGAATTCCTTTCCCTCATTAAATGTAATAATTCCCCACTTGGCAAACCTCTCTAAAATGCCCCAGGAAAGTGAAGTTCTGTAACAGTTTGGGCATCCACACTTCGAGACACCCAAACCATTCAAAACTTAGCAGCACTTACCTAAGTACCAGCTAAGCATGCGTTGGCTACCTTAAGGAGGTGATCGCATTGCCACAGTAACCAGGTGACACAGCATGCAACTGCAACTGCACTGCTGGTCACATGCTCCATGCTAACTTCTTCCACCCATAAGAGGTGTGGATGGAGTGGGCAGGGCTGTCCCGGTCCTGCAGCTGGTATGGTTGTAGAGCAGTCGAAACTGCTCTACTGCTATATATGCTAGAGTAATGCACTGAGCCACTTTTGCTATAGAAGTGGCTTCACTGAGCATGCATGCTCCGACTGCTACATGAACTAATGTGCCAATGTAATGCCCAGCTCATCACACTGGCAAAAGGGCACCTTGGCTGTAGCTGTTCCAACGCAGTAGCTACGCTGCTAACTGGCCAAATGCAAATCATCTGGCCCCAAAAGAACTGTACTGGCTGCCTATATTTTGCTACCAAGCCCAGTTCAAGGTCCTAACATTAACTTAGGTCCTAAACAGCTTGGGCCCTAAATATCTAAAGGAATGCCTCCTCCCCTGAGTCAGTTTGGTCTAGTGTTTCAGAAGCCAGACTCTTATCTGGGAATACCGGGTTGGATTCCACCCTCCTCCATGAAGCCAGCTGGGTGACCTTGGGCTAGTCACAGTTCTCTTCTGAGCTCTCACAGCCCCACCTACCTCACAGGGTGTCTGTTGTGGGGAGACTAAAGGCTTTGCAAGCCACTTTGAGTCCCCATTAAATGGGTGAGAAAAGTGGGGTAGAAAAGTCAACTTTTCTGCTCCCCCCCCCCAGACCTGCTTGTCCCTTAAAATCTTCCAGTGAGGCCCCACCAGCAGCAGTAGTTAGGAAGGTCGGAACGCATAGCAGGGCATTCTCAGTTGTAGCCCCCAGGTCGTGGAATAATCTTGCCTCCAAGGTGCGTCATGAATCCTCATTGTATGTGTTCAGAAGGCTGGCAAAGATGCACCTCTTCCTTCGGCTGAGGGAACAACATCCCTTCCTCATGCAGGGCCTATCAGGGTTTAGTATCCGTGCTGCTCAGGAGGTGGTGCACTGCCACTTCCCAGTCCATTGCCAGTGTGCTCATTGCTGGGTGGGTACGAGAACAAGCCTCCAAGGACTACTTAGGTGATGCGATATACACGGACATGGCCCAATTCTCTACTGCCCCTTTAAATCAGTGGTCCCCAACCTTTTTTGCTCCAGGGACCGGCTACAAGTAAGACCATTTTTCCATGCCTGGCAGGGCGGGGTGAGGCAGGAGCGGGGCTTTGATCATATTGGGGAGGGGGGAGTTATGGAGAGGGTTGGAGTTTAGTGCATACTTATCCTTTATGTCTCCCGGCAGAGAACATTATGCAGGGCACGATGCATCCACCCCACCCAGCGTGCTCTGAGCCGCCTCAAAGCAGAGCACACTGTCAGTGTTTACTGCTGCTCTGCAGCAGCGCCGCAGACTGGCCAAAAAACACCCCAACGGCTCAGTCCTGCTCTGCGGATCGGTGGTTGGGGGGCCCTGCTTTAAATAGATGCTAAAGGAGTAGCTACAATACCGTTTCCGGCAAATACCCGGAGTACTGAGGAAAAAAACAAAACAAGCCTGTCAGCAACCCATAACTTATGGGCCTGGGCAATGCCTCAGTCCAAAACTTACCATCGTATGCTGCAAGTGCGGATGTCCAAAGCATTCCAGAACTTCACCTGCATGTTTTATTCTCATCATGGTCCTCTCACTCTGGTCGAGGGTTGTGGAATCACCCAGTCCAGTGAATCCTATCAGGCAATCACTGGAAACCTTGTTCACTCACCACTTTTTGAGTTACGAGATTCCAGAGTGCAATTCTCACACTCTTCCTGTGCAGTGAAATATGGGGGAGAAATTTCCCGTGTTTTATTCTTCTGCAGCCGATTTTCCAAATCATGAATAGGCAAAGAAGTGGATGGATGGGAAATGTAAATACAATAGCAGCAGAGTTATCCCACACGGGAAGCTTGTGTAACAAGTGAGGAAAACAAAACAAAAAAAACATAATTCTTGAGCAGTTAATTAGGAATTGTACTGTTTTTGATTGTTTAAATAAAGCATGTGAGTATAGTTATTTAATGCAGTCTTACGTTCTTGAACATATTTAGAGAAAACGTGTTCACTGAAATACATCTGAAACAAGAAATCAGATTAAATGAATTACATTATCGGTTGTGCAGATCAAATCAAGACCAACATTAAAATTAGTCTCCTACTGCAAGTGGAAGCAAAAAAATTGAAACTGGAAATGCATTTAATACTGATAATCAATTATTCCAGTAACAACTTCTATGCGATATAACACGGTTATGTTACATTAAGTATTGCGTGATTTTTCTGCCATCTAACTATATTGGAATGAAAATACCAAATACGGAACTGTTTTTAGAGGGTTGCCTACTGAATAATAACCAAAATAAATATGTTAAAACTATGCATTCTGCATTTGCACCAAAGATTTTTCCAGTTTGTTTATTTTTTCCCTGGGAAATCCACATCACTGTTTTCAGATATTTGTTTTCATCTCACCACCGTGAACCTTTGTTTTCCAAAGCATTTTCAGGAAGCTGAATACAACACTAATGGAAAAAGAAAAAGAAAAACCCTGACTACTGGCATATTAAAATAGGTAGAAGAGAAAAGGCTTCTCTTTGACAATGCATATCTTCCTTTCAGAGGACCCCCGTGCCAACCAAGAATTTTCTGATGTCCACAAAATAATGGTGCTAAACATACGAGGCTCCAAAGCAGCTAGTACTTTGGAGCAGCCACTTTGATATTAGCAGTGAATCACTTCCACTGATTCCACGAAAACAGTAAGGCACAAGAGGCTTCAACTGGAGGAATCTTATTCCTGATCCTCACCGGGCTTCTGCGTTCAGCCACCCTTTCTGTGAAATGGATCAATGAGTTTTCCTAACCCAAGGATCACCATAAAAAGGAAAAAGACATGGACAGGAGAATAGCGCGCTTACATTTCAGACTCTGCTGGTACAATGGTTCTGCCAGAAATTGACTACTACTCATTTGATAGGTAGACGGTTGTTATGGCAGTTTTATCTGCTGTGCTGGGAAACTGGACATCTTTCTTAGGAAGACAAGGTGTTCTTGCTCAACTTGGGATCCCTTCCTTTTTTACCTGCTATAGGTTCCACAGGAACAGTGGGCAGGCTGAGGGACTGTCATTATAAAGTATAGGTAAGAGAATAAATTCTTCCTCTTTCTCGCTGTGGGTGAGTACCATTAAAAGCTTTCAAAATACTACAGATGAGCTCATGTTGACTGATTCACTCCTCCAGTGGAGTCACATATTCCCACGCGTCACTTTCCTTATCTAATTTAACCACCACCGCCCGTTGTTTAGCCACAAAATTACAAAAAGTTAAGAGATCAGAGTTGTTCAGTAAATTTTAGGATTTCTTATAAACATTTAAAAAATCAAAACAGACGGAATATTTTTTGTTTCGAAATTATATACTCGACTTAAAGTTCCAAGGTGAACATTAAACATTTATTTCACGAAACTGATTCTTGAGAACTAACTTAATTCTTCAAGTGAAAAAAGGGAAAAAACACCGTAGGAAGGAGGAACAAGAGAATTGTTGCAAGTAAATGAAATCTAATAGGCTGAAATGTCTTTATTGGCTGTCGTCTGATGTAGCTTCCCAGACAGTCAAATGCATTCCAGTTTATTTTGCACCCATTCTCTCTCTTGCTTAGAAGACAACCATTCTTGCCAAGTGAAATGTATGCTCACTCTGGCTTTAATTATAATTTCCACTCAAACTTTACTTCAATTTTGTGAGGATTTTTTTTAGCAGAAACATTTAACATTAAGCAATTGATATTTGAGAAGCATGTTTAATTCAGGCCTGGGTTAGGTAGCCCTGTTATACCAGCTTTGTAGAATAGATATCCATACAAAGACACATAGCCCTCGACTAAATGTCTAGCAGTTTATTTATATACACATACGAATTTATACACAATAGGAGAGTTGGGGTGCAGTTTATGGAGCACAGGTATTGTTAATTTCTCATGCCTAAAAGCTTGACTTGGCCCAACAATGTGTTACTGAATCAGACTATGAAAAATATACAAGAAGTTTTGCAATGCAGCGCTACATCTTTCCCAAACAAGTCAAAAGGGACAGATGAGAACCAGTCACCTGGGGTGCAATTTGGTTCCCTGCTCTTAAAATAGTTACATTTCTTCCCTTTCAAGCAGTTCTCATAGAGACCATTCTGCATCTAGTTTTTTCAAAGTATAAAAAAACCCAGTTATTTTGCTCCTGAGATAAAACATGCAATAGTAGTACAAATACAACCAAAGTTTGAACCTGACTTGGATGACTTTTTTTCCAGACTTACTGAAAAACAAGCAAAATACACAGGCCTGGAGCCGCTCTCCCAATTCCCATCTAGTCAAAAAGTAGTCCATGAAACCATCAGATCTCGCCTAACCTTTTAGACGCAAAAGGTCGTTGTGGTCTGTAGAGATCCAGTCACAGCAAGCAAATGAAGCAGGTTGTCTTGCACCGGTGTAGAGCAGCATACGCCAGCAGGTTGCACCTCCACATTATATACCAATAGCAGCAGAATGTGTATTCAGGTGCAGTCCTGGGATTCGTGGCAAGTTGCTGGTGTAAGCCGAGTGAGACTTCCCCTCAGCAGGAACTATTCTTGTCGTCTTCCTAAATCTACACCGTTTAACCCAAGCTGTGAGCAGCAGGCAAGGCAAATGGACTCTGATCTGATTTGCGGTTTGGTCCTCTGTGGAGGGACAGAATTGTTATGGACACATCGATATAGGCATGGCTACAGAACACATCTGACGTTTAGTCTCTTTACCAGCTTTCAGCAGAAGCCAAGTTAGTTTTTCTTCCTCAGAACTTCCTTCTGACGAAGAAACAGAAGGCAGTAAGAGTGTGTCTTGTACAGCAACACCTTCCCCGGGTGGGGCTTCTTTGGAGGCCTTTAGACTGAACACTGTCCAAAGTAGAACTTTCCATCATTTTCATAAAGAAATACTGGAGCTGCTTCTGAAAGATCCTAACAGCACACAGAGGCCACAAAGACTAATCAAGAGAAGGGCAAGGTCAATTATTGAGAAAAAGCACAGTGTAGTAGCAACCTCTAGCTGGGGAAGAAGAGTCGCTTCCAAGGCAACTGCTGATCTCAGTAGAGGGCAATGGGGAAAGAGCCTCTCTATCTGGTCTACTCTTGGCAAACACATACTGGTAAAGGGAGCCCTCAAACAGTGTTCCTACATCAACACTAGCAGTTCCTATGTATTGCTAGAAAAAGAGCTGGCTATGTATTCCAGAAGGCTGAAAAAGCTGATTCATCATCTACACAAAGGCAATTACACAGTTACGTGCAAAGTCCTGCGAAAGGAGTCAACACCATTGGACGTCAAGTGTCAGCAAGCTGCAAAAGACAACAATAACAGGCTGTGCTGATCCCACAGACTGGGATGATTATTTACATGAGCCTCCAAGGAGAGGACCTGAATGTAGACAACACATGCAAAATGGCTTTGTTAGACACAGCTGTCCAGAGCAGCATTCCCTTTTACCAAAGTACATTCAAGCTTACCATCCGTCCTTTGGACTTTTTCAGTCAAGGGCTGCATTCATTCCAGTCTCCCTTGGAGCTAAAAACAGTCCCAGGAAGCGGGATCCCAATCTTCGCTCCATGAGAAAGAGGAATCCCTGCTTTGTGCTCTCCGGTTCACAACCAACCCCATGCCACCTCAAGCTGTTTTAGCTCAACAAACTGCAGTATCGCTTCCGTTCAGTGGCAACAACCTTAAAGTAATTTTTAGACACCTAATGATGACTACCATGAAGGATTTTACTTTAGATAATGAGGTAGAACAGGAAAGTGATTGGATTTTAACAAATGCAACCATCAAGGGCTGGCCTGACAGCAAGGAAACTGGCTGCAAGTATACTAAGGTCTCGGCCCTCTTATACCTTACCCTATTCATATAGCACAATGACATGGGATAGAATACTGAACAAAGCCCTAAGTAGGTTTTTTTGGCAGTTTGTGATGCAGACTGAATGCTCTCCGCCCCCAGCCCGAAGGCAACTGGACATCTCTTTCTGTGGCAGGCAAACAGAAACATCCATTATAGCTAAGATGAACCATATCAACTAACAATAAAAACCCATGCCATCTGCTTGGCATGTATTGACTGAATTCCACAACTTATTTCAATAAACCTGGCAGGGTTGATTTGTTTTTAGAAATGATCATGTGAGAAACGCACACGAGAAAAAAAGCTGCCGTAGGCAAAAATAGAACTCTGGCTCCTACCACTTTCTGATCTCTCCGTGACTCTCCGGATGCCTTTTAGAAAGCACTTTTACTCTGCAGGGTTGCTTTAAAATTCAAAGCAAACGTCGAGCTCCAGAAACCGATTTGGAAGCATGCCTAAAGGGATGCCTTAGAAATAACTTGTCCTGATGAACTCCATTTGAATTCATCCACGCTGACAGTCAGGTTCGTTTCCTCATACAGACTTGCCAGTACATCTCATCTGAGAACTAGTCCAGTGCTGACAAGGCTGCACGCAAGCCCTTGTTCCACACAACTATACAAATATCCTGCAGGAGGGAATGTATGGTCATATGTCTATTATGGGATCAAATTATACCCTGAGCCAAGTTGCAAACAGACCTCTAACAGTAAAAGGCAAATCCCTTCAGGTAGCCATGAGAAGCAAGGCACCATGACCAAAATTAACTTGAAATCTCTTCAACTGAACGTGGGAGACCTTATTGCTATCGAACAAGACTGTGCTTTGCTGCCTAAAAACTAACCACAATGCTAACTCAAATACTGACAAAACCCATGTCCTTTTTGGTTCTTATAGGAATGAACAGAACTGTTATCTTTATAAAAACAGAATCTGGCAAGAGGAAGGAAGAATGCTACAAACTCTGGAACTACAGGTGAGAAGATCTGGATGGCCCAGAGATTTTTCATTTATTATTATTATTTAAAAAAAAGAAATAACATTCCAAATGACCTCTAGAACATGAAGCTGAGGGACAGGGGTGTGTGTAAGCGCCAATGCGTTTGAGTATTCTTCTCACTGTTGTGGAAATGACTGCTGGGAGGGGAGAGATAAATATTTCATTATGCAGATCAAATTAAGAGCAATCTTTAACCAAAACAGGGATAACACAGAAACTGTGAAGCATTTAATTCATACAAAGACATTAAAGGGTGAGCTCAGCAGAAAGCAATGCCGTCCTCCTTTTAAGTACTGGAATCAAATGGTAATGCTGGAAGAGTTGCATTACCTTCCTGTTAAACGTCTCGTAACAGAAACTTCCCTTAGCAAAAACAAACCCTAACTGTGGAATCGGTCAACACCAGCGGCAGCAACTCCACCTGCACTTCAGAAAGTGCAGCCTGCAGTCAGCCTGCTCCCCTTTTGCAGATCTGCATTAACACTAGAGAAAATTCTCCTTCAGCAATGATGAAAAAGGAGAGAGAGAACCAATGCTTTTAGGGTAAACCTGGGAAGGCCTGACTCCCTCAAAACGGGACAGAGAAAAGCGGCGCTTTACAGCAAATGTTCTTTGTTTTAAACTGCTACTACTGGATTTTCTCAAAACAACCCATCTCAAGCTCAGTGCCTTGACGTCGCTTCCCTAGGGTGGCAAATCCTTCCCCTACAAAGTGCACTTCCAAACCTTTCCGTGTGTTTATCTGTTCTGGGCATGATGCTTAACCAGAGCAACTGTTTTCTAAGGTGCACAGAAACACCAGCTAGGGTTGCTGTTATGTCCAAGAGCTGCATATGACGATTTTCTACACAGCCCTAACCCTGCAAACCACAGCCCATCCTGCGCAAAAGAATCCCATGTGGGACCAGATGGTGGAACTGTGGCAGTCAGTCTGTCTGTAATCCTAGGAACAAAGCCAGCAAAATACCAGCTCCCTGAGGTGAAAACAAGCACGTTCAACTAGGCGGCCCAACATCTGAGCCTGGCAGATGCTTCCCTATGTGATGAAGACCAGGAAATTCTGAACATGCTTCCTTTACTTTCCTCAACAAGTAACCCCACGTGCATCATCTATGACAGAGGAAAGAAAAAAAGCTCACGCACGGAAATGCATTGTTCCGGCAGGAATCCTGCTTGGAACGGAAGATGGAAGATGGATACGGCATTACGGTGCCTGGATCTCCATATGGTTGAAGAGGACCTTTTCTGTATGCACACAAACTGCCCAGGCAGGGTGATGGTTGGCATGCAAAAAAACAAAAATTCTCCTAGAAAAGCAGTAAAAGACTGAATAATAAATGTGCTACTAACTCTGCCGTGACGTTAAAGACCAGGACAACATTGTGGGTGCCTGACCAGGCCTTTCTGGAATATGGAGAGTTTTCTACCAATTTGCAGAACATGTTGAGGGGAGGTAGGCACACTTCAGCAACAAGACACAAGATAGATCCATAAAAAGCACTGCACTGCTTTTCCTTTGGTCATTTATTTCCCCAGAGGGAATGATTTCACAATGCCCATACTGAGGAAGATAAATGAAGTAGCATCTGTACCCTACCCTCAAGAAGAGTCCCTCACATCTACTCAGGCAAAACAACAGCAGAGAGGAGTGTGCGCGCAAATTATGTGCCTCAGTCACCCCCCCCCCCAGAAACGTAAGCTCATAGCTAAATGCCCTTTTTGAACAAAGGAAGAGAAGTTCAAATCACAGTGCCTCAACAGACGGATGACACAGGAGAGAAACACTGGAAATCTATACTTCAAGAACATCACCCCTCTTCTTTCCCATGGGGTCAGTCTCCACATTCCTAACAGACATGATTGCAGGGCTGCACACAAAGCCGAGCCCAAAATGTCAATGCCCAGTGCTGGGGGTCCATGGAACTTGTCTCCTGTTTAACTGTCAAGGTCAGGATCATTGGAGCCATTTTGCCAGGATCATCCAGGATATTTGATGAGTCCTTTGATGAGTTTGAACACAATGGAGCAACAGAATCTTTTCAAAGCAGCAGCCTGCTTTCTCCGTAGGGGTGGTGGTGGTCTTGTCTGTTCCTATCAGCAGAGAACAAAATTAAGGAGTCCAGCCCAAAGCTACTGGTTCTCATCCCTCATCTGTTCCATTATGTTGATAAGGCTCTCTAGTCCAAACACATATCCCATGTCGGGGCCATCGTGTACAGTAGGATCATCCCGAAAGCCTTTGAATGTGCTATGTGCAAAGTCAATCATACGTACATCCACCTTGGATTGAAAGCTGATGGAATTTGTGCTGCTGGCGTCTTGTGGGCTGTCTGGGAGAGAAAGGTGGTGGTCTGCTTGCTTCGGGTGCGTCTCCACTCTGCGCTCCATGCAGATCTCAGACCGGGTGTCCTTCCCATCATAGATGATGAGCAAGGAGCTGGAGTAAAAGCGGTAGGATGCCTGTCGCTCCAGGACAGCTTTCAGGCTTCGCAGTTTGCTAAGAATGGGCTCAAAGAGGTCCTTTCGTAGCTCCACTCCATTGTGCAGATACTGGTAGAGGGCGTTGCGGAAGCCCTCGGTAGAAAGACCTCTGCCGTAGTATTTATTCCTGCATAAATAATGCCCTGTATCCAGCTGATATACCTGTGGAAAAAGAATCAGACGTTAATTTGGAAGTAAAAGCAAACTTTTAGTCCTACAAGAAACTACTATACAGGAATGGCTGCATTGGGAAACCGCTGCTAAAAACACAGTAATTGGGGTGACTCTTCCAAATTGTGTGTCATGAAAGGAGACTGGCCTGCCCTGTTCTGGCAATTACTGTGACATTATCAAGGAGGCTCAATAACCCTTCAGAGCTAAATTCCCAAAGGGTCAAGCAGGACTGAAAGAGCCAACCATGCTTCTCAAAGAGGGCTGCACCAGAAGCTGAACAGGGAAATTTTGATGGCATTGTACCTGAGAATGAAGAGGCCTCTCTTTACGTTAATAATTAAGCTTTTTCTCATTTTAATTTTATGTAGTTGATATAAATGAAAAGTACAGTTCCCCGTAAAGTGCAGTACAATTCAGTGCAATTCAAGCACTTGGTCAATAAAGGATTGCAATTCAAAACCAGTGGCCAACTGTTCATCTTGTTAAACCAAAATTGTTTAGAGTTTTCCCACTATTGAGTAAGACAAGATATAATTTCCTATGCCCATGACAGAAATTACAGAACCTGCCAGTAACTTAAAAATCAGCCACAAAGACATCAACTTGGAAATACGACAAAAATCCGGGGGGGGGGGGGGGGGGACACAAGAACCAAGCTGTTTTAGATCCTCACTATCCAGCAGAGGGCAGCAGGATGAAAACTGTGAAGGTTTTCATGAGATGCAGCAGCCTGGTTAATGTCTGTTTTTTCTGATCTCGGGGGGAAAAATTAATCCAGCACTGCACACTAGTGATTTTCAGATGGCTGTATCCTTGAAAGAAGAAATACAACTGTTCTTATGCACAGTGGCTCTGTTAAGTGGGAAGGAAAACTAGTCACCCTCCAGATACGTCAAGACTCCGAATCCCATCAGCCCCAGGCAATATGGCCAAAGGTCAAATGTATTGAGACTGAAAGTCAAACAACACTGGGATAGCTACAGATCCCCCCATCCTTGACATGAAATGTGTTAGAGGTATGGAATAGTCTAAGGAGGTCCAGTACTTTACTGATTTTGCTTCCCCATGCTGACACTGTTTTAAATCATTTACTTTATCGGTACGCAAGCTGTTGCTATTTTATAGTGAGTTATGGTGGCCTGCCCAGAGACCTTTGTGCATAAGGCAGAATATTAGAGTAAACATAAATATAGAAATAAAGAAATAAAAAATATATTTAGTCTAAGTACAGTTGAAGAGGACTCAATTCATTTAACCAAGGAATACCAGTATGGCATGCTAGAACCTTTGCTGTCTGTATGTTCCAGCAAGTCCCTCATCCAAAAGTGTGATTCCATAAGTACTGGGAAGTAAATCCCACTTTGACCAATGAACTGTACAAAGAATAGGTACCTGAAACCCTGAACTAAATTATTTGGGACAAAGCTCCACTGCATTAACAAGTAGGCAAACAGAGGATTCCATGATCACTTTGTGCAAATTAAATTAAGCATTGTGCTTTTCTTAAGTGCGCTTAACTTTTGTTATTATGTAAATTGTGGTAATTTTTAGATGAAAATATTACCCTTTGACCAAGGGAATAGTTCTTGAAGCCTAGTGGCACACTTTCAAACTTTTTTCTGAGGTATGTCACCACGGAAGAAAGTATATAATATGCAATAGGTAAAGGAAAAAGATACCCCCAAGTCAAACTTGGCTCCTGCTCACAAGAGAATGGAAGCTACCTGACACTGTATTATATTAATATAATATACATAATATATTATTTCAGCAAGATACTGTAGATCAAATGTGGGATGTTGTGCCTAAAAAGATTCCCCCAGAGCTATTGTCATGTCCAATTTTCAATACACCTGAGATATATTTTGAACTGGGATTTTTAGGCTTTTAGAGCTTAAGAGGAGCCCTGCTGGACGGGGCCACAGCCCATCTAATCCAGCATCCTGTTTTGTAAGTGGCCCACCAATTGCATCTTGGCATCTCAAGCAGAAGACAAAGGCGAAACCTTCACCTGCTCTCAATTCCCTGCAAATGGCCTTTAGAGGCATCCTGCCTGCCTCTCAAACCTGGAGGCAGTATCTAGACATCCATTCTAGTAACCACTGATTCATCTGTGCTCCATTAATTAGTCTAGTCTTTTCTTAAAGCTACCCAGATTGGTTGTTGTCACCACCACTGCATACAATTCTGTCACACACCAGCCACATTTCGCTTGCAATTGTACAATACCTGCATTCCACACACTCGAACGCCTAGTGTGGCTGAAGTGCTCTGGGCACACTTCTTCATTTGTCGAGCCGCCTTCTCTTCTGATGCATCATCCCCGTGCTGCCTGGTCCCCATTTTCAAGTCAAGTACACAGGGAAATCTGAAATGATGCACCACATTCTCCAGCAAAAGAAATTCTGAGGAGTGGGTCAAGGAGAATTTTGGATTCTTTGAAGGTATTCATTTCTAAACCTGCTTTGCTTGCATTCTACAGAAGCCCTAGGACTTCTATTTTTCAGGTAGTAGTCTGGTAAAGAGGATGAATTCAGAAGTCAAGAAAGGGCAAAAAATAATCAGACAAGGAAAACAAAAATTTTAAAAGCCCTTTTTCTCAAAGTAAGAGCTAACCTTCCTCTCCAGAAAAACTCTGTTTCGTTCATCCATTCGTTCATTCATTCCATCCATCCACCCGTCCGTCCGTCCGTCCGTCCATCCATCCATCCATCCATCCATCCAGAGTATCTTTTGGAACTTAAAATGCGGTGTCTTGTCATCAATCATGCATACAAATGCCCATCAATATCTCACAGTACAAGATCCCAGAGGATCAATAATACCAGGTTCAACCTTCTGAAGGATACTGTAGAGCTTTCGTTCCTTGGACTCTGAGCGCATACGGCTCAACTGTTGCTTGTGACATCGGAGACTCCATGGATTAAAGGTAATCTTTTCAGAACTCACAGAGCTATTTCCATCCAGCATCTGAAAAGGAACATCTGAATGGAAGCTCTTGAGGCTCTTTGTGTCCTGGATGCTGTTGGAATGACATGTGATGGACAAATGAGATACCTGCTGCTGCGGAACGGAGTTAAATTACAAGAGAGTTCAACACTTGGGCAGCTAAACTGATTTGCTTTGTCAAAACATTTCTGGAAGAGAGAACAGCATTCTGTGCCCTTTAATACTGGCTGGGTGCCAAAGCCTCCTTCTGTTTTGTCTGCAACTCTAAACTACTCTTGAGGTACAGAATAATTTACGCAATTCTGAAAGCAAATTAATATCATCCTAAGATAACATGTTAAATGTTATGCTTTTCATCAGAAACATTTGCATAGTCCAAATCACCAGGGATGCTGCAAATAAGCATCAAAGCTGAATCAAGTGGACATTCCTCATGAACCTCTGGTCACCACACCTCAAAAAGGCTATTGTGGAACTAGAGAAGGTGCAGAGAAGGGCAACCAGAATGATTAAGGGTCTGGAACACCTCCCTTACGAAATCAGGCTGCAACGTCTAGGCCTCTTCAGTCTGGAGAGACGGCGTTTGAGAGGGGACCTGATTCAAGTATATAAAATTATGCACGGTATAGAAAGGGTGGATAGAGAAAATTTCTTTTCTCTATCACACAATACTAGAACCAGGGGGCACTCTTTGAAGCTGTTGGGTAGGAGAGTCGGGTCCAACAGGGGGAAGTATTTCTTCACCCAGAGGGTCATCTGCTTATGGAATGTGCTGCCGGAAGAGGTGGTGACAGCTACCAGTCTAGATGACTTTAAGGCAGGGTTAGACAAATTTATGGATGACAGATGTATCAATGGCTACTAGAACGAATGCCTAGGTGGATCTTTCAGGCTGGGGGGGGGGGGAACTGGGGCGCTTCTAAGGCCATCTGCTGGGACTCGAGAGCAGGAGGTTTGTCCTTGTCTCTGCTTGAGATGCCCATGAGCATTTGGTGGGCCACTGTGTGCGACAGGATGCTGGACTAGATGGGCTGTGGCCTGATCCAGCAAGGCTTCTCTTATGTTCTTATGTTCCAGAGGCAGGGAGGACCACGCAGTGGCACTGCAGTGGAAAGGGCTCTGAGAGCAGCCACAGCCCTAAATCCTCACCTAGCAGTGAAACCCTAGGAAAGGCCCCTTCAACAGATCTTAATGGCCAGACCAGCACATACTGGGAGAGATGTTCCATCTAGTAATCGGGCCTTGAACTATTATAGGCCCTTATAAGTCTTTGTGGTCCTTGCAGGCAGAGGTCAGTGCCAATCTCCTATCAGCGACTGTTTTGCAAAACAAAAACGAAGACAAAAAATACAGATGCCTTAAGGGAAGTAATTCAGAATCGTCAAGAGATTTTTTAAAGCTACGGAGTACCTTTCAGAAGTTTCACTGGTCAAGCTAGCTTTTTCTTCTTTGTGCTCAGTGCCACTGCCTGATCTGTTCAGGCTCCTTCGAGAGTGTTTGCGGCGTGGCTGGTCCCTTTCTGGTGTATCGTCCTGCTCCAAGGATTCACTCTCCACATAAGGGTAAGCTACCAGGTTAATGTAACCATCACTGTCTCCCTCAAAACAGACAGATACCACACCTGCAAGACAAAAGCCATAGACGCCTCCATTAACCACTCATGCAATTAAGAGCTACAAACCAAGTACTACAATTTTTGGACTGGGTAAGGAGAAGATAAAAATTAATAACACTACAGTCAGACCCCCATATTCATGGGAGACAGATTCCAGGCCTTACCGCGATTACCGAAAACCACGGATATTTCAAACAGTTTTCCTTGGAAACAGGATTCTTTGGAAATCCTGCGAGATTTCACAGGAATCATGGGAAATCTCACGTGATTTCACGCTGTATTTCTCACTGCCCCAGGCCTCCGGAAGCCTCACGTAGGCCTAACGGCAGCAGCAGCAAAAGAGGAAACTGGTCTGGTTACCGTGGATAATTGGAATTGCGGTTACCGGATCAGTGGATACGGAGTTAAGACTGTATATGGGGAATAGACTGGTACACTGTTTTTGCAGATGTACACATGGTGCTACTAAAAAACTTCGCAATTTCTCCACCTTCTGCATCTCCAGCAGCTGCAACCTTCTCAGACGACTATGGCTTTTTAAGAGGAAGAAAATTAAAAACATTAGCATTCTATTAAGATACAAAATAACTCTGAATATGATTTGAATAGATTGTGCAAACTGTTTCTCTCTAGCTCAAAAACACACCGGACCTACTGACAGAAAGCTGGCCAAATGAAGAAAAATGGAGAAGGAAAAGTATGACTACCTGCAAAAAAAGCACTCTACATTTAATAATGCTCCTTTTCTGAATTTGGACATTAAACATGCACGCATATAATGTGTACACAATTTGTCAAAAGCCTATGTAGTACAAGCATTCTGTTGCAGGCCAGACTGAAATCATGAGAGTCAGACCGCTCTTTGCCTTGCCGTGCATTTTCCAACTGCATTAATATATTAAAAAACATATAAGCTTCTGAGTCATTCAGAAGTAATAGCCTATATGGAGAGAAGAGTCAGCCTCCTTTGTCGTAACATAGAGCACTTTGTTTTCTTCTTTGATGGGTTTCTTTATAGCCTTAGCTATAAAAATGTGATGTCCCTGCACTGCATTTCACTCTCCTCAGAGTTAGCAAGGTGTTTTTTCCTCTCAATTTTGCTGATTTGATGACAGAAGTCTTCTAGTTTCTCCAATTAAAATCACAGCACTTAACTACTATTGCTGCCCCATCTTTTGTACATGATGGTTATGTTCACACCGAAGTTTTAATCCAGCTTCAGTGCGAGAGACCATAACAGCAAAATGACTAGACTTATGGGTTTTCTGGGTTACAGAATGTGAAAGAAAAAAAAGCCTGTCACTTTGCCAACGCACTCTGAAAGTGGTCCGAGGCTGGATTAAAAATTAGGTATTAGTGCAGCCGATGTCCAAATCCTCTCAGTCTGTGCCGATGAGAATTTTCTACACGCTTCTCAAGAACCTCAAGGCCTTGGTTATCAAAGCTGTAATGCTGTCCACTGTTCAATCATGACCCAGTAGCTAGTCTCAAAAGCAGCAACTGGGCTGACCTCTAAGGAGATGGCTACTTTCTAAAAGGATTGCTACCTTTAAATTTAACATTCAGTCCCTCCGGTCAAAAGGAGGGAGATTGATGCAAATACCGTATGCGACAGACATTTCTAATTCACTTGGAATTGCATTATTAAGACGTAGCTAATAAACATCAAAATTCCCCATGCAGAAAAGCACCATCATCATTAAGAGGAAATAACATATATCCTAGCGGCAGTGCACGTTGAACAAAATAATGACCCTTGCAGTAAACTGCTACCAGGAAACAACATATTCTTATTGATTTGTATGTTACTTTCTTCAGGAAAGCTGCTCTAGGATTATTACATTGAAGGAAATTTAGTGTGTGTTAGCCAAATCTGCAACAGCAATCCTGAGCATGCTTACTAGGAGGTAACCCCCACCGGCACTAAATAGAGCTTCTATGAATATGAAGTGAATCCGAACTGGGCTTTATAGTCCACTAGGAGATAAAGTAGTAACACAGGAGATAAGCACCTTAGCTCAGTGAGGACACGAGATCATCGTTCTTGTCGAGCCATTCTCTGAAAACGTGTAGGAGGATTATTCATAACATTCAAAATTCGTACAAATTTGGCCAAATTCAGACATTCATATTCAAATCAAATGCTGAAACATTCAAAAATTGACAATCAAATTCGAATAGAGTATTCTGACACATTCATATGAAACTTCATATGGGATATGTATAGGATTCATATGGGACTGAACATTCGTAGTGAATTCAAATCCCACTACATTCAAAGGGGATCTATTTGAATGAATATGAATATTCTTGCATTCAATTCAATACGAACCAAATACAAAAGAAATCTCATGCCAAACTCTTCAAAGAAGATATAGAAGAATATTTCCCAAGTATGAAAAAGACAAGTATGTTACAGATTTAAACTTGGGACCCGGTCGCACATAATTTAAAGCAGCAGCTCCAGCTGCGTGCTGCACCACCACCATCTGGGAGCATCCAGGAGCTCCCTCCAGCTGCCCCAATTATTGTTAGCTGTGGACAAGGATAAACTTGTCCACAGCTTCACCAGGAGCAGCTAGTGAGCTCCTAGTTGCAGTCTTTGCACTGTCTTCCAGGTGCAAATGCTGCAAGTGGGTCGGCAGTAGGTGTGCCATGGGCTGATCTCCATAGCAATGTCCTGATGCAAGCCGGATGTTGCTGTAGCTGTTGCCATGGTGATCTGGCCAGGCTGGGCCATCCACACTTCAAGCGCTTGTAGTCCAGTTGGGGAGTACACCAGCATTTCAAGTTTGGATGGCTCCCTCTGCGCCTGATTTTTGCTTCACTGGAATGGTATAATGATAAGGCCTTAAGATTACCCATAGGTGACAGAGACTCACCTTTGTATTCAGGTGTGAATTCCTTCATTTCTGGAGGCAGGGATTCATAGAAGCGCTGTTCTCTGGTGATGAGAGGTTTGCACACAGTGTGGTCATCGTAGCGCATCATGCTGCTGTGGCCGCCCACCTGATGGATGAAAGGCTCCAGCAGGACCCCTCGGCTGCCTGTGTGGGATGCATTCTTGCCAGGGTTTCCCACCTCCATGGTTTGACAAACACACATTGCGTAGAGCACCAGTCGCACACTTGGGGCATGGGGAGAGCTGCATGGGGTGGAAGGCAAGGCTTCTCAAGGGGCAAAATTACGACCACTCAGAGATCCCAGAAAGTAACTGTGTGTCAGTCTGCAAAACAAAGGAGAGATTTCATGATGCTTGACCAGATGTGGCCACGTAAATGAGCTTTTACACAGAGGCCATGGTAACTCCTTCACTTTAAACCTTCTTCTGTCCATCTTCATGTCTGACTGCTCACTCCTTTCCATTTCTGTTTTATTTTGTAGACTTTCCACCCTCCAGTTGACTTTCCTGAATGCAAAGTTCACAAATAAAACAGATAGAAATAAAAAAGTGTGAGCAATCAGAGCTGAAGATGGACTAAAGAAGATTTAAAGTGAAGGTGTGACCATGGTCAGAGTCTAGCATTAAATGCATTCCAGAGGTAGTTTGGGGTTCCTGCCTGGCTAAGTACCGCTTCACATCTGTCCCTTGATGCTAATTCCTTTGTTCATGGTTACTCTCTTACCATCTTACAATTCTGATTATACAGCAACAGAACATAAACATGGCACTTTCTGTCCTAAGTACCATAGGTACAAAGGGAAGACTTATTCCTCACGTCCCCATGGCAATTCCCTGCAGTCAAGGCTTGTGGATACTGATGGATGTGGAGGGAAAAGAGGCAGATCAGTTTCCACTAACTCCCAAATCCTTCAAGATATTCAAAAGATGGAAATTACATGTCTTAGCTGTTGCCCCCATAAAGACCATAAGGACAAACGGTCATCCAGCAGGACTCCAAGTTCCAAGCACCCGGGACTGGGACCACTGAACAATCCTGCAAGCTCACGGGTGAACATGTGAGGGGAGCTGCTGAACAATCAGGCTGAAACACCAAGATCTCGTTTTGTCCCTGTTCAGCTTCAGATGATGGTCAGTCATCAGTTGGGACACACTTGACAGGCAATTCCACGCAAGGGGGGCAGCAACTTAAAACTCTGAAAAGTCAGAATGTCATCAGCATTGATATGAAGCTGAAAACCCACGAGATAAGAAAACACAGGGGAAGTATATATAATGAAAAAAGGAGAGGATCCAAGACTGATCCTTGTGGAACCCCAGTCTTTTTGTGTATTCTTTTCAGAATAGTCGGAAGGCTTTTCTAAAGACTGATTGTTCTTATGGTCTTTATTGGGGCAACAGCTAAGGTATATAATTTCCATCTTTTGAATATCTTGAAAGATTTGGAGGTTCCAACAGTTGAGACCGCCCACTTGCATATCCAAGCTCTGGGAATGCCCTGTCTGAATTACTGTAATAGTTTACTGGCAGGCTTGCCCAACTGTTCTCTTCTTCTCCTCACGTTAGTTCAGATAGTGCAATTAAATCCTTCTACTCCCATGTCTCTTGCTGTTTGCAGAAGCCTCCACTAGTTGCCAATTTGAGCCAGGGCTCATTTTAAATTGCTGGGTTGCACTCTAACCTTCCTAGCTATCTGGTAGCTTGGCTAACAAGGTATGTACTCTCTAGGAACTTGTGCTTCATCTCAAGGCTGGGACCCTTTCTGTGGAACAGCCTTCGTGTAGTCCTTTGGCTGGAGGAGGAGGATCTCCATTTTCAGATGGAGTTGAAGACCTTCCTTTTTGATTCACCAGAGTGAGTCATTCAGGCATGAGGCTGTGAACTGTGGAGGTGTGAAGCAGTTGGTGAGGAACTAGTACGTATGTTTCTCTGTTGATTGTACATGTTTGTTTTTCCATCCTTTGGTGGAAGGGGGGGTATAAATAAACGTTGTTATTATTATGAGAGTCTGGTGTAATCACCACTCCTGTTGGCAATGTTGCAAAAGCAAGAGACATTTTACTAAGGAAAGACAGAGAAATCAGAGTTCTCTTTACATATTATACAGAGTACTAGCCAATGCCAGGAAACAGCAATCATTTATCATTTCAGTATGGTAAAAATCCACCTTTTATACAAAGCCACATGCAGGTAAGGAATTAGCAATGAAGTCAAAATTATGATGTTTGGGCATTCAGTAGCTGCCCTCAATAAGCCATTCTTCAATTTGCAGGAGCAATAGGAGTTCAAGTAAAGCAAATTTCAGAAATGTGAACAATTTAAAGAAAAATACTGTATTTGAAATGAAACACAAAGTGATTGTTTTCCTAGTATTCCATATCCTTAAGATGTAAATCTAGAGCCATGTGTAAGGCACACTCTTGCCTAACTGCCAAACCTAACTCTTAACTTCTGGAGACCTCTAATTTGGTTAGAGATCAGGGTAGACTTGCTCTGGTAAACATATACGGGCTCGGGTACTGATGATGCAACTCGTGCTAGTTATTCTACTTATTTATGGCTTCTATTAAGGCAATTCTGTAAGCGTAAATATGCACCTGGTTGCCAAGCAACGGATTTGTAAAAGCCGGCGAAGGAAAAAATGTGTTCCATTTTCAAACTAATATTTGGATTTATTTATTTACATTTTAATCCCATCTGATACCAATGGCTGCAGCAATAAAAACAATGAACAGTGCCCGAAAGAGGGGAGAGGAGCTTATCTCCTCAGCCAAAGGCTAGGGTGCAACTTCACTGCATCTCCTGGAGATGCCTGGTGCACCTCAAGTGAGAGACTATGAGCCTTTTTGAACTCAGCCCAGTAGTCGCCTCGCAGTGTGGTCTGAGATGGAACATCTGCACTTTCAAGGAGGTGTTTCAAAACCAGAAATGGCTCCTTCCATGTGGTGACTACATGTGGGGCACACTTAAGTGCACCATGCGTGCACTTACCTTTACCTGCACCGGAGCCTTATGGAAGGGCTACTTGCACTGTGCTGGCCACATCTGCATCACATGGTGCACTGTGCAAGCGCACTGATGTGTCATGATTGACCTGGTGACAGTGCTGACACACACACACTGGCAGTGAGACCAGGGGCACCCAAAACACCATCTGCCTTTGCGTGAGTGTCCAGACATGTGGGGGGTTGATCACATATCCTAAGCATGCACCACTGTGAATGCTTAGTACACCGGTGAGCATGTTTGTGCTGTGTTCCCCATGGACTGGAAGCAAAGTGCAAGCGTCTCCTAAATCAAGAAATATACCTCTCACCCGTCCAAGTAAATGAAGGCTAAATTATACAGCATATGCCTCCAGCTACTGTATACTCTGTGAACAATGCCTAGCCAAACTATTATAGTATTTAGATTCCATTAAATCTGATATAGAACATCTTTCTCTCACATACACATCATTATCAGATTTCTCCAACGATCCTCTTCATTATAAGCTATGTCCACTCGAGTTTCATACCTTACAACTGACTCTGTCCGGAAATTAGCAACTTACTAAATGCTTAATAAATACCTTCAGCAGTAAAAGGAGGTGAAATAGCAGGAAACTAATATATATATTAAGGGTACTGGTGAATGCTCAAACTTAAAAAAAATCAAGACACATGTGTCATCCAAAGAACTCAGAGACCTGAGGACATTTGCTGGCATTCGAGAGCAGGCAAAGGTTTGTCCTTGTCTCTGCTTGAGATGCCCATGAGCATTTGGTGGGTCACCGTGTGCGACGGGATGCTGGACTAGATGGGTTGTGGCCTGATCCAGCAGGGCTCCTCTTACATTATGTTTGTACCTACAGGGTATTACAACATTTGGTATCATCAGCCATTATCAGCTCAAATGGCCCATAAGTTGAGACACAATCCAAGTGTTATTTTGGAGTTCAGTGTTGCTTTCGGGAATGATTTTAACCTTGTAAGAAGAACAGGAAAAATTGCATGCCTTTACAATGCTGATATTCTTTCACAGGCTACAGGAATTTTACAAGATTAAGCAATACTGTTTTCGAATCACAAAGCTATCACGTGGAGCACGTAATGCTGAACCATTTATTGTGACTTAAAATAGATGAGAATCAGCTTTAAAAACTGCAGTAGCTGATATATGACGGTTTGGTTAGAAGCCTCAAATAAGGAGTGGAAAAAAATCGACAACTTACAGTCCCCTCTCTTCATTATTGTTACTTGATCAAGGGTGTCACTCAATATTATATTCCATGGAACAGAACTGTTAGGCTTTATGCTGCAAATTAATTTTCAGGTATCTCTTGGTGAACGATATGCAAAAAGTAAGCAAACAATCTGATGAAACCACAAGAAAAGCATATAGAATAAAACTGAATGTGAGTCATACCTGCACATCAAATACCATATGAACATATTCTATTTTAGAGAAACTGCAGAGCTCTGTTTTTTCCTAGTTATATTTTTAACGATTGATACTATGGGGAGGATCCTCACAGCAGGATCAGAAATTTCACATCTGGCTTTGCACATTAGGAAATCTAATTGATTAAATACCATTTATTTAAATGTATGGTTTAAACACATGCAATTTGGTTATATAAGAATCTGGCTACACAGAGTCACACAACATACCCACCTAAGGTCACTGCCATCTATACAAACGGACAGCAGATTTCCAGGTTGCATTCACAGTCTTTCCCAGCCATACCTGGAAAACCAGGGGACTGAAAGTGGAACATCTTGCATGAAAAGCAGATATTCTACCAGTGAACATCCATCAAGTGAAGTAGTACAATATAAATGTTCATTTTGCCAACAATGTTTTGATTTCCAAACAATGAACTTGTACAGGACATCCCAATTCCCATTCCAATGGGTGTTTATGCTGTTTCAGCCTTATTTTAAGGCTGCCTTCAAGTCAGACTGTGAGCGTTCTCTGCGGCCCCGCCCTCCTGCAAGTATATTTAAGAGAGGGAATGGGAGAGAAGGACCAGCCAGCCTCCAGCCAGCCTTTTTCTTTTAATTATTATATAATGTTTTTATTTGTTATGATATGCAACGTATTTTTGATTCATGTAAATTGCCTTGGAGAAAAAATTGTTTTTGATTAAGTTGTTGATTATATTTGCCATATTCCTTTGATGTAATGATCGTATTTTGCTTTGTATTTTTTTCTTCTCCATTTGTTGTAAACCGCCTTGGGCAAAAGTTCCTTTTGGAAAGGCAGTATATAAATAAAATGGAAATAGAAATGGAAATTTCTGTAAGTCACCCACATAACTAATTAGGCAGCCAGATAAATACAGCAAGTGAATCAATGAAATAAATGAATAAATTCCAAAGGGTGCTCTATGAAGAAAATTACTAAACGCCTACTGGTTTCCATAAATACATTTGTGACTGATTAAGGCAAGTGTCGATTCAGCTATCAGAAGAATAACATTCCACGCAACCAGTGAGAAATTTCAAGTCATATGTTATGAGGACTTTGACAAAAATGGCTAATGGCGAGAAGCTAGCAAGCTAAATTAGCATCTTGAGACACTTTCCTCCTTAAAAGTAGTGCCTGTTCCATACGTAAGTTAGGATGGAACAACTGCTATAAGCCTAACTCCTTGATTCACCTCCATCCACATTAAGGGATATACAACAATCTCACATTAGGCAAGAGCACCGCCAGTGCCAATATGGTGGTTTTGTCTGTATACCATCAGCATTCCACAAAACACATCAACAACAGATGACACAAAAATTATTGCATTCTATATGAGACAACCTGGAAATTAAATCTAATTCCATTCTAAACCAAACACAAGTCTGTTAATGTTTACAATATTCACTTCATCAAATGCTGGTATGTGAGATTTGAATTGGTACAGTAAAGAACTAAGAATTCATTCACAGGCTTAGTGCAGAGTAATGCAATGTTCTCACTGCATTGTTTAGTTCAGAAATCAATCTTAGAATTCAAAGAAAGACTGCTCAGTTTTTCAGGTCACTAACTAGAACAGTTAAATGAGAGATATGATTTGGCTCGGAATTTATACTTAAAACTTTGTTTACTTGGAAACAATGCATGGCCAGTGAAAAGTACAACTTGTTTCAAAAGCTTCCCTCAGTCTTTCTTAACCCAGCATGCTCCAGATAATTTACAATATAGTAGTTCTGGAAGGTCCATGTTAGCAAGGGTGGAACACGTACCTTAAATCCAGCTGTTAATATTTATGCTAGTTTCAAAATACAACAAATTAATAGCTAAAAAAAATCACAAGAGATTGTAAATATTGCTGGAAGTAATGTATGCCTTGGAAATGATTTTTCTCAGAAGCAATTATTCCTAGTTTACCAGGGCAAGAATTTAAATATTTCATTTGCTTCCTGAACTATTTCATGACCATCATCATCTTAACACTAGAGAGGCTTTCTCCAACCCCATTAAGGATGAACTGGTCAGCCACAGTTCCCATTAGCAAAATATAAAGTTCTCTAACTTTCTATTTTTCCAATTTCAATTAAAAGAACACCGTGGACCAATACTGTAAAGCCACATGAGGAATAACACATTTCTTTTATTGTCACTCAGCCTCAGCTATTGACACAAGTTTAGAGGATCATAAAGTTGTTAGTAAACAATTGGTAAGTGGTGGTAAAGGCTGATACCCTGCCTAGACATAAGTGGAGACATACAGTCTTAAGAAGTGATTGCTAAGATGCAAAGCAAAGGAGGAATATGGACCAGAGACAACAAAACTAATACATTTGAAAGAAGAGATAAAACGTGTAGGGAAAAATAATTATGTAAAGCGATGCCCATTCAATGTTGTTCTTTTCATTTCTTAAAAAAAGAAAGAGGTTTTCTTCAATTATCTCAACTATGAATTACCTGCTATTCTGAAAATGCTTTTTATGTCTATTCCCAAGTACATTATTCCAATCTCCTCCCCATTTTCTGTTCCATTAGTATTTTGTGATCACTGGTTATACAGTTTTCAGAGTTTGTCAAGCCCATTTCTGGTCTGTTCCTTTATGATTTCCTCCTAAAGCCTGTTTTTCTGCTGCTGCAAACTTCCTGATCACTTTGAATGAATGGTAATACCAGTTAAACTAGTTCTGGAGCTGTACCATTGATACTATGGTACTATGATCCAGAATAGTCAAACGGCAGCCAAGATTTTCTTTACGTTAGTTTATATAAAAAAGAGTAGTATAGCACCCTTCCCTCTCAAGTCTTCTATCAATTTTTTGGACATATGCAAGTTTTATTTTGTTTCTTGAAGATGTAAACAATACAACTCAGTTTGTAAAATATTACAATCAAAGGGAAATGCAAGATGCTGATGAACAGATATAATTCACACGTGGCGATAAAGGACATACCCAAAAAGGGAAAAGATACCATTAAATCAGCTAGTAATGTAATTCCTGAAAGTCTTCCACAATCCAAGCCGAAAAGAGGCAATAGAACCATTAAGAATCTACTAAAACTCATAGGAGAGCTTAATACCACAGAGAATGCCACCGTGACCTAGTATACTGTTACACTAAGCTGCCGAATCTCCAAGCAACCTGTCACCAGATACACTTGTTAACAAGTGATCTGATGGTCCATGGACTTCTACTGTAATCTTTCTCATCCTGGTTCATCCTGTCCCTATGCACTTGCAGGAAGCTGTACTTCCAAAACCAAAAGTGGGAAAAATCTATTCAGCAGCAGAAATCATGCTGCAAGTCACAATAGAAATCCCTATTGCTCTCCTGCACCTTTAAATCCATTTTTCTTGCACTGCACATCCACCAGCACCACAAACAGTGAGACTATATTTCTAATCTGCCACTAACTTCCAAGAAACACAAGTGGTACTGGTATCTCTAGGTACCCATATACTCCATTTTGCATCAGGAAGATCTTGTTTTAAAGATAAAACTCTTTTACAGGATCAGGAATAAGATAGGTAGTCTTTGCTCTCTAAAGCTGCTTTCCAAATGGAAAACAGACTCAGGTACCATTCCTTTCGCAACTTCTTGAAATGACCCAAAGCAGATTTGAGGCAGGTGTTGCAGGCAGATGTACAGTCACTGAGGGACTGTCCCACACCGTCTCAGAGGGCAATTCTAACCTGGCTGGTCTACCAGACCACCAGGTTTACGAAGAGCCTTCCTTCCACACACTGTTGTGGTCTAATGGAGGCCTCGAGCAGGGCCTCCCTTACACTGGCTCCCTACGTGGCTCCTGTACACTCACTAGTCTGGCATACTGGCATACTGCAGAAATTATAGGATCAGACAGACAGGCAGACAGATATTTTAGCCCAGTCACACAAATTAGACAGGAGGATTATGCTTTTCCTTCCTTCTATTCTCAACTTTAAACTCATGTTTAATAGCAACAAAACAGTTTAATGCAGTGTCTTGGCCACCACACACATAAGGGTCACACTTTTTTACCTTGGTCACCCAGCTGGCTACACGGGGCAGGGCGGAATCGAACCCAGTATTCCCAGATAAGAGTCCGGTTACTTGCTGTTCCCAAGTAACCTGTCTATGACACAATACTCCCTTGCTACCGTTAACTACCCGTGTTACTGTCAACTGCACAGCTGCCAGTGGAGCCAATACAGAACTTTCCACTAGTGGGATCTGCTTTTTTCTGCCACACCCTTGATCTAGGCAGATTCATTTCAGTAGTGTACTTTTGGTTTCCCTTCAGTTATTCAATCCAAAGGAAGCCTGCCAAATGATTTCCACTTCTTGTACTGAATTAAAAGTTTTGATTTTTAGCAATATTATGAATTTCACGCATGAAGTAGAACCACTTTCCTCCAAAATACTACCTAGCTATAATCTAACATAAAACTGTTAGTGAGCAAACCTTATTTAATTCAAATATTCATAAGATTATGTTGCATGACAGCAATCCTAAATATGTTCCCTTGGAAGGAAATGCCGGAACAAAGACGCAGTTCCTGTTGGTTAAGTGCAGAATTGTTAGCTTTATTATAACAGATGGAAGTCTAAAGTCAATAATAGCAGTCTCTTTTAAAGAAATACAACACAAATAGTATTTGGCAAAATGCTCGGTGTATTACGTTAAACACAGTACATCCCACATAATAGATTCCACATAAAAAGAAGACTATGAATATATTTTAGATATCTTTCACAAGGCAGGCTTGATAATGAACTAAACTTATATCAATTCTCTTTAGACAAAGAGTAAAGCAAGAAACAGACTCTAAGATGAAGAGTAATAGAGGGTGACAGATAATATATTTTCATAACAAGCAGAGGTGTATGTTTTCCATGAGCTTCCAATGAATTTATATGAAGCCAGATCATTGTTAAGACACACTCCACCAAAAAACTGTCTTGGTGGGAGCTCCCATTTGGAACATTCCACCATCCTGAGACTTTCATGAAAGGTTAATTTAAGAACTATTTAGTCAAACAGTCCCAATTATTTGTACAAAAAATAAAGCACCCAAAAGTAAAAACTGTGTAGACAAGCTGATACCAAAGGCACTATTAGTACTGGACAAAGAAGAGGCAGAAGAACATGGTAGAGGGATGGTTTCATCAGATTCAGCAAAAAGGATAAGAATAAAATGTACTGATTAGTCAACTGATGATATAACTAGGCTAAGAAAAAATAAAAGACTTAGATACAAGTAAGTAACGGTGAAATCCACCTGTCAGTCTAACTTACAATCTCGTTTCCCTTAGAAGCAAATCCTATCTAATCTATGTAAGAATTTTTGAACAAGTAGCCTTGGCTAAGAAAGTTGCAACTCCATTTGTAATGTACAAATTAGATTTCTGAAGAAAATAGGACAGTTTGACAGTTAAGTGTCCCAGAAACTTATGCGTTTTAAGAAGGGATTCAGACAATAACTCCTTTTAGAGAACTGGCAATCAAACAAGGTATGGTAAATATTTTCAAACGCTGGAGCACTATATATATATATTTCAGCTACTATATTCTGTTTTCTTCCTTTCTTACCCACTTTATCTTTTTTTGCATTTGACAGTATTTTAGTTTCTGTATTTCTTTTGCTATTTTTCCAAAGATTGTGTTAGTCTTTTAAAAAAAAGGAAGGAAGGAATCCCTTGCTACAGCAAGTAGACAGTTTACAAGTTCAGGTTACACTGACACTGAAGTGTGCCCATGCCTAGCTTTGGTTCAGAGTTCTAACTGGAGCCATTCCTGGACAAGCTTAGCTTAGCTTCAGCACTTAATGCATAATCACTTCTTGTGTGGTTTACTGTAATAAGTTCTTCTGGCCCTTGAGGGCAAGTGGAGGAGATCGTATTGCCCTAGTTTTATATACTCAAGTCAGCTTCCACATGATTAACAGGCTCACTTCAAGGAATATGCATCTATCCAGCCAGCCAGCCCTATAGGTGAAGGTCTCAATAAAATAATTTTAAAAACATATAAAAAGCATGACTAAAATAGTAACAGTGCCCACATGGGGAGAGGATGCTGTTCCTTCAGTGGAAGGCCACGGTAAAGAGGTGAGTCTATAATAAGGGTTCCTGGTACACTCTGGGGGAGATATTATTATATAATTTGGAGGCTACCATTGAGAATGCCCTCCCATGTGATCCCAAACCCCTAACTACTACAGGTGGTGGGGCTGCCGAGAGGGCCTCATTAGCAGATTTTAAGGAACAAGCAGGTCTATAGGGGAGGAGGCATTCCTTTAGATATTTAGGGCCCAAGCTGTTTAGGACCTTATAAATTACTATTAGTACCCTGAACTGGGCTTGGAAGAATACTGCTGTAATAATCTAACCCTGTACTATATGCCCCAGCTTTTGCTAGCTCCAGCAAGAGGCTTGGCTGACAGTTTATTCCAGTGATGGTGACCCTATGACACACGTGTCACAGGTGACACGCCAAGCCCTTTCCAGTGACACACAATGTCACCCAGGCACCTGGGCACGTTGTTGCCGTTCAGTATCTTGTAGGCTACAAGCTGCTTCTGACTTGCAGCCTACAAGATACCGGGAGCACAGAAGCACTGTCTGTGCCCACCAAAGGAGTCACGCCATCGTGCCACTGGGTCACACGCAGTGTGTCTGTGCTCCCGACAGCTAGAGGACTGAAGACCTGTGCGTGGCAGTGATGGCTTTACACACAATTTTCCCCTCTACATACTTTTGTGAGACCTTATTCTCAGCATTAAATA